>JAKOGI010001256.1:37500-100000 GCA_029747015.1 Carnegiea gigantea | reverse complement strand
GATATGGGCCAGGTTAGCGGTAACCGTCCTTGTTGATGGTAGGCCAGGGTATGGTTAAGCGGTAACCGTCGAAGGCGACGGTAGGCCAGGTCAAGGTTAAGCGACTGCGTTAAACCCAAGCGTGAGCCATGACAACCAGTAGAGTCGCTCACCCTTAAGAACCTAAAAATTTATAAAGAGACTCGTATGGCTATATGCTCCTACTGAGAATGTGTGAGTGTGGTCTGTTTGTCTTCCCTGCCCCTAAAATATTTTAAAAATGAATTTATGTGCGTATCTTTACTGGTAGGGGTAGTTGTTATTGAGTTTATCTCATTGTTATAAAATATTCGGTTTTTCAGGTGACATATTTACGCATGGGATTGGGGACCTAAAATTAGAGCGAGGCTCCGGCATTTAAGTTGATAGTTTAAACTTGAGAAGAAGCTTGTAATGGATTTTGTTTAGTAGTTGCTTTAATCGTGGTTGAGATCTTTAAACTGAGGTATTGTTGAAGAATCTTTTGCATTAATGTTTTGGTTGATACTCAGCCTGGTATTTCCATGAAGAAAATACGGCGGTAATATCCCAGTTAGGTTTTCCACTGCCACCTAGGTTAATACTAGTAAGAAAGAAAGGAATTAGAAATTCGGGGTGTTACATATATATATATGTATGTATGTATGTATGTATGTCGTATGTACACATATATACATATGTACACATATATACATATACATATATACATATCTATATATATGTGCACGTTCGCACGTGCAGAGTTATACAGATATATACTTATAGACATATACACTATAGATATAAATAATGACATAGATATGTATGTAAACTACATGTTGAATCATCAAGCTTCAAAAGTAAGAACTTAGTGCCATATGTATATGCGTGCGCGCGCGCGTGCACGTATATGTATATGTATGTATGCATGTGTGTGTGTGTGTGTGTGTATATATATATGTTTATGTATATGTATGTATGTATGTATGTATATATATATTATATATATACACACACATATATACATGCATACATACATACATATATATATATATTATATATATATATATAGTGCGTATATATATATATATATATATATATATATATATATATATTATATATAATATATATATTGTATATATGTATATATGTTTGTATGTCTATGTGTGTGTACATATATACATATATATATATATATATATATATATATATATATATATATATATATATACATATACATATATATATATGTATATATGCATGTAAAATGGTACTACTTGGGGAAATTACCTCATATATATATGAATTCTATGTATATAAAATGATACTACCTGTGCCAATTACCACTAAATGGTTCAAACCTTTAATTTCGAGAGAAGAAGAGGTGGTAGTCATCCCTTTTTTAAAGCAACATTTGCAAACATTTATATTTTATAAACAAAACTATTTTCCATTATCACATCTATATATGGTATTTTTTAAAAAAGTAATAATTTGTATATTTTAGTTAATTTAAAAACTTACTGAATTATGCTTAAAAAGTCATTGAATATTTTAATTTAACAACATTCTACATTTTAGCTAGAATTGCTAGAATATTAATTGTAATTCGTACATATTGTTGTTATAATATTAATAACTAAAAATATTTCATGTACATTGTACGTAATCAGGAGTACTACTGCACATTATAAATGTTATACTCTCGGGTGGGTGTTAACACTATGACTTTGCCAGCATTTTAGATGTAACGCATGTTGTGTTCAACTTATGAGAAGCACTTAGGGCCTGTTCTATTTCGCGATAAGATACAGCTGTAAGCTGTGAAAAAACGTAAAGAGCTGCAAGAAGCTATAAGGAGTTGTAAGGAGCTGTAAGAAATTATAAGAAGATGTAAAGAGCTATAAGGAGATGTAAGGAGCTGTAAGGATAGATGTAAGGAACTGTTGAATTATTGAAGAGCTGTATAGTATAATTTATGATAATTATGATATATTAGTCATATTTACGACTAAAATTTGATACCATCAATAAACAAAACATTTCTTTTGAAACGAAATATGTTTGTTTTAGGATTGTCAAAAGTTGACCCGATACGATTACCAACTCGAATAGAACACAAAATTAAGTAGGTTTGGACAAAGATTTTCAACCTGAGTAACTAAATGTGTTGACATGTTTAACCTGTTTAATTAATTGGGTTAGGTTCAGGTTGAGAATTTTAACACAAAAAAAATACCTATTTAACACATTTAATTAAATAGGTTAAATATGTCGACATGTTTACCCAATTACTGTTTATTTTTGAGGGAAAATTTGTGAAAAAGTAGGGTTTAATCAATCAGTTTGTGTTTTGAGATCGTGGTTCTTGTAGATCATGGACAATGGTTCCATTGTGTTGATATGTTGAACTTAAAAGAATGGCTTATAATGCTCCATAATCATACTTTAGTCAAAAATATTAAGTGGGTAAATGCGTAATCGGATAACTTGAACCTGCCCCACCTACATTAAATGGGTTAATGGGTAAATTTCAAGTCAAACCGTTTAAAAAATAAACAGGTACAAGTCAAGGTTTTCAACCCGTTAAATAAACGAGTTAGGTTCAGGTTGAGGATTTATCGACCCGTTTAAATTTTACACGAACACGAACTCAACTTAACCTGACTTGTTTGACAGCTCTGGTTTGTTTTACAATGAACGTTTTGGATGAGAAACAATAATATTAAAATAATAAACTTACTGAAGATAAACCATTAACTAAGTTGATTACACAATAATAAAATATATTAAACCCCACAAATTTTGTCAAGAAAATTTCATACACTTGAAGTGATTTTTTATATTTACATTAGTTTGATCCAATAAGTAAAGGATAACAAAAAAAATAAATTTTTTTGACAAAATTGAATACAACTCTTAAAATAAAATCCTATTTTAAGTAAACAATTTTAAATGTAAATGTATGGTCACTTATTGAATCTACAATAACATATATTGTTTATGTCGAAAGTCAAATATAATTTAAGTCAGTATATTACGTTTTTATCTTAATGTAAATGTTGTGTTCATAGAATATTTACAGTTTGCATATTAGTAGCATAATTAAAAAAAATATACATATTTCAGTAATTAAAATAAATGAATGTCATAGAAAATCTATATAGGATGTAAAAAGATGCAAGAAGATATAAAAAGATGTAAGAAGATGTAAGGATTATGTTAAGGATGTAAGGAGATATAAGAAACTGTAAGAAGCTGTAAGAAGATGTAAACTCTTAACTAAATCCTCAAAAATACGAAATAGAACAAGGTCTTATTGGTGTTTATTGCTGAAACGTGTTTGATTCATGTTGAAATATGTTGAATTATACTAAACATGTTGAATTATGTTGAAATATGATGAATCATTGAAAAAATATAACTAGGTATTTTTAATAAGTATTTAATAATATTAATTGTACTGAATTATACTGAATTGTACTATATTTTACTAAATTATACTAAAATGTGTTGAATGCTTATAATTAACACTTATTAATCAAAGTTATAAATATTATACCGGTCATCGTATCTTTTTTTCACTAGAATGAGATGTGCTGAATTTATGTACCGTTGTATCGGGCTCGAGCCGTTTTGAATTTCAAAATTTAAAAAATTAAAGTATAAAAAATTTGAAGTTTTGGTTTACCGGGCAGTATCTAATTGAAAATAACGATATTGCTCGGTAGTTGACAGTATAGAGCGGTATTAATCAGCATTTAACTAATACCATACTGAATAATAGCTTGTACCCTTTTTTTTGACTGGTACAATACTCTCCAGCTGATACTGGACTGTACAGTATGATATTTATAATAAGTCGAAAAGATAATGACCCTATTTGGCAAACAGCTTTTTGAAGAGTTTTTTGATTAAAAAGAGCTTTTTTGACTAAAATTAGCTTTTTGACCAAGTAAAAAAACTAATTTGGGTGTTTGGTAAAAGAACTTTTTAAAAGAGCTTTTTGGGTCCAAAAAGCTAATTTGAAAAAGCTAATTCCATTAGCTTTTTGGAAGAATTTTTTGAAGAACTAACTTTTTGTCTCACAACTTTATCAGAAACAGCTAATTTTATCAAATAGTTTTTTAACAAGTAGCTAATTCAAACAGCTAACTCAAATAGCTAACAGCTAACAGTTAATACAAACAGCTAATAGTTAACAGCTAATAGCTGTTTGCTAAACAGGCCAATAGTATTAAAACAAATGATTGCATAGAGAAATAAAGGACATAAATTGTCAAAATTCCCATTCACCTTCGCCAGACTCCAACGCGACCCTTTCCAGAGACGTTTTCGTTGTCTCGCTCCCTTCTCTCTGGCCGACTAGGGAGAAGGGAGATTCCGAATCCCAGGACTTCTTCCTTTCACATTGTAATTCCTCTCTGACTCTGCCTTTGCTTCGGTTTCCGTTGGCAGCGTCAAGTTCCGCTGGTTTTGGTAGAGAAAAAGGGAGAGTCGGGGCGGGTGTTTGGTGGTTGATCATGGAGGGCAAGTTGCCGGGAAAGTTCACCATGGGGAGGGAGTCGTCGATGGCGCCGGAACGCCACCAAAGATCTTCGCCCGCTCAGGAATTCGATTCTTCGGAGATAGAATCAGGTGTGAGGCTCATGTACTTGGCTAATGAGGGTGACTTGGAAGGCATAAATGAGGCTTTAGACTCCGGAATTGATGTCAATTTCAGGGACATTGATTCTAGAACTGCTCTACATGTTGCCGCCTGTCAAGGCCATCCTGAAGTTGTCGAATTGCTCCTCAAGCGAGGCGCAAAGGTTGATGCCAAGGATCGTTGGGGCAGCGCTGTGAGTAAGCATTTCCCAGTTCTATTTTCTTTTATGTATTTTCAGTGCGAATTCTCTGTCTTTTATTCATGGTTTGTAATGTCTATTGTCGCTACCGGTGTAGAATTTGGTAGGTAGATGGGAGCAATGTGGTTGGTACTTGTCCTCCTTACTTGTAAGGGGCACTAACAAGAGCATATCTAATCTACTTAACTGTATAACATTATCACTCCTGGATGCCTTATTTTTGGGTCTCTTGACATCAGCCATTGTGATTATATGATTAGGTCACCTATATCGAGATGTCCTTGCACCCCACTGCAGTGGAATCCACACTCTTTGTTGTTGTTGTTGTCGTTGTTGTCAACTGTATAAAACTAGGCTCAAGAACTTAGATCGCATATGATCCTCTTGAACTGATGAGAGGATGAGAAATTAAGGTTGAATGTCTCTGAAGTCTGATCATATTACAGAACCATGATATTACTGGGAGAGAACTAATGAAAGGGGAGTCAAGCCATTGGATGAGACCCAAAGTGAGTTCCATTGCAAATCGGTTCAAGCTGGAGTAGCCCTTATTGTTATGTGGTGATATTTCTTCATATGTCAAAATATGACTAGACTGATGCATGCAAGAAACAAATAGTACAAGACAAATTTCAAATGAGGTTCCTTTCTATGGTAAATTGGCATGTGGTGGACTAGCGCACAAGTGTCATTGATGGAAAATGGAAAAGGCTTATTGTTTGGCATTAATTTATTTTAAGATTTTTTTTTTTGGGGCCACTAAAGAGAGGGTGTTAAACTAGATTTGAATCAATATAAGAGCACGTATCTTCCAAGGCCTAGCTCAACACATCCTTCTAGATGCCCTCATCTATATTTGCCTCCTATAAGTGAGGGCTTCCAATGAACAAGCGTATGGGCAACCTTAGTATGCTGACTCTTCAAGCCAGCCTCACTGGCACAACGTAATCGCAACAAGGAAGCTTTGGCCCCTTCGATGTTTCGGCTAATGAAACCATTTCGTTGCTCAATCCTTACTATGGCAACATTCGTGTCTTGATTTCTTACAACAACACGACGACCCCAACCTCGATTCCCCAACAGGACCCCTATCAAAGTTGAGCTATAGCGATACAAGGGGGATTCCAGATAGTTCGTACAGTATTAGCATGTTCTACCTCACAGGCACGAGCTTTGCGGCAGCTTTTGATGAAAGAAATACCTCGCTAACTTAGCATTCCCAAATACATCGGCGTTGCTGAAAACAAACTGATTTATAGGATTCCAGCATGCGCACAAATTGCCAAAAATTTTCCCGTCTCCTCATTCACATTCTCCATAGCATACTTTTATCAGTCCACCATTACGGTAAATTTCCCAGCCGAGAGCTAAGAGCCCATATCACTGCTAGTCTGCTATGGCAAATTTGTTCAGCAAGAGGCCACTTTAGAAGGGCATGAACATCAGAGTCGGCATTACAGCCACAAATGGAGCAACACATATCAAAATCAGGTATTCTAACATTCAGCTTAACTTAGTCCAGAATACATTGTTGTAAAGTCTCCACTCTCCACCCAAAGAGCTTAATTCTAGTTGGGATTTCAGGAGAATCCAGTTTCCTCTGAAAACCTTTATTGGCATAAGATGATCCACGCTTCTCTAATTTTTTCAAAGTGGGGGTTAAATTATAGGACGAATCGAGCAAAGAAATCACCATTTTCCCAAAAATGCCATACTAGTTTACGATCACGCAGAATCACATGGGGGGATATCAAGAATCAATTTAGCATCACAAGGGTCTCTTGGATTTCAGTTTCTTTCCATTCCCTGCAAGAAGTATCAATGAATTCACAAACAAAGCATTCATCAGATTAGGGTGCATTGGAGTAACTACCATAAAAGAACTGGGGTCTTGGGAGCCATTGTCTTGTCCAAATGTTAAAATGAGTAACACTGGGTCAAAAGGTCATTAAACTTTGCAAAATTCATCAAACGCATATATCTAAGCGTAAAAACGAAAATAAGGGCAAAAATCAATAACCAACACACATAATCCCCTCAAAACCACTTACAAACGACCCCAAAACAATGGATTCTTTAAGCACATGTCAATCGGTGGGTTTCGTCGGTTTTTCCTGTCGTCGTAGATGAGGAGCAAGCTGAAGTTGCCGCTCTGGAAAAGTCACTGGAATTTATCAGGTTGCCAATTTTAGCCTCAAAAAGGGCCATTTAGCTCCGGTGTTTGAGTGGCCTTGTTCTTTGTCCCTGTTTCTTGTGAGGTTTGCGTGGCCTTGTTCTTTGTGGTTTTTGAGGTTTGTCTTCCTTCCTCCATTTTGCATTTGTTCCTTTCCTGGTGTACCTTGGTGAGAGTTGAAGGGAAGTTTCTGGAGGTCGTTGGGGGTGAAGGAGATCTTCTACCTTTTAAAGTTGCTGAATCTAGCAGAAGAAAAAAGGCCTTTTATCCAGTTGAGTTTACCAATGGTTTGGTTTTGTTTCTTAAGGGTGAACCTCTGTGTGTGACATCTGTTAGAGGGGTGATAGATGTCTTCTGCTTAAATTGGGAAAGAATAGCAAAGCTAGATTCATCGTCTTCTTTCGATTTGTTAATGCCGTAATGGTGGGCGTTTGAGGACTATTATCTTCCATGGGGGCACTAATGCTGAAGGTTGGTTTGGGTGACTAAGATGCTGAGGGAGACGTTGATTAAGGGACATAAAAGGACACCTCTGCCACCAAAGGCGTTCCCAATGCTCTCAGGTCCTTAGTGCTAGGTAGAGGCACAAGTACACCAATGTCGCTAGAGGTAAAGTGGGACTCACACAACACTAAATTAAACTAGTGGAAATACAGGACATGTGGCTTTTGGAATGTTTTTGTAGCTGTACAGCCTATACTTGGTGAAGAGTAGCAGGGATTTATGATGTGCCAAAGCAGAAGGTATGGTCACGGTGCCCACCTTAACAGAGTGGTTTGCTCTAAGGAGAAGGCTAAGGATGATGCACGGTACCCTTAAAAGCAGAGTGGCTCAAAAGGACTTTTGGGAGTGTTTTCTTCTGTAGTCAATCAGTTCCAAGTGTCGAGAGACCTCTTGGATAATTACTCCACTTCTGATTGTCAATGTAATTCCTCCTTTCCAGTTGCTTTTCTTGATCTGCCTCTAGGATCCTAGATTCATACCTGAATGTTGTAAAGGAGTATACTTCATCTTCTTCACCTGTAATAGATTTGTTAGTTTACTCTCAGAGGAAGAAGAATGGCATGGATTTACTTATTAATGACACTGGGGAGTTGTCTTTCATTTTGAAAGCGATTGGAGGGCCTTCTTCATTTGAGGAAGCTTTGCAACAAGATCACGCTTAGGGTTAGGACGGTGTCTCTCCACTGTGTTTTAATAAGACAAGAAATTGTGTTGAAGGTTCTGTGTGGGTTTTGCAATAAATGGTTGAGAGATGGAGTTGCTATCTTTCGTTGCCTCGTTTGAAGAAGCAAACAGGATTAAAGGTGATCATTTTGTGGAAGAGAGTTGGAGGGGGGGGGTTGAAGTTGCAAGGGAAAGGATATTCTTTGATGGTGGCAAGCATTAAAGGTCTTTTATGGAATGTAAGAGGGCTTAATTGTCCAATTAAGAGAGGGAATTGGAAGTGGGTTTTTGAGTAGGTTTTCTTGTGATGTTGCTATCCTCCCACAGTCAAACATGGAGGTTGTTAATCGTTCTATTGGTATTAGTTTTTGGAGGAGTCGTTCCCTTCAGTGGCTTTTCTTGCCTTTGGTGTGTCTTTCAAGAGGCATTATCGTCATATGGGATTCTCATGTTTTGGAGCTTGTGGGCTCTCAAATGTGGTTGTTTGTTGTGTTTTGTAAGTTGAAGTCTTTGGAGGACAATTTTGTGTAGGGTCTAGCTGGGGAGTATGGTCCTAATGATGATAATTTGTAGATTGCTTTTTTTGAGTTGTTGACTTTTATGTCTTCGTGGGACATGTGAGGTATGTCTTTGGGCATCAAACACATCCAAAGGAGGGTGAATGAGCCACAAACGGTTTTGGATTTCAAGGGGTGAACTTGGAGAGATTGTTTTGTGTTTTTTGGGGGTTTATAAGACATGAAAAGAGAAGGGAATGAATGCTACAAATAAATAAAGGAAAGATATGAACTTAGCTCGCCCAAATAAATCCACACTTGGAGAGATAAATACTTGACTTGAGGTGCTTGATGGATACAGAACATCACCACGACCAAACTCCTTATGTTTTCCATTAACTCATAATTTATGTGTAATACAACCTAGAGGCATCCTTTGTATATTGGAGTCTTAATCTAGCTGATACAAGTGAGAAAAACAAGATAATCGGCCCTAAAACGAAAGGAGAGAGAATAAAGCAGAACTAGTACAAAAGGTAATAGTGATTGCTGGCTGTTGCTTTTAGTCCATGAGCCTCAAATTCAAATAATTGTATCTCCCAAGGCGCCTTAGTTTAAAAAAGCCCGCCTAAGGCACGCCTAGGCGCGCCTCGTCGTGAGGCTGCTGGGTCAGCGCCTTGCAGGGGATAAGATACGCTTCAAGGATGCGAGGCTATAACTTCCCCCTTTTCTTCTTTTTCTTAGCCTTGCCTTTATTTTTTTTCTTCGTTTCCTTCCTTGGGAGCTAAAAGGTGAGCTAAACTTGTACCGTGAGTATGTGCATTGGGGAACTACGATAATAAGATGACATATCTTAAGGTTATTTACGCTGTTAATAGTCATATTGATGTCTAATCACATTTTTAATGCATTGATCTAACTTGTTTATGCAAAATATGCTTTGTGAGGTATGAAATACTTTAAAAAAAAACTTGCATAGAAGTGCGCCTTGCATCCATGGTGCATGACCCTTCGCCTCGCGCCTTGCGCCTCCCGCTTTGGGACCCTATGCGCCTCAGTGAGATTCGCGCTTTTTAAAACTAAGCAAGGCACTTGCCAAAAATGGCTTCAACACTAGTCATTGGAAAGTTTAGGATGTCTTCTTTCATATGACTAGTCTTGGAGCTCTAAAATCCTAGCTGTTAGGGAGATGTGGCCAAATTAAGTAGAGTGGTCCTTGCTGCGCATCTACTGCAGAGTGCACCTTTTGAAGTATGCTCTTTTTTGGCGCCTTTACATCCAATTTGGCCTTGATTTATTTGCTGTCCTCAATGTCAACTCAAGGGGGAATTCTTTAACCAAAATTGCAGGCTCCTAAATAGGGGTTTGGTGGGAGTAATTTAACTGTCCAAACCGGGTTGGGTTGAAAGATTGCCCTGTCTGGCCTAATGAGGTCCTAATGACTTGGAATTTGCTTCATTGGAACGAAGACTTCTTAAATTAAAGGGTAGGTGCCTTAAACTGAATCTAAGTTGCCTAAAGGTTTAGGCAACCAAGTTCAGGGGGTGGGCCATTTGCTAGACGGACCTGGGTGAAAAAAGGTCGTGACTTTCTTGGCATTCTCTCGCAACATTGAGCATTTCTTGGACCTCTTTGGACTTGGGAAGCTCTTGGACCTGAACCCCATTATCCACGTTGAAGACCCCTTTTGAAAAAGTGTTTTGAAGTTCAAATAAAACTGCAATGAAGTGCCTTTTACGTTGAAACTCAAACAATGGAGCTAAGAGAAGTTGTTGCCATACATGAATTTGTATAGAGCTTGCTTCCTATATGGAGTTGAAGGGTTGAGAATGATACCCTTGAAAGTATACATCACCTTGCTGTTTGGGTGAGGATTTCAATGTTGTTAGGTTCCCATCAGAGAGATCTATTGGTGGCAGATTGTCTTTGGGAATGAGAGAATTCTTCATTTTTATTGATTCTTGCAATCTCATTGATCATCCATTAGAAGGTGGTCACTTTACTTGGTCTAGCCATGAGAAGGTCATGTCTTTTCTTGCATTGATCGGTTTCTTTTCTCTGTTGAATAGGAAGACACTTCTAGGGGGTTCATCAAGTGATCCTTCCCGAGATCACTTCAGATCATTTTCCCATTCTTCTCCAAATTGGGGAAGTCTACACAGGTAGACAGTCTTTCAAATTTGAAAATATGTGGCTTGAGGAAGAAGGTTTTTGTGATCTTGTCAAACCTTTTTGGGAAGGCAATGCCTCACCTGGGATGGTAGACTTTGAAAGGTTGGAAGTTAAGAAAGATCTTTGTTTGGTGTGTAATTGGACTGATATCTATGTTTGATGGAGAGCAAAACAACATTGGACTGAAGATGGTGGCCATAGCACTGAAGTTCAGTGCCATTCACAGCATTAAAGTGACCATTGAAGTGATTGGTGAACTACACGCTGATGTTTCTTCAGTTAAAAGGGAAATTGTTAACTTCTATGGGGATCTTTATCATGAAGATCATCCATAAAGGTCTTTTCTGAATGGACTTTCTTTTTCTCTATTAGTCTTAGCGATGCGAGGGATCTTGAATAAGATTTCATGGAGGAAGAAGTCTGGATAATAACTTGAGCAAAGAGAAAGCTCTAGGGCCTGATGGTTTTAATATAGTCTTTTTGCGGCATTGTGGGAGTGTTGTTGAGGGCGAGGTTATGGGATGTTTTTTATGATTTTCACAAGAAAAGATTTTTTGAGAAAAGTTTGAATGCTACTTCCATTAGCTTGATTTTCAAGGTGGTTGGTGTAGATGATATTAAGAAATTCAGATCTAGTAGCTTGGTGGAGAGTGCGATGATATTGGTAAAGTTGTTAGGCCCAAACCAGAAGTGGTCGGATGTGGTTGTGATTGCTTAGCGTATTGATTCTTATATAAAACCTCGGCAACCGAGTATTCTTTGCAAGCTCGATATTGATTAGGTTAATGATCATGTCCATCGAAGTTTCCTCTTGGCTACTCTTAAAAATGGGTTTTCCTGGTAAGTTGGGGGACTGGAGGTCATTTTGTATTCCATTATTCGGTTCTCTATTTTGATTAATGGTGAAGCTTGAATTTGTTTTATTATTATTAATTGATTTGTTTAAAGATTTATTTTCATTAATTATGTTATTTCAATATTATTTCTTATCCAAAACAATAATTTTAGAAAAGGAAATTAAACCAAATTTTGTTGTACAATATTAAAAAAAAAAAATTTGTTTTTCTATGGTATAAAATTAATTTCATAAATATCATTGACATGTTACATGTAATTTACTTTCATAAAATAATTTTGCAAATTATACATTACAGACCAACAGTTATGCATATATTTCTAAAGATATATTTATACAACTTTTTAATAATTAGAACTTGACTTTTGTAAGGAATCTTAATGATTGGCAAGAGGACAGTATTTGTAATTTGTTAGCCCTACTTGCTGGCAAAGAGGTTCTCTCCCAAGGCAAGGATGAGATTGTGTGGCCACTAAATTCTAAGGGATCCTTTGGTTAAGAGTTTTTGTTCCACACATTTGGATGCCTTGGATGGTCGTGATTTTGCTGCTAAGTTGATTTGGAAGTTTAAAGCTCCCACAAAAGTGTGTTTCTTTGCTTGGACAGGCACCTTAGGCAAGATCCCTACGGATGGCATGCTTAAAAGAAAAAATTTTAGAGGTCCAAGTAGATGCTGCATGTGTTTGGAGGAGGAAGAATTTGTAGATCATCTCCTTGTACATTGTTGGTGGGTTTCTTTGCTTTGGGATTTAGCTCTCTGTCTTATGGGGATTAGTTGGGTTCAACCTTCTAATGTGAGAGATGTGGTAGTGGCTTGGAGGAGAAAGATGAAGAAGAGTTGGGTCCTTGGAGTTTGGAACATGGTTCCTTTGGCTATTTGATGGGCTACTTGGAAGGAGAGAAATCGTTGTATTTTTGAGGACAAAGTCTTGACGTTTCAAGATTTTAAACTCTATTTTTTAAGGTTGTTGTATAGTTGGAGTGTCGGGCTTAGTGGTAACAAAAATTTAAATTTTTGGGTTTTGTTGATTGCATTACGGATGAGAGCTTAAGGGCATAATATTTTTGTATTTGCCCCCTTTTGTAAATGGGTGACATCCCCTTTGATGTCCATTTAATTTACCTCTTGATTACTTGCCAACAAAAAAAGAATACAACTTTTTAATAATTCAACAACTGCTTGCATTTATCCTTACAGTTTCTTATAGCTCCTAGCTTCTTCCATCTTCTTGCATCTTGTTTATAGCTCTTGAAGCTCCTTACAGAGTTCAAGCTTCTTATAACTTCTTACAATTTTTTATAGTTTCTTGGAGCTCATAATATATAAAATTTGACTACATTAGTTGGGGGGTTTGTGCTCTTAGGATTGGTTCTTCATTTTTCTTTTGTAATTTTAAAATTTTTGTGCTTAGCTCTTGATGTAAAGCAAAATGATTGTATTATGTTCATTACTCTATGCAAATTAGTGAGTCCTAGCACTATTTGCATCAATGCATTGCATAGAACTTTACTAACTTTTATCATGCATATATCAAATAAACTATCAATACCTCTAGATATCTCTTGCATAAATTATTCGAGACTCATCATGGCTATTGTACGTTAGTAAAGATAAACATTAGACGACATTGCAACTATTTATACTTCAAGAGGGTGGAGAAAAATTACATCCGACAAATAGATATGTAAATCATTCTTTGCATAAATTATTAATGAGAGATTGTTTGTTTCATTTTGTTCTTTTCGTGTTGTCTATTCACGCTTGTGCAACTTACAAATGGATAATTTTTAATTAACATAATTATATTATGAGTAAATTTGACATTTATAAACAAATTGAAGAACAAAAAATTTTACGCTCTTCGTGTGAAGCATGTTTTGCAATTAGCTGTCTTGGAATTGAAGTTTATGGGGCTGTCCTCTGAATTCTGTCTTTTGGATGCTGTACAAAGCCATTAACTTATAGTATTATCTCTATTACTAGTTGCTTCTGCAGTTCCGCTATGTCTAATTCAAACTGTTACTATCTTTTATTTATTTATTTATTTATTTATTTATTCTTTGTTTTATTTATGGAGCCACTATGGAATAGTAAATTTACTTAGTAATAGCCATCTGTATAGTTACTGACTTTTTGAAGGTGCAGAATGCCATCTATGATTGTCGCTTTAGATAGGTCTCGCAGCATGCTTTTGTTCTTGGCCGTCAAATTTTGGATGCTGCTTTGATTGCTAATGAGTGCATTGATTCTTATATTAGATATGGGATTTCTAGTATCCTATGTAAGCTTGACATTGAGAAGGCTTATGATCATGTCTCTTGGAGTTTCCTCTTGGCTATTCTTGAGAAAATGGATTTTCCTAACAAGTGGAGGAAATGGATCTCTTTTTGTATTTCCACAGTGCGCTTCTTTATCTTAATTAATGGTGAAGCATCTGTTTTTTCTCAAGCTCCAGAGGTCTAAGGCAAGGTGACCCATTGTCGCCTTTATTGTTCATTTTGGTTATGGAGACTCTCAGTAGGTTGGTGATTAAAGCAGGTGAGGAAGGTTTCTTGAATGGCTTCCACATTAGTAACCCTCATTCCGAGGGTTTGTTGATATCCCATTTGCTCTTTGCCGATGTTACCCTTGTTTTTTGTAAGCCGGACGAGAGTAATTTGGGTTATTTAAGATGCATCCTTCTCCCTTTTGAAGCTATGTCTGGACTAAGGGTCAACCTTTCCAAAAGTGCGCTCATTCCGGTTGGCAACGTGCCTAATGTTCATGTGTTGGCCCGTTTCTTTGGGTGTGGAGTTGATCATCTGCCTTCTTCATACCTTGGTCTTCCTCGTGGTGCTCCTTATAAGAGCATAGCGATTTGGGACCCAGTTGTTGAGAGGTTTCATAAGAGATTGGCAGGCTGGAAGTCTAAGCTTTTGTCCAGAGGGGGTAGATTGACCCTTTTGAGATTTGTGTAGTCTGCCCATCTACTTCATGTCTTTATTCACCATCTTAGCGAGCATTGCTAGTCGGTTAGAGAAAATCATGAGAGATTTTCTTTGGAATTCCAATGATAATGGCAATGGCCTCAACTGAGTCAATTGGAATGAGGTATGTCATCCTAAACAGCAGGGAGGACTTGGCATAAGACCTCTTCGTGTTATGAATGAAGCGTTGAAGACCAAATGGTTGTGCAGGTTTGCAAAGGAGGATGATGCTATGTGGAAAAATGTGATCAAGGCAAAATATGGGATAGATGAGTTAGGTTGGTGGAGTAAAAAGAATCCTTATCCTCATGGTGTTGGTTGTTGGAAATCTATCTAGCAGGTCTTGAGCGTTTCAAATCTTTACTGCATTTAAAGGTGAAGGATGGCTCAAGGGTGTTATTTTGGCACGATGTGTGGGGATCGACCTTTAAAGAATCTTTTTCCCGATCTTTTTAGGATGACTCGTTTGAAGTATGCCTCGATAAAAGAAGTAGTTTCTTGGAATGGTGACGTTAGCCATTGGAATTTGATTTTTGTAAGGAGTCTTAATGATTGGGAAGAGGATAGTATTTGGAATTTGTTAGCCGTACTTGCTGGCAAAAAGGTTCTGTCCTAAGGTAATGATGAGATTGTGTGGCCACTAAACTCTTAAGGGTTCCTTTAGTGTCAAGAGTTTTTGTTCCACACAATTTGAAGCCTTGGATGGTTGTGATTTTGCTGCAAGTCCATTTGAAAGTCTAGAGCTCCCACAAAAATGTGTTTCTTTGCTTGGGCAGCCACCTTAGGCAAGATTCCCACAGATGACATACTTAAGAGAAGAAATTTTAGAGGTCCAAGTAGATGCTTCATGTGTTTGGATGAGGAAGAAACTGTAGATCATCTCCTTGTACATTGTCGGTGGGTTTCTTTGCTTTGGGATTTATCTCTCTCTCAAATGGGGATCAGTTGGGTTCAACCTTCTAATGTGAGAGATGTGGTAGTGGCTTGGAGGAGAAGGATGAAGATGGGCTGGGTCCTTGGAGTTTGGAACATGGTTCCTTTGGCTATTTGGTGGGCTACTTGGAAGGAGAGAAATCGACGTATTTTTGAGGACAAAGTCTTGTCGCTTCAAGATTTCAAGCTTTATTTTTTGAGGTTGTTGTATAGTTGGAGTGTGGGGCTTAGTGGATACAAAGAGTTAAATTTTTTGGCTTTTATCGATTGCATTATGGATGAGAGCTTAAGGGCATAATGTTTTTGTATTGTCCCTTTTGTAAATGGGTAACATCCCCTTGGTGTCCTGTTATATACATCTTTGATTGCTTACCAAATTTTTTTTTTTCCTTTTCTCTTTGCTAAACATTGTTCATTTTCTCTTGCAATTTTAGTTTCAAAACCGAAGTAATGAGATAATTGTGCAATTAATACACTAACATACTTGTTGAGTGAAACTATTTTTAGATCCGCCCATTTTCCAGAACTTGCACTTTGATTCTCAACGTTTTCGTGATCTAATTTTGAGGTCCCTCTTGCTATACAAACCTAGATGAAATTACAGCATTTCTAGTATATCCAATGTATAAATAAACAATGAGTGCCATCTCATGCCCAACTAACCAATTTTTTATTTTTAAGGTTTAGTTGATGGTTTGTTTTTCAGTTCTCTATTGCTTTTCTGATGTTAAATATTCTTTAAAAGTTGGTTTTGTTTATTTTGTCATGTTCCTTGTTGCATTTTAATACTGAAATGCCTTTCCATTAGCCTTTTAATTATTTTTCTTATATCGTAAAGTTGTTAAAAACTGCAAATTATTGGATGAGACTATCGAAGGATAAGTTATAATGAAACGGTTGATGTGGCGTGTAGTTCAAGGACAGCACTATGGGTTGATGTCTCATTGCCATCCCATAATAAGCTTTTATGAGACCGTCTCACACATGATGAACGACTTAACAATTTCATGCTCATCAAAATTCTAAGTTTTTGCTATTAATGTTTTTAATCGTTCCTTTTTTGTTTTAACTTTTTATTACTTTTATATTTTGGAGTTGTTTTACTTTTACTCTGATTTCATTCTTGTTTGATAATCTGAATATTATTTAACTTTTGTACTTCATTTCTTGTGATAAAGTTTTCAAATCTATGCTCTTGGCAAGGCTGGTATTTTTGACCCCTCTTCATGCTGCATAGGCTGGATTTAGTGTATGGATTTGGATTTGATGTTCTTCTATATTTTTTTCCTTTTAAGTTTTTTCCCCCCAATTTTTAGTAAGTATTGTAGAAACTTTCAAATTGTTAAAAGGTTCAATAAATTTTTTTAGAAATACTCTTTTTTTCTTTTTAGATTTAGATTACTTGGGGTATTTTGGGATTTTCACAATGCAATGAGGTAAGCTTGCTGGATTGCTGACATTGCTGACCAATATAGGGATTTCAAAATTCCAGGATTTGAAAGTTAGGAACCAAAGTCTGAGTTTAAAAAAGTAACGAGTCTTCAAAATAATTTCAAGGCATTATCATTTATCATTGTTGAGGTTTTGGTAAATCATTCTTATAGCCTTGACCTATTTGAATTATTATTTAGCCCTTCTGTATGTGGTAAATTGTTTTTCTCCACCTAATTGCTATCATGGCATAACCACACGGACGAATAATTGACTACCACGTCAATTTGGGTAGCCAAAATTGTTTGACTCGAATGTTAAGGGTGTTAAAATCAAAACTTGAATAGGTTGGAGTATAATAACGATTTATAACAACGGAATAGGGTAGATGTGGGTATATGATGATATCTCAAATAATTGCACTAAAACAGAGGTTACCTGTTAATTAAACAGATCAACATGTGTTGTAAAACTTCTATTTGGCTGATGTTGATTATAGTTTGATGCTGAATATTCAGCCAGATTTCCTTAAATATATTTCCTTTGATCAGAATTTGGAGAACTGAGGGATGCATTTGTCTGTCTGCCTTAGATGCATGGTGTATTTGGGTTTGTGGGATGGGAGGGTGGGGATGCGATGCACCTTTTAAATGTGTCATCATTTGAGAGGATGTTGTAGGATTGACCGATTGACAGTATTTGCTATCATTTTGAGTTGACCTTGATCACATGTTGCATTGCGTATTACTATCACATTTGAAATGCAAGCTTTTGCACTTCAGCCACTTGCCGATGCAATATACTACAAAAACCAGGATGTGATCAAGCTTCTGGAGGAGTATGGTGCAAAACCTCTGGTATGTACTGGTATTCTGCTTTGTCCTTTGCTTATTATGGTTGCATGCTATACTTTATTAGTTTTGGATAAGTTATCTTGAATGTGGGTCGAGTCTCTATGGCAACTAACAATTTCTTGAACACATAACAGATCGTTCCTATGCATGTTCAAACTGTCTGTGAGATCCCTGAATATGAGATTGATCCAAGTGAACTTGATTTCTCAAATAGTATTGGAATTACTAAGGTTTCTCCTTTCTAACTTTGCTCCCTCTTTTCGCAAGTGTCTTCAGATCTTTCTCCATTTGGATGTCTATTCCATTCAATGGCTACAGAGGGAGGCACATGTAAATCGTCTCTCTGATGGCTTGTGTTTGAAAATTTTCTTAAATGTTTAGCGCTATTACAATTCATTTGATACAATATAGCCAGGGCGTTGTTATCTTGTTTGAAGGGCAGATGTGATTCTGGCTGTGACATACTGAGTCACTATAGATTTATGGGAAGTTAGATTATAACCATCGGGGGCCCTATTTATATTACCTATGGATTGGAAACTGTTGCTAAAGGACGAGGGAAGGAATTGAGACGTTAAGTCACAGGATTATTTTTTAGCTGATAAGTGTGCATGATTTTGTCCTTTTGTCGTTACTCCAGTGCTTCAAGCGATACTGTTATCTAACTAGGATGATTAGAGGAGGGGTCTGGTATAATATATGTATCATTAGCCTTACAATTGTAGTGAGAGTGTTCTTGTGAAGCCTTGATATGCACACTCGCTGTGTTACTTCATACGCATAAGAAGCATGTAACAATTAATAAGCCTTTTTACTTTTACCTATTAGACTTCAAAGCTGAAAAATAACCAACAATGTTTTCTAGCTACACTGAAATGCTCTATTAGCATATTTAATATCTACTTTGTAACAAATGAGAATTGTGTAATTATATGAGTGCATATGAAAACACAAGCTGGCTTTTATTTAGTTAGGTTTGTGACTTGTATTCATGGAGTGTATACTCTGAGATAGTTACGCTCAAAATTGTGGATGTCACCGCATTTTCTCCCAATATAAAAACACTATTGTGTTTTTGGAAAGGATCTTTGCAATACTAAAGATTTTGTAAATGAAGGATTTTTTTGAATTAAATTCTTTTCAGAAAGGATTTTTGCACGATAATATTTTTGTACTTGGGGGGAGAGGTTGGATGATAATAATCCATACTTTAAACTTGGACGCATAACAGATCGCTCCTATGCATGTTCAAACTATCCGGGAAAGACTCGGCGGAGAGATGATGTCGTAGCCGGAATAAACCTCATTCTCCCTTGATTGCAATTCAGTTAAAGTTATTTGTCCACTTTACAATTCAAATTTATTATCAAATTTGTAGTTAAATAAAAAACAATTTTTGTCATTGCTCCGCTTGCCATGTCATCTCTCTACTGCTTACTTAAAAAAGGTGCGAGGCGCACTGAGGCAAAGGGTTCCAAGGCGCGAGCCTCGAGGCGTAGGCGCACGCATCATGGATGCGAGGCGCACCTTTACGCAGAAATGCTTAAAATGTACTCAGTAGATAGATTTTGCTGAAATGAGTTATATGATTGCATCACTATGGAATTAGATATCAATATAAACCGTTACAATGTTAAAAACGTTCGTAAAATAGTTTAAATACGACAAATAGTAAATTATATTATTTAAATACAAATCAAAATGCTAATAAGTAACAAACATTCTTGCTATAAGTCTTAAAGGGGGGAAAAAACTGAGAGAAAGGACAAAAAAATGGCTTCTTTAACTTAGAAAAATATAATAAAATAAAAAAATATGGCTGATTCTTTGCTAAATGAAAGATGAAAGGAAAAGGAAAGAATTTTACACAATATAACAAATTAAGACTATAGAAAATCTTTACTAAATAAAACTATGAATGAAAAAGGAAATAATATGCTCAAATTCTAACCTTGCGCCTCCTCATCTAGACTTCTAACAACCCCCCACACACCATGGAAAAAGAAAGCTTGTAACCGGAGCCCACTACACTAATTCCAGTGAAGATCGACCACCGGAATAATATGAAGATGGACATTCGACCCCCTTAGGCACCATTAGGTCTCCATTCTTGACAGTTCGAAAATTGGGGTTTTTTAATCTTGGGGTTTGTCAATTTTATGGATGACTTCGCAGCCATTATATGCAATTATATGAAGGGTTATGCTCGAAATCTTGATATAAGACTATGCTAATTTTAACAAAGTTGGTGATTTTAATGGTCAAAACTTCTCCACTTCTCAATTGAGATCAATAAAGCCCTCTTTTTGGTCGCCTCGCGCCTAAGATTGAGGTGCGATGAGACGCACGCCTCGCCGCGCTTAAAGGATTCGCCTCGCCTCACGAGTCTAATGTCTGTGTTTTAAAAAGCCCGCTCGGGGCGCGCCTAGGCTCACAAAAGCCCGAAGCCCACCCTCCTGCGCCTTGGAATGGGTCAAGCTCAGCTCATTCTTAAAGCCCGCGCTTTTTTGGGCTTTTCTGGGCTTCAGACCTAGGTCCAAAGCCCACGAAGCCCGCGCTTTATAGATTATAACAAACCATTTGGGAAAAAAAAGAAAAAAAACCTTTAAGGGGCCTATACCCCTCTTTTTGTTTGTGGAAGCCTTTGAATCAAGATGCTACTAGAAGTAAACAAAGCATATAACTATGACTGAACATGAGTTTGGAGCTGGAAATCTTGGTGACAACAATCTAGTAAATGCTTTATTCTCCTGTCTTCTTTCAGACTTTCTTCTTCATCCTCCTCCTTTGTTGTCGGACAACCATAAAAGGTTTTTCTTTGTTTCCTTTTATTTTTTTGGGGCTTCAAGGAGGTCGAAAATGGTGCCTCCTCAAGTGCTACAATGGTACCGAGCCCTTGCTCTTTTTTTTTTTGGTGCCTCTTAATCTTTCTTCCTCTCTCTCTCTCTCTCTCTCTCTCTTCCTGGCAAGCTGACAGCATGTGTTATGTTTTTGGGGTTCAATTTATAGTAATCTAATTGAGCTGTGTTTAATGCTTTAATTGTATTTCGTTGTGTTTAATTGATTCTTTCTTTTTTTTCTGGTGGTTAGTGAAAATCATTTGTTTGATGCCATTATCTAGCTGATTTTAGAAGAAATATGGTTTTGGAATGATTTTCAAGCATTTTTTTAGTAAAAGTGCGCCACGCGTCCAAAAAGCCTGCGCCTTCGCCTCAAAGCCCGCGCCTGGGGCCTTAGGACCCTTTGCGCTTTTTTGCACCTCGGGCTTTTTTAATCTAAGTTTACTGTGTATGCCACCATGCGACCCGTTGTTGGCATAAAAACATTAAATATGCTAAAAATACACACTGCTAGTGTTGAAGTTTAAAGTACGCATTATTATCATCTAACACCCCGAAAATATAGTGTATTGTCATCCAAAAAGCCTTTCAGAAAGCATCTAGAAGTTCATGGTTCAGGTAGCAGCTTTGAAGATGGAATTTATACACACATAGGATGACTTTCGAAGTGACATTTACTTAGATCGCAATCAAATTATCAAAGTGGATTTGGGAGGTTATAAAATCCCCTTAATGTTAATAATCGCTTTTCACATTTTTTTTCGAGTCGTTTTTATGAGGGATTTCAGAATTGTTATTTATGGGAAAAGCCCTCTCTAGTTTACTTATTCAAACACACTGCAAACACCCTTTGTCCTTTTTAGGGATCATCGGCGTGATAAAGCCGTCATATCCTTATCTGAAGGTTCGTCTTAAAAAGTTGATAGTACTGCCAATACCACTAAGGTGTATGCCCCTTTTTAGAAGTGTGGTTGCTGAAAAACTCCTCAATGTGCATTCTCAGGTGGGAGGTGCATCAGGATGGTGATGTTTGTTGAATGTTCTTGGGAAATTGTTAGCATAAACAAAGCCTGCTCAAGCTTTGGTGATTTTTGGTGCTGGTCATTAGAGAATTGTAAAGTTTGTTCCATCATTTTCGTTCACCATAACGGGGCCTATATGGTATATATGCAAATTCAATACTTTTACAGCTTAATTGATTTGACATCTACAATGCTTGGATCACTAAAGTTTCCTGAGAAAATTGGGCCTAATTGGAAATAAAAAGAGGAGCAAGTGAGAAGGAAGGAGGGAAGGAAGGAAAGAAAGAAAGGAAGAAAGAAAAGGGCCCACTTCACATCGGAGGGGTGGGGGGAGGGAGTTCCATTTTATATCCTGCCTGTGGGCCATGGTCCTGTGAATGAAGTACTCGTGAACCTTTGTGGGGCTCCAATTGTAGGTTGTTTCGTGGATCGCCATAAAACCACCCATAGAATTAGCACTAGGAGTGCTGTTAGTTTAGACTCTAGATAGCAATGTGGTGTAACTAGAGGTTGTCACGATATTGCATGTGATTCTGACCTACGACTATAAGCTATGCTTTGTCACCAGGGTAGCTAGATGTACAGTAAGTGAGAATTTCAGGCCGAATTTCACGTTAAAAGGCAATGGTCGTCTGAGAGTTCCACACATAATAGCCTAGTAGGAGGTTCTTGCGTTCTTATAGTGGAAGCTTACTTGACTTGCAAGGCATGGCCAATAAGAGTGCTTGAAGCATTTGATGGTCTTTTGGCCCTGTACTTATATCACTGAAATGTAAATTCTTATTATAGAGCCCTTCATTCCTTTATTAATCCAATGGCTTGGATAAATATTAGGAATGATAACCTTCCAAAACATTTCTCCGTGTAAGTGAAGATAATGCAAGGCTGGAAACGTTTGTGGTGCTTTTTTAGGCCTATTGTAACTATTAACTAGGCTAGCTTTGTGTAGGAAGTGTATATAAGATTCTTGCCAAAGTCTTTTAGGCCCGTCAGTTTAGTAGGAAGTGTATATAAGATTCTTGCCAAAGTCCTCGCTTCAAGATTGAGGAGAGTGGTTGGAAAAGTTGTGGGTCCCTCGCAGCATGCCTTTGTTCCTGGCCGTCAAATTTTGGATGCTGCCTTGATTGCTAATGAGTGCATTGATTCTTATATTAGATCTGGGATTTCTGGTATCCTTTATAAGTTTAACATTGAGAAGGCTTATGATCATGTCTCTTGGAGTTTCCTCTTGGCTATTCTTCAGAAAATGGGCTTTCCAAACAAGTGGAGGAAATGGATCTCTTTTTGTATTTCCACTGTGCGCTTCTCTATCTTAGTTAATGGTGAAGCATCTGGTTTTTTCTCAAGCTCAAGAGGCCTAAGGCAAGGTGACCCGTTGTCGCCTTTATTATTCATTTTGGTTATGGAGACGCTCAGCAGATTGGTGATTAAAGCAGGTGAGGAAGGTTTCTTGAACGACTTTCATATTACTAATCCTCATTCCGAGGGTTTGATGATATCCCATTTGCTTTTTGCCGATGATACCCTTGTTTTTTGCAAGCCGGACGAGAGTAATTTGGGCTACTTAAGATGCATCCTTCTCCTGTTTGAAGCTATGTCGGGACTAAGGTCAACCTCTCCAAAAGTGTATTCATTCCGGTTGGCGATGTGCCTAATGTTCATGTGTTGGCCCCTTTTTTCGGTGCGGAGTTGATAATTTGCCTTCTTCATATCTTGGTCTTCCTCTTGGTGCTCCTTATAAGAGCATAGCAATTTGGGATCTAGGTATTGAGAGGTTTCATAAGAGATTGGCAGGTTGGAAGTCAAAAGCTTTTGTCCAGAGGGAGTAGATTGACTCTTTTGAGAAGCACTTTGTGTAGTCTGCCCATCTACTTCATGTCTTTATTCACCATCCCAGTTAGCATTGCTAGTCGGTTAGAGAAAATCATGAGAGATTTTCTTTGGAATTCCAACGAAAATGGTAATGGCCTCCACTGGGTCAATTGGAATGAGGTATGTCGTCCTGCACAGCAGGGAGGACTTGGCATAAGACCTCTTCGTGATATGAATGAAGCGTTGAAGACCAAATGGCTGTGGAGGTTTGCAATAGAGGAATAGTGCTATGTGGAAAAATGTGATCAAGGCAAAATATGGGATAGACGAGTTGGGTTGGTGGAGTAAAAAGAGTCCTTATTCTCACGGGATTGGTTGTTGGAAATCTATCTTAGCAGATCTCGAGCGTTTCAAATCTTTAGTGCATTTTGAGGTGAGGGATGGATTAAGGGTATTATTTTGGCACGATGTTTGGTGTGGGGATCGCCCTTTAAAAAATCTTTTTCCCGATCTTTTTAGGATGGCTCGTCTAAAGTATGCCACGGTTAAACAAGTTGTTTCTTGGAATGGTGACGTGAGCCATTGGGATTTGACTTTTGTAAGGAGCCTTAATGATTGGGAAGAGGATAGTGTTTGTAATTTGTTAGCCGTACTTGCTGACAAAAAGGTTCTGTCCCAAGGTAATGATGAGATTGTGTGGCCACTTAACTTTAAGGGTTCCTTTACTGTCAAGAGCTTTTGTTCCACACAATTTGAAGACTTGGACGGTTGTGATTTTCTGCCAAGTCTATTTGGAAGTCTAAAGCTCCCACAAAAGTGTGTTTCTTTGCTTGGGCAGCCACCTTAGGCAAGATTCCCACGGACGACATGCTTAAGAGAAGAAATTTTAGAGGTCCAAGTAGATGCTCCATGTGTTTGGAGGAGGAAGAAACTGTGGATCATCTTCTGGTACATTGTCGGTGGGTTTCTTCACTTTGGGATTTATCTCTCTCGCTTATGGGGATTAGTTGGGTTCAACATTCTAATGTGAGAGATGTGGTGGTGGCTTGGAGGAGAAGGATGAAGAAGAGCTGGGTCCTTGGAGTTTGGAACATGATTCCTTTGGCTATTTGGTGGGCTACTTGGAAAGAGAGGAATCGCCGTATTTTCGAGGATAAAATCTTGTCATTTCAAGATTTCAAGCTCTATTTTTTGAGGTTGTTGTATAGTTGGAGTGTGGGGCTTAGTGGTGACAGTTAAATTTTTTGGCTTTTATCGATTGCATAATGGATGGAGCTTAAGTGCATAATGTTTTTGCAGTGCCCCTTTTGTACATAGGTGACATCCCCTTGGTGTCCTTTTAATACACATCTTTTATTACTTAACCCCCCCCCCCAAAAAAAAACACTACTAACTAGACTAGCTGTGTGTGGTCAAGGAGATAGCTTGTAAGCTATTATTCTTCTTTTTGGTACAAGTAGACTAATTCTACCAGCATGATAAATAGTGGCTGCTGGAGAGCTTGGCTTTGCAAGCCAATCTGAAGACAACATCAATGTAGTAGCTGAACTTTCTTATCTGGAATACTAGGGTTTGAGCCGGTGATGCAATGCACCAGATGCTGAAAAATTTTAAAAAAAATAGTGGCTAGTTGGTTGATATGTACTGTATCCCCATAGTAGATTTAGTTACAAATTGTGTAAAATATTGAAGACTATTCGTTTTACTTTTTTAGGATAGAAGAATCTACATTTTCGTGTGTCAGATCCTTTGGAGTATGCTGGAGGTGCAATGTTTGATACTAACATGGTTAACTTCCTAAGCAAGGTTGTAATTCTGAATTGGGGAACCGGAAATGGACACTAGGTAAAAAAATCAATTTTACCTTTTGCCTTAATACTCACTGTGACAAGTGAAATGGCTCAGCTACTCCCATTCCACTATCCCCACTCTAAAAGGAACAAGAAAGAGTCAAAGAGATCGCTATCCATTAAAGAAGAAATTCTCTGTGCTTCGTGTTCGAGCATTATAGCAAATAATGTGCTTTACTAAAACGGTGAAATCCTTAGTTGGTTATTGTGGTTGGTGTCTTGGGTCAACTGTGTGCCTAATTGATGATGTGGCAGTATGTTAACTCAGAAATTTATTACTGGTGTTGAAGCAGCATGCTCCTTGATTCAGTTAGTTTTCCAAGGATTGTGTTTCAATAACTTCATGTTTACTTTGTGACGTTGTTAATTTCTGTCATGTCATTTTATTTAGTTGAATTATTGGCGAATTTTTATCATTGTGGTGTGCTTTCACTTTTCTAATTTTGCTTTCTGTTGTCCATCGTGGATAGGGTACTTACTGTGTTGCATCATGGCGTGGCATTCAAGTAGCTGTTAAAATACTACGTGATGATGTAATCATGGATGAAGAAAGAGTGTAAGTGAGCATGTGTTCTTGGTTTCCATATTGGTCAATGCGCTGTGTTTTTTTACAGTCCCTTTAATATTTAATTTCTGGGAATTTCATACGTAAACTCAATTTGGTGAAACTTGAAAGCACTCACGTTTTATTTATACTACATGTGATACCTCGAACTCTCATTGCGATTCACACTGGGTTGTTGAGTACCCCTTAACTTTGAAGAATGCTATTGATTACACCTTTTTTATAGTTCCGTTATTGCGCTACACTGCAGTGATGTTTGAGAACACTCGGGGACTCACAAGGTGCTTGGAAATACTTATTTGACTGGGCACCATACAATAGATATCATATATATATATATATATATATATATATATATATATATATTAAAAGTTGGATTGAACTCATGTATGAGTAACACGTAAGCTTGTCACGTAGGATGCCACATAGGAGTGGATAGTCATATGAGATACTTTAATGCAACATAGGATGTTATATGAGATTTAAAATAAAAAGAAAAGGGTATGTAGCATGGATGAAAATTTAATACAATATTAGTTCTATTTAATAAGGTAACTTCTCACATACCTTCCTAATTTAATCATAAAATATATATGATTTAATGATGCAAATACAACAAAAAATGTGAGTTAGATATTAATTAAGAATTAAAAAAATATGTTATTAGTGTGGAAAAAACTAAAGAAGACTCGTTTTACCTTTGCATCAACAAAATAATATAATAAATCAATTTATTGTTTGCTAATTTTTTAATAAAAAATCTATTCTCTTAATAATCTATTAAAAAATTATTTAACTCACACCCTTACATCGTAAGGGTATAACCCTAGTCTAAATTATAATGGAAGTTTAGTGCACTTGTGGGAAAATTTTGTAATGCTCAAGGGGACCTCATGTGGGAAATGGAAATTTCATTCTGTTGTACACTTAGGCAAAGAATGGGGACCTCATGAATTATGAGTTGCTCTTGCAAATTTCTATTGACCAGCTTTTGTTTTTTCAAATTTTCATTTTGTCAGGTTAGATCATCTTATTGATGTTTATAATTTTGGATGGTTGTTTAGAAAGGCATTTAGAGATGAGCTAGCACTGCTTCAACAGATACGCCATCCAAACGTTGTGCAATTTCTAGGGGCTGTGACCCAGAGCACTCCAATGATGATTGTGACAGAGTACTTGCCCAAGGTTTATTCCTTTTTCCAGTTCAATCCTCCTCTCTTTCTTTTGTCTGCCTTTTTGTTGGGTTGGGGGGGGGGTGTTTAAATGTAACACCCCTACCCCGAGGGTTAAGGTTTTAGTAATCTCTTAAATTAAGAGAGGAAACGTGTAGAGTTTTGCCTAGAATTGACCATTGATCCTAGGCTTATAGCCTTGCATTTGGAATCTATAATAATGGACAAATCTAAACAAGCTTGATGGCAACACGACAGGACCCCAACTCTATGGGCCACACGCCTGCAGTAGGTAAACCGTTAATTTTAAATAAAACAGAAATAAATTCATATGCTACTCAGCAGGTCACCTGCCAGAGTATACGGGGTTACATCCCGAGACATTCAACTCTAACCAGTCAGAGACGAGTAACTATTCAGATGGTTTGCTCACACGGTCATTCAGAGCCGTATCCAGATCACACGTAGCACATGAACTCAAGCGTTGAAGACTTACATGTGCTCAAAGCAACTCACAAATCAATCGTAATACATTGTTTAATTCCTGAACTAAAATATACTTATTTGGAATTCTTTAACACTAACTAACAAGAAAACAAGTCATATCACGGACTCAATAATGTCTACCTGCGTTTAAGAACTTGGGGGAAAAGGGAAAGAGAGGGGTTCAACTACCATATGAACAATGAATAATCTACCATCCCAAAAATCAAAACAGTAGCACACAGGACAATAAGTAGCAGTCATACAGGGGCTTTAATTAATAGTAGCATACTAAGCAAGCATGGACCAACCAACTAATCAACTGTTCATTAATAGCGTTCAGGGATTGAGGAAAGCATATCATTCTGGCTCCCAGCACTGCACTTTGACACTAAGAGGTTCACTTTGAGTTACTTCGCCATAAAAGCAGCAATATCAAACAAAAGGGTTTTAAACCTTAATTCAAATTAAGTCGATCCAATATAAAGGGTATTTCATATAAAGAAGGCCGTTTTTTATTTAATTGAAGTCTTTTCAAAAGGTATTTGCCTACTTTTTCTACACGGCTCAAAACATAGTTTAGACTAAGAAAATTCTGAGCTCATAATAAGTGAAGTCTCTTTGCAGAGCATCGGATTTACAAATTAATGCTCATTTTAAGGGAGTTTCACGACTCATGACTTTGATATCTGCAGCATCTCTCAAGTCCACGGACTCGTACCTTGGTCAGGGTAGTTTGAACTAGGGTTCCTATCCGGCTCTACTCCCTAGAAACTAGGGTTCCCGCTTTGTCTGGGGTACACTCCCTAGACTGACTCCCTTATATTTAGTACTATCCTCCTAGGCCCAAATGTCTCAGGTGCAATATGCTTTCAAAGACATCTGAATAGCTCAAGTTTTACGTAAACAGCCGTTGGCACTTGGCAGTATCAAGCTTTAGCTGTAGGAGGACTAGTAGTGGATAGGATCATAAAAGGTTTATGAAGTAGCTTGGACTCGCATGAAAGTAGCAAAACAATTACCAAAGTGTTTATCGAAAGTATTCTTTTAAGATTTCATTTCCATTATGGAATGCCATTTAACTGCTTGCCCGCTTGGTTCAGGCTGACATGATTAGAAATTAGATAAGATAATTTATTTACCATTCAAATGCCACCTAAATCACTTGAGGTTGATAATTTCATTGAGAGGGGTCAAGCGGATTCCATGGGGGATGCGACTTTCCCAAGTTTGTTTCGAGATTAATCAGGCAACTTAATGCCGCTCAAGAATACTCGCAGTAACAGGTTTGGCCTACATTAGTCCGAGTTTGCATACATGGCGACTCAAGTTGGCAAGACGTGATTAGTGCTAGGTTCTCCATTCGCACGGTTATGTAGCTTAAAGTTTTAACCCACACCAGCAGTCCACAACCTCAGCAGTCTGGTAAGAACCTAGCGCCCACATTACAGATAAAACACAACAAAAGGTAGGGTGGAACTGGGTTTGGGCTGCTGCCCGGTTCACAGCCCCGTTCTGGAACTGGACTTTGCTGCTGATCCAGCCAGTAGCATCCTGCCCCTTTTCATCCTGTCACACAGCACATATACGCACAATTAAATATCCTGCCAAAATTCATGGGTGTTGTCTTTGGGTCTGATAAGAAGTTCTCAAGGTTCGTTAATTAGCCAAATCAGATGGAGCACAACAAAGCGAGAGGAGCACAACTTAACCTCAACAAGGTAATGAGTTAATGACCACAATGGTTTGCAATTCGACGACTCAGACTCCCTCGCTATAGCACCGCCCCAAATTAACCTAAAGTATCACAACAACCCAATCACTTTCTTGCATCAATAATTTGATTCCATCTCTTCTCCTTTCAACAATTTTGCAAATTCCACAATAGCCTTAACCCTACCAATTCACTCTCATTTTCATGGCGAATCTCAAAATAGTTGGAAATTAGATGCTAGTTTGGGAAGTAAGATTACGCACCTCGATTCTAAGCTTATGGACTGATTTTAGGGCTAATTGGGCGAATTGGGCTGAATGCAAGTCTCCAATTCCCCCCCTTCGCTGCTGCCCTGTTTCTCCTCTTTCCTGGCTGCTGTGGCTACTGTTGCTCGATGCTTCTTCTTCTTCTTCGCTGCTGCTGTTCTTCTCCTTCCGTCCACTTTCACCCTCTCTTTCTCTCTCTATTTGTGCTCTCTCTCTCCCCTAAGCAGGAGAGGTGGTGGTGGTGTTGAAGAGTTTGACAGGGTTTGTATGGGTTCTTGTGGTGAGACAGCTTATGAGTGTCTGGGGCTGGGCAAATGTCGTGACTGCTGGGAAGAAAAACGCCTGGTACTTTGTCCTTTTTAGTCCCCATTCTCTCTCTCTCTCTCTCTCTCTCTCTCTGGTTTTCTTTGCCCAATTCACTAGACCAAAAATATGTTTGGGCCCAAATATCTTAAGCGCAATTGATTCCGATATCAATATTCACTCTAGTCCACCCAACTCCGCTAAATTCTTGTAATCACACCCTTCGGCTAATTTAACTAGCTTACGAATTTCACGCACTCATGCAATATCAAGAAAACCCTAAAAATTAATTCGCATAAATTAATACATTTCATTAACATGAAATTTTTTTTGCCTAGTGTAGCTAATATAATACTGCATAGCTAATAAAATTACAACCTAAATAATTAATTCTAATTGAAATTCCTCTCCTATTGCAGTAAATGAATGCATTTCATTCTAAAGTGTACAAACCTATAAGTGTCTAAAACCATAATAGAAAGTAACCCATGTTTTACGTAGGCTTCTATTTTCTGTTATGCCCGTCCAAGATTTCTATGTATGTTTTCAGATATTGTATCTGCTATCTTCTGAATTCACATTTTCGAAGTATTGACAGTTTATTGTTGCTGATTCTTCTGTTGAACCATTTGTTTAAATGCTGAGGAATGTCACTTTGAAGCATTTATTCTGCTTTATGTTGGTTTTGTCCATGATGATTTGTATTGTGCCGTGATTATGGTGATCTGAAAGGTAGTCCGTAGGCAGAACATGGTAGAAATTTTGTTACATGGCCTATTTCATTTATTTGATAATGGTGGATCTTTCTCGGAAAAGTTATTTTATGGATGAAGGTAAAGTTCGGTTTTGTTTAATACTGGATGTTCCTATTCAAACGTGTTCAACTTGGTGGAACTTTTTTCATGGCCACTTCTAAAGTCAATGTACATCTTCAGTCATGCATGTGCCTAATATCTCGAGTATCAGGTATGAAAAAGGTGGAACATAGGGGTCATATTTTGTTTATTGTTTTATTAGGGGTCCTTTTGGTATCTCCAATTTGACAAGTTTAGAAAATTTCTTTCAGCAGTGTCTTGGTATATATATTGTTTTGATGATTTAGATCTAAAGCTTTTAATGATCTAACTTTGATTGTGATTGAAAATAGTTGTTGAATTTGAAATTTAAAAGCTGTATGGACTTTTCTTGAATAGTCGATTCTACATTGTACTCTCCATGTGTGAAATTGTGAGTCCCTTTATCAATGTCTGAATTCTGGAAAAAGTTCCTGAGTCCTAAATGTATAACTATGAGAAGTCAGGCACTTGCAGCTGTACTTGTGTCTGATGCTCCTTACACCAAGACTATGCAAATAAGGCTTACCTCACATGTTCAACTTACTTGGCAATGTGATCCATATTCAGAACAAAATTGTGTTTTCTCCGACGTTCATATTTTCAACCCATAGTTAGAACTTAGAAGAAGTTTTGATATTAGCTGATCTATCATCGTTCCAATCATAGGTTGTCTCTTCTAATCACATGTTTATAATAGTCGAATCCTACTCAGACAATAAACTTCTCCACATTTTGGCCTAACATGAAGTTCAAGTGTCCATGCCCATGTCCAAGAGTCAAGCATTACTCATAGGTACTCGGCGTGAAATGAGAGTCCATGTAAAACAACTCACAAGGTTGGACCTTAAATTGATGAGTGAAAGATTTCAGCCTATTTTGGCATTGAATGGGAAATGTGGCGCTGAGGACTTCTAACCTTGAATTCTTGAAGCTCACTGAATATATTTGATATAGTAACAATATACTAAGGCTGGAGCTTAAATTGCTGACTGAAGGATTTCAGCTTATTTTGGTGTTGATTGGGAAATGTGGTGCTGAGGACTTCTAACCTTGAAGCTCACTGAATATATTTGATATAGTAACAATCTACTAAGGCCGGAGCTTGAATTGCCGAGTTAAGGATTTCAGCTTATGTTGGTGTTGATTGGGAAATGTGGTGCTGAGGACTTCTAACCTTGAAGCTCAGTGAATATATTTGATATAATAACAATCTACTAATGCAGGCTAGCACCCTTTTGGGTGAGTAGTGGATTTAGAAATTTTAGGAATGCTTGTCAACTAGTAGAATAATCAGTCATTGGTATCCAGTTGCCTGACATTTAGAAAATTTTTCAGTCAATTCCTCCAACAAGAAGTTGGAACATACATATAAGGTGGTTGGAACCCCCCCCCCCCCCCGGGGGGAGGAACCGGTTGCATGTCCGATTATTATCGGTGTGAAGCAGCAGCAACACCAGGAATTGCTGGTTTCTGTGAAGTTTTTTGCCAGAAGATTCTAAAGTAAACTTTAGCCCTTAGTTTGGAACTTTCTGCTCTAATTAGAGAACATACAAGCCTTAATTCTTTGCCACTATATTGTAAACTACTGTTGCCCTCACTTTAGAACATTCTGCTCTAATTAAGTAGCATGCAAGAAACCCCTCCGCCTGCGCAGGGTGCCTTTCGAAACCGAAAACGGAGAAATGAATTTCTGCTGGTACATAAAGTTCACAAATTTGTTGAATGATGGCATCTTTGTTATCAGCTGATGAGTGAGAAGCAAAATATCAAATGAAATTCTCTTGGGTGCTTGAACCCTCTGGAATTCTGTTTGCTTCCCATCTACACTGTTCTCCTGTTACTTGGAGAAGATCAAGATTGTTAAACATTTATTCGCCTTTCATTTCTAACTCCTTATTGAATGAAGCCAAGAATGCTGAGATTGCTTTATCTTTCAAATGTTTATTTGAAGTGCATAAATCCTATGCAGGGGGATCTTTGGGCATATTTGAAACGAAAAGGTGCATTGAAGCCCTTACTTGCAGTGAAGTTTGCGCTTGATATTGCAAGGTTGCTTCTCTTGCCTGGACTTAAAAACTCCAATGCGCGATTTTCTTCATTTGTTCTTTTTCTTACTGTAACCCATCTATAATAGCTTGAGGTTTTTCTGCTTATTTTCCCTCTTATCATACAGAATGCATGCTTTGTGGAGGTTATAGAGGATAATCTGACAGCATACTTTGTGGGTCCCTATGAGTAGCTTTAATGAAAAACCAAATACATGGATCATGTGGAAGAAATTCTCTTACTTCATGATTCTGTTTTCAATCTTCTATATTCTCCTCCATTACTCTTAAATTAACAGAAGGCGGTCTGGCCTATCAAGATTGTACTATCTGTAGATGAAAGAAATTCTAGCAATTAGTCCAATGGGTGTACCTGATACTTTTGGTATGAAAAATTAATCTAAGTGAAATAATCCTGCGAACTATCCATCATTATCAATCAAGAAATTAGTTAATGGAGCTGATTTTATTTTCTAAATATTATGCAAGGTCTCTTTCCTATCCCGGCGGTAATGGCTTGACTTGGATGTCAAGGATTGAGAGACCAGGTTAATGATCTTTGGTAACTATCTCTCGTTGGAGTCTGGACTTGGTCAAAAGATAAGAATCAGTGCAACTCGAGATATCAAACATTTCAATTGCCCGTTGACGTCAAGATGGTTTTTCTATGGATTTAGGTGCAGGAAGCAACTCTTTGGCGTTCGTTTCAATTGGATGTGTAGGGACCATGGGTCATGGATTAGACCAGTCGTTTGTCCAAATTGATGAAGTTACTATCCAATCTGACAGAGAATGAGAAAAGAGAAGGGATTTACAAAGGAGACGGGTGAAGGATTAGGGAGGGAGAGTGGCGAAAGCGGAACAGAGAGAGGGAGAAATATCATGTATCTGTGACTCAATCGTCAATTAGTTATTAATTACTGATATTCATCAAAACTGTTAATAACAACCTAGGATGTCTAATCTATTTGTAAGACTCTAAGACTTGGAAAATAAGCTAAGATCTTACGTTAATCTATCCCAAATAGCATAGGAAACTAAACTGTATTAAAGTACTCCCAAATAACCTTATCTAAACTCTTCTAAAATATGAAAAATATCCTATAATATATTTGACATCTCATGAAGATATCAAAGTACAATATATATATGTATATATATATATATATATATATATATATATATATATATATATATATATATATATATATATATATATATATATCTTTATCTTCAAATACTAGTATGTCCAATATTCTTGACTTTAGCTTTCCTTTGTTTGTCATCTCCATTATACTCCCCGGGTTGGGACAAAACGTACCCTCAAGTTTTGTGATGAGGTAAAATAATAAAAACTGAAGCATAAAGCCAATGTCAATATGTAGGCAGAAGCAGCAAGAAAATACTCTGAAGTTTCTCCATGAGAGGCAATGTTGTGAGAACTGGATGTAGTTCGCCAACGAGAATATAACAAAGGATGATGTAGTCAGTTCGCTGAATATTCTTGTATCTAAGTATCTTATTCGATGTTGAACTTCATGGTTCAAAATATGACGTTCTGCATCAAACATTCCTTGAGCTTCTGTCTCTGGAGTAGAGTTATTAAGTTCAGTATCTTCCATAGTATTGTCCATAGCCTCTGTCAGAACTGTCAGAACTGGATCATTGATCTTGTCTTTCATTTCAGCATGTACTGGCATATATTCAACATTATCTTCAAGCTTAACTCCAATGGCAAAGTTGGCAACGGGTTCATCTTTTTTATTCTCTGATGAAGTTTGCACTCTTTGAGATACCTCCTCAACTTTTCATTTCTCTCTTGTATTCTTTTCTCTGGTTCATTAAGTGAATGACATGGCATTGATATTGTCCTTAGTTTCGTCTAGTTTTCTCATTTTTTCGTTCAACTCTTCCAATCTTCGATGTGATCTGAACATTGAACCCTTAGGGCCAAGCGACTCTTTTCAGCTTGATTAGTTGGAACACAATGTTAGACATAAGGTCGGATCTTACAGCCATTCCCTTTTTGTTTTGGAAATCTTGTTATGGGAAAAAGGAAAGATCTGCATTATGATGCTTGGAAGCATGATCTCAATGAGTAACCTGATTGCTATCTGTAGATTTCAAAGATTCAGTGGGTCGATTACCTTTGTTCTATAAACATGAAGTTCCGTTGAGCATAAAGACCATAGTTCCAATTGACGACTGTTTGTATAGAAATTCCTTGAAGTGCACGAAAAACTCTTCTTTCATCTCTTGATGTAAAGCTCAAGGGAGAAGAAGATCCAAGCCAACCTTACATCAAAAGGGACGAAAGCTTAAAGAATTGTCACGGCCAAGAGTGGCACGGTCGTGCTTGCTTGCACGGCCACACCGTGCCAACTTGCTGCCCACGAAGCTAGAAATGCCTAGTTTTACCCGGTAGTGAGGCTCTTGAATTTTGATTGGAATGCAAGCCCTTTGGTGAAGTGGAATTCTTGGGAATGGATGGAAATGACGGTGAATGGAGTGGTTAGGTGAAGGGGTATAAAGGATACACTAAGTGTAAGGAATCAACTTGAACAGTCAAGCCAACAACGTTCACTTAGGAACCGGTGAGATGAACTTGGCTAGGATAAAACTAAACTCCAGGATTGGATACAGAATCACCACCAACCTTTGAGTTTAGGGCCCTTAATCTTGATTAAGATACAGAATCACCACTTAATCAAGGTTAAGACTCACTTGAACACCACTTAGCTTGGCCTAAACTAAGATAAGCAAGTAAGGATTTGAGAGAAAGCTTTCAAATGCTCTCTAGGAAGTTTTCATTTCAATCTGAAGTCTCCCTGCAAAATGGCCGAATACTTGCTTTTGTTACATGCCCCACAATCATTCTAGCTAGCAAGCAAGTAGGCAAGCACCTCACCTTACCCTCCTAAGGAGGAAAGGTGTTAATTAACCTTAATCTCCTCGGTTAGTGCTAACCGGTTGCCAAGTGAGCTTAAGACTAATCAAAGTACATTTAAACTAGTAAGGAAAGCAAGACAAATGATTATTACAACTTGATTAACTTGTGCTTAAGTCTGAACAACTAGAAACTCAGCAAAAGGGCATGTGCACAGCCGAAAAGTGGCCTCCTCCTTTGCGGCTGTCCAATGAGAAGCAAGGAACATCTTTCTTGGTCTCTCTTCTCTCATTGGCCGTTCTTCCCAAGGTTGCAGCTGATCATTGGCGTCTTGAGACGTGTGCCCAGTCTTGAGGGGTGTGCCATATCAGTTGAAGTGAAGAAAACCCACCGGTGGAAGTAAAAATAGACCGGGACATCAAACCGGGTTCAAGGACAGAATTGGACCCGGTTTTCAGACTTGGTTTAACCATTGCAAAAAGGGATATGACTTGTATTTTAACCATGGGGGGGAAGTTCAAGATGTGTATAAACCCCCCTAACCACGAAATCAAGGTTAAACAAAGTCTAAGTGGGGTAATCAAACCTAAACATTCAACCGTGCAAAATTGGTCCCAATCTGACCGGTTGGAGAAAAGCCTTTGATCTTCCATCCTCTTGTGTGTATGATTTGAAATCAATGCTCGAACCTGAAAGTTAACATCATGAGGATTCCAAAAATGCAAAAATATTAATCTTAAGCTACAATGTAGCTTAAGAAATCAGGTGCACAAAACCGGGCTTGTTCTGGCCAGTTAGCCCGTTTGATTCAGCTTGAACGTTTTGCAAAAGGTGAGCCATCTTCTTGGTTTGGGACCTTGTTCTGGGACGAGTTGGACTTGTTTCATCACGGACGAGGTCTTGGCTAGGTAGGGTTCCATCATCCTCCCCTTGTTGAAAAGATTTGACCCTCAAATCTGGTGGGGAAGTGTCTGGATAGAAGGGACTCAAATCAGCCACATTAAAGGTGGCTGAAACCTCATAATCACCAGGAGGATCAACCTTATAAGCATTGTCGTTGATCCTTTCCAAGACTTCAAATGGACCTTTAGCTCTTGGCATGAGTTTGTTTTCCTTTTAGAAGGAAATCGTTCCTTCCTCAAATGGATCTATACTAAGTCTCCTGGTTGAAAGACAATCTTTCTCCTATGTTTGTTGGCGTGTGCTTCATAAGCTGCATTAGTCTTCTCAATTCTTGCCTTCACCAACTCATGGAGCTTTTGAATCTCTTTTACTCTTTGTGCTGCATCAACATGGGGCTTTTGGTCTTGGGGCCGTGGGGTAAGATCATTGGGACTCAAAGGATCAATCCCATACACCACCTTGAATGGTGAAAGACCAGTAGCTTTACTAGGGGCCTTGTTGTATGCAAACTCAGCATGTGGTAAGAGTAAATCCCAGGCTTTAACATTAGGTTTAATCAAAGCCCTTAGGAGAGTGCCTAAGGTTCGATTAGTTACCTCCGTCTGACCATCAGTCTGGGGATGACAGGTAGTACTGAATAGCAACTTGGTACATTGTCGATGGGTTTCCGCGCTTTGGGATTTAGCTCTCTCTCTTATGGGGATTGGTTGGGTTCAACCTTCTAATGTTAGATATATGGTAGTAGCTTGGAGGAGAAGGATGAAGAAGAGTTGGGCCCGTGGGGTTTGGGACATGGTGCTTTTGGCTATTTGGTGGACTACGTGGAAGGAGAGAAATCGTCGTATCTTTGACGACAAAGTCTTGTCGTTTCAAGATTTTAAGCTCTATTTTTTGAGGTTGTTATATAGTTGGAGTGTCGGGCTTAGTGGTAACAAAAATTTAAATTTTTTGACTTTTGTCGATTGCATTATGGATGAGAGCTTAAGGGCAGAATGTTTTTGTATTTGCCTCTTTTGTAAATGGATGACATCCCCTTAGTGTCCTTTTAATATACCTCTTGATTACTTACCCAAAAAAAAAAAAAACAAAAGAGTTTATGGACGTACTGATCGCCTAAGAGGACAAATGGAGAATGGAAGAAGAAAAAAGAGGGGGCGTGCTGGAAATCTAAAATTGACTGGCAGCAATTTACAGAAACCTCATTTTGAAGTTTCTTGTCTTCAATATTTTCGGTGGATGGAAGGGGGATTTGGACTTTTAGAAGATGAAGGCTACTATGGGAACAATCCAGTTGAGGAACTTGAAAGGAGCAAATGGATATATAAATGTGCAGATAAGAGATGGTTGAAACTTCTAATGATAGTTTTCGAGGAAAGAGGGAGAGAAGGATGTGGGAAATCAAACCCCAACCAGTTTTGTGTAAGTGTGGTAAACCGTTGAATAGGAAGACGATTCTTTTCTGTCTCTCTCCTTTTTTTTGGTACTTGATCTAATTTAACATTTTCATCCTTTATAGGTGGGTTGTTATTGACTGGATATGATTGATATTAATTTAAGAATGAGGGTAAAATTGGCAAATTAAAATTGCACAGCATAAATCCCTCTTGGCTTCATATACAACTTCGATAGATATGTAACCGCGGTGTGTTATTACAGAAAATGCAATAATGTTCGGTTAAGCTTCTTACATGTGGTAGATCTGTGACCCTGAATGGAAAGTATATTGCAGGGGGATGAATTACTTGCATGAGCATAAACCTGAAGCAATTATACATCGAGATCTTGAGCCATCGTATGTTAGTCTAACTTATGTTATTTTTCTTCTTTCCTTCATCTTTTTTCCCTTCTCGGTTTTCCCTGTTTGCATTTCTAATTCCCAAGCTTGATGCTGGGAAGTATGGCATTTATAAAATTGGAAGTCTTCTTATTTGTCCTTGTAAGATGGCAGGAATATACTGCGGGATGATACTGGGCATCTCAAAGTGGCAGACTTTGGAGTGAGCAAAGTGCTCAAAGTCTCAAAGACAGTTAAGGAAGACAGGCCTGTCCCTGGGCAAGAAACTTCCTGTGAGTTCCTGCTTTCAGGACATATTTTCGTTTCTGTACCGTGGGGGGTTTGGGAACTCACTACCTATAAAGTATGACTTATATTAGATGTATTCCCGTGGTTTCTGGGGGCTATATGTAACTGTGGTCGTACAGAATGTAGGAGCAGTGAAGCATGGCGAGGAGTGGACAAAATGAACTAATTGAGCAGCATGCCTGTGCATTTCCTGAAGAGCATTTGAACTTGTAATGTATCACAACTAAGTTATTGGTTTCTGCTAGCAAAAGCACTCTGTGAGGATTGGGGATGACTCATTGTAAAATGATGATGCTTATTGTTTCCTCCTATGGAGATGTTATTCTGAAAATGTTTTACCATTTTTACCTGGCAGGGAGATATGTGGCTCCTGAGGTTTTGAGGAAGGAGGAATATGACACAAAAGTTGATGTATTTTCATTTGCCCTGATTTTTCAAGAGGTAAGAATGTACCTTTTCTTTGCTCCTTTATTTTCATGTAAGGCATTGGTAGACTGCAAGGATAGATAAAGAATAGGAGAATTTTCTGATTTTAAGGGGACTGATTAGTTCTCTGGTTTTGTCATGTTCATGAATATGATTCTTTTTGCTGCATTTAGCTTGAGAAATAAGTTACCTATTTTCATTTATCAATTTTTGATCCATGATGAGCTCCCTAATTCTCCGACTTTGCATTTGTGATGAGTGTGAGCTCCACATATAAGTTTTAAAAGGGATACTTGTGTGAATAGGAGATTTTCCCAGCCTAACACAAAAGAATTTTGGTTGGTGGAGCCCTTATGCACATGGGGTCAGTTGTTGGAAATCTACTCATGGGGTTTGGACTGTTTCAAGTCTCGTGTTAATTTTGAGGCGACAAATGGGTCTAGGGTTATTGTTTTGGCATGATAAGCGGTGCAGGGTGCAGCCTCTTAAAGTTCAATTTCCAAATCTCTTTTGGATGGGTCGTTTGAAAAATGCTACGGTGCAAACCCTTTATCTTGGAATGGGGGTTAGTATAATTGGAACATTACTTACACAAGAAGCCCGAATAATTGGAGAGAGGAAAGCATTCTTAGCGTGTTGACTTTACTTGAAGATATGGATGCATGTGTTCAACAAGAGGGTAATCATACGATTATTTGGTCTCTTGATCCTAATGGGTCTTTCTCTGTTAAGAGTCTATGTAATAGACTGCATGGGTCTAATTGTCCTAATTTCCCAGCGAAGGCAATTTGGAAGTCTAAAGCTCCTACAAAAACATGTTTCCTTGCGTGGGCTGCTTCTAAGGGCAAGGTTTCCATGGACGACATGCTTAAAAGAAGAAATTTCGATTAGCTAGTAGGTCGCATTGTGCCTTGGGGAGGAAGAATCGGCTTACCACCTCTTTGTTCATTGTCAATGGGTGTCTTGACTTTGGTTTCTGGCTCTTTCCTTGATGGGGGTCAGCTGGGTTCAACCTTCTAACGTTAAAGATGTTTTGGTACCTTGGAGAAGGAGATTGAAAAAGAGTTGGGTTCATTTGGAAGTTGATTCCCTTTGCTATTTGGTGGTGTACATGGAAATGGATTTTTGAGGGCGAAGCTTCTTCACTTCAGGATTTTGAGTTCTATTTTTAATGAATATTGTATCGTTAGAGTCAAGTGCTTGATGCTGGTCAAGATAGTAAATAAGACCTTGTTTGGTGATATGTTTTGGCTTTATGTAATTTGCCCCCAACAAAGAGAAAAGGCTTACAAATTCCAAGAATTAAAATAATAATAAATTCACAAATTCTTGGGTGAGACCGTCTCACATAATGGTTATTGTGAGCTAGTCTCTTTTAAGGGTGATTTTTGTAAGGTTTTGTGGTGACTAATAATATATTTTGCAGTGAGTTTTAAATTTAATTGTGACTAATAGTTCATTTAGGGGTGATTGTTAGTCACCCAATTAATTATTAATAATTACCATAAAAGCATCCATCTCATGATATGATTTATGTGAGACAGTTTCACATAAAACTTAGTATTTGGAATAATTGGAATTTAATAAATTAGAAAAGATTGAAGTTGAACCCTTTACCACCCATTAAGGGAAACGAAGATAAAAGGAAGTCAGTCTAAAATGAGAACTAACCCATTCTATGAGCGGACTCCTTTGAACTTTCGAAGACAAATTTTGTACAACAACTGCTATTGTGTGCCTCACTTCTGTAGGTAGTAGAGATCCTGCCTCATGCATGCATTCTTGCAAGCAAAGAGATTGATCCTAAGAGTCCCTCAAACCCCCCCCCCCCCGGTGGCCAGAAAGTATTTTTGCCATGTTGAAATCTTTTGTAACAGGTTGCGTTAGAGATTGATGGATATGAAGAGTGAAGGAAAGCTAAGATTAAGAGTAATACTATGATATTTGGAAATCTATTGTATTTTGATATTGTATTTGATTTTCGAATTGACACTATGGGGTATTTTAGTTGAGTCAAAATAAGGTTATTTAGGAGTTCTTTAATGATATTTCGTTTTTATATTTATTCCATTTAGGATAGATTTAGGTAAGTTTTAGCTTGTTTTCCCCATCATAGAGTTTTAGCTTGTTTTTCAAGTCATAGTCTTATAAATGGATTACATGTCATAGGTTATTGTTACTGTTTGATGAATATTGACTGTATTGAATTAAGCACAGAGATGCTGATTTTCCCCTCTTCCCTCTAGTTTTCTTCCCTTCTTCCCATTTTCTGCTCTGGTCTTTCTCCTTTCTTCTCTCTATATCCCTTCTGTTTCCCTGTTCTCTATGAGAGATAGGGAGATGTATTTAAAACAAATATTAAATACTGGTAGCATTAGATAAAAATAACAATAACAATAATAGTAATAGTAATAGTCATATTTTATGGGTAGTGATATATACTGTATGTATTCTTGTGGTTTTTTAGGAAATTTTGGGCCCTAACTATGATGTTTGATTACAACTTCAATTAGGTTCCCATAATGCTGATTTTATGATTATAGTCATTCAAAGATGCCCAAACCCATCAATACTAGCATAATGTTTTTAAAGAAGAAATCACTAAAAAGATACTAAAATTGTAAAAGTATCCTGTTTAATTTTTAGATTCTCGTGTCAAGAAAAATAGTTTGTTTATCCATCCTTAAGATATCAAGGTACTAAATTATTATTTTAACAAACTTCTAGATCACTTTATTCATTGGCCATACATCAGGGCACTAAACTGTCAATGGGAATGATTGTATTTCTATGATCTTCTAATGTTAATTTTGTATTGTATATGGTATCTTAGAAGAGTGAAAATAAAGTTGGTTATAAGCAAATTAGGCTTTTATTAATATTTTATTTTCTAATCTATATAGGTTTGCTTTAAGTAGTTGTTCGGTAGTGTTCCAAGTATTTAAGCTTTGATGCATATGTTTCTGCCAAGAACTTATTTCCCCTTGATGAACATAGATAATTTGATTAAAGCCCAAAGATGTTGCCTTTGCTCCATCCTTCCATGTCCTTCTTTTTCCGCTGTAATTCTCTTCTCCTTTGCCCAATCTTCCTTCACCACCATCCCTTGCCGTTAATGCGAAATTGGTGGGTGGACCAAAAACACGTGAAAATTTGAGGATGCACTATGATTGGAGTTAAGTCCGTCTCACTAGAGCCTAGGCTTTGTTTAAGCTGAGTTAGATTCATTATACTCTTTTGTTTTTAAGTTTGATGTAAACACCAAAAAATAAGGAATGAAGCTCAAACCGACCTTTGAATAAAGAATGAGCCTAAAGCACCACCCCCAACCAAAAAGAAAGTCCCCCAAACTGGAATAAATTTGTTAGTGGCTTGATCTTCTTTTAAATTGCACAATGCTGTTGAAGTTTTGTGAGTGGAGTTGGACCAATAGGAAATTGAAATTGAACAACGAAATCCTAATGCAAAAGCAAGAGAGATACAACTTAGACAGAACTAAATTCATTTTAATTGATGCAACAACTAAGGATATGAGTTGGTAAATAGTTGAATTTATTTGAATCTTTCAAAGAACTCACCAAGCTTGTTTGATTGATGGATTAGAACTTCATCTCGTTTGGAAATCAACATTTACGACACTTGGCCATCACACACCATGGCTTAAATTTAGTAGTTTTCCTACTCTAAGGCTTGTCTAGCCTATAAGAGGTGCTAGCTAGGTTTAAAAAGTAAGTGTTCAATCTCAAACCATCAACAATTTTTTCATTTTAATTTTCATTCCACCACCACCAACGAGAAGTCTGAGTGTGGGTTTCGCTTTTGTATGGTCTGGGGAGATCCAGATATAGGCAATCTTGCCTCTGTTGCTTGCACTCAAAGACACTGATTCCAAGAGACTCACATAAAAATTTTAATTTTTTTTTTCTGAGTTCAAATCCTTTATATAACATTCGTAAATAGAAGCATTACAAATTTATGTCAAGAAACACGAAATATTGAATAAAACATAACATTTTGCAGACTCGGTGCAACACAGTAATATTAATAATATTAGGAAGCCTGTAGGACCATGTTAATAGGTATTATACAAATCATACATATTGATGTATGCTAAGTGACTAAAAGCTGTAGCATTAAAGAAATAATAAAACTATTTATGATATGCTATGCTAATTCTAGACCTCCCAAAACTTCTATCTAGAGCCATGTCCTTTTGAATTTTCATTCCACTTAAAATTAGTTTGTGCAAGAGCCCCTGAGGATTATTCTTAGTAATAGCAAATAAGAATTTTAAAAAAAAAAAAAATTAGGTTTCAAGGTTTTGTTTTTGGGTGCTGTTGCTGCCAGCAAAATCAAGCTTTGTTTTCCTTGTCTCTTCTTTCCTCTTGAGCTAAGCAATGCTCCTTTTTGCTTGTCCTATGCTCAGTGCTGATGTCGTTGCTACATCCCTTTGTGGCTGTCAAATGGGAATTCAATATATAGAAAGTGATTTGGATAGTCTCCTCTAATCTATTCCCTAATTAAGGGAATTATGGTGAGAGTTAACAATATAGGGGTTTGACTATGCTACAAAACTCCAACCAAATTGTAAACAGGCTAACTTCTCTGATATGATTTTCTTGAGGAAACGTTTCGTTAGCCATGATCTTCAAAATTTAGTTGAATAACATTGGAGCAGAAAATTCGTGGCCTACGATTCCAGATTTTAAGTCAGTTCTTCCAAATTCAAGCCCTTAATCAAATTTGTATGAAACGGAAAGCAAGGAAGTAGCTCACCACAGTGGATCGTTACCAAATAGATTGCGTGCTTATAGGCCTCCATGTGTTCCCTTCATTAGCTTGACTGTGAGAATTGTTGTGCTCAAGGAACAAGCAACCTAATGAAAGTGTAAGTCCCCATAAACTTACATGCTTTGTAAGTGCACATCTAAGCCTTCATAGGCTGGCATTCAATGGCTCTTTAAACTTTTGAGGACACTGGAAGCCCCTAAAGATGATTAGGCTCCTGCTTGAATTTTTTGGATGAACTATATCTTCGTATTGACCAAGGTTGCAAAATTTTAACTCAAGAGAGGTTAGGTATTACTACCTTTTCCCCATATATGTTCCATAAATATTGTCACAATCTTTTTTTTTTTTTTTTTGGGTTCAAAAATTATTCTTTATCAAACTGTCATTTCCAAGGATTAATCAGTATTTTGATTGGTTGGAAATGCCATCTCAACCCTATAATATGAATTTATTGCTTATTTGTGTATATCTAAAAATTTGGGAATGTTCATTGGACCGTGGAGTATGGTGATCCATTGGACATTCTTGAGGACCTTGATATCATTGAAGAGTGACCTAACGGCACCACGTTTTAGCTTAAAAATTTGATTAGAGACACATAGGTGTATATCCGTGTATTTGGTATCTTGTTTCTTTGGACCACGATGCCATTTTCTTCGACAACCCCATCAAAGCTAGCAATGATGCTTTACTGGCATCGAAATGGCATTTGATGGCCCTTATGGTGTGCGAGCATATATAAAAGATCATTTGCCAGCAAGTCCAAGGTTTCTGGTAGGTCACACGCACCTCGCTTATCACTACACTAGTCCCTTCTCCATCTTGGCGTCTCCTCTTCCTCTCTCCTCCCTACACTTTTGCCATCATGGCTCCTAGCCCTTCCCTTTCCTTCCGTGTTCCTGGCCTTCAATCAAGTTTGGGAATCGATGGGTTAGTGTCATTTTGTGCAATTTTTGAGGTTTCATGCTTGATTTGTTGTTAGGGCTGTGGTGAATTGCGTTACATGGATTTTGGTACGAGATAGAACATGTCTTTTGGCTGGTTTCAAGAAATTCTCTGAGTTTTTAACTTGATTTTGCATAATTAGACTTGACCTTAATTTCTTTATTTGATTTGATTTTATTTCATTTGTCACATCGTGATGCTTAACAGCTCAAGTAACATAGGTAGTCATGGTTGATGGTTAGCCACTTGTGACAATAAAGTTGGCAGCGGTATATGCAATTTTATTATAGTATGCTAGAGCAAAATATCTTTCTAAGGTGTTCTTTGCTTTGTGGTTATGAGGTAGTTTGCACTTATTGGTTTTTCAAATCTAAGTGCAAAAAGGAGCAGCTTATTTTGCCATCCAAAGGGTGCCACATTGGGTAACACTCCCTTCCCCGAGAGGAAGCATCATATCTAGGAAAAACTCGTGAGTTATGGGTTTGGATTTGTGTTTGGATTTGAATTTTGTGGTACAAGGGTGCGGGACTATGAAGGAAGATCTCACTAGCGGCCTTAGGGGATGGGGACACTTGGGTGAAGGTGATCAAGGATTCAAAATGCGATTTCGGTCGCGATTTCAGTTTCGGTCGCGGCCTGGCAAAATCGCTTTAATACGGCAATCGCGTTTCATATCGCGGCTATCGCTGCATGAAAACGTGGTTTGCCCAACTCCGAAACCTTTCCAAAGCCGCCGTTTCGTCGCGGTTAGGCCGCATTTTAAATCCATGAAAGTGATAGAGATGCAAGGATTCAAAATGCGGCTTCGATCGCAATTGTGGTTTTGTTGCGGTACACAGGTGTCACAGGGCGATAAAATGCGGTTTGCTTAAGTCCAAAACCTTTTCGATGCGACCGTTTCATCACGGAATGACCACATTTTGAATCCATGGTAGAGAGGAGATAAATAGAAGAGAGGTGGTGTTGGGCTCAAAGGAGGGCAAGAAGTTGGTAATGTTGTTGGATCTAACTCCCGTTAGGCTCGCTAACAGGCAATTATCTATTTGGTGTTAGTCACGGTATGACTCATAGATAGGTTTCATAGAAGACTTTCTGGTTAGAAAGCCAAAGTATCTAACCAAAGGGGAGAGATTGACTCTCGTCAAATGTGTCCTCTCAAGTATCCAAACCTACTTTCATTCTCTTTTTCGCATTCCTTGTTCAGTGGCAAACAAGTTGAAAGCCGGTCAAAGGAGTTTCTTGTTGGGGTCCTTTGGGGATGATTTTATGGACCACTTGGTGAATTGGAACATGGTTAAGCAACCTTTTCCTGAGGTGGTTTAGGGATTAGAGACTTAACTTTATTCAATGAAGTCCTTCTTAGGAAGTGGGTGTGGGGAATTACAAATGAGAAAGGGAAACTTTGAGGAACAATGGTCAAGGCTAATTACAGGGTGCACGGTGTTAATTGGGTCCCTAGTAAGGGTAATGGCACTTATCATTCGACCCAAGGATTCAAAATGCGGTTTCGGTCGCGACACGGCAAAATCGCTCTAATACGGCAATCGCGTTCCATATCGCGGCATGAAAACGCGGTTCGTCCAACTCCAAAACCTTTCCAATGCGTTCGTTTCGTCGCGGTTCGGCCACATTTTGAATCCATGATTCTACCTTTGGAAGTTAATTACCAAAGGTTGATAGATACCTCTCTCACATTATGTTCAAGGTTGGTGATGGCTCCTCCATCTTGTTTTGGCATAACAAATATTAGGATGGTATTCTTTTGAGGGACCGATTCCCTTCACTCTATGTCCTTGCAATGAATAGGCATTTGGAGCACAACTCTTCTTTAGTTGTTCGGTCCACATATCTCTTTTCATGGTGCATTCCCAGAGGACAATTGTGTGGTCTGGTTTTTAGTTTTCTTGATACGGTTTCTTTCGACGACTCCCCTCATGACATTGTTAAATGGAACCTCAATGCCATTGGAAAATTCGCTGTGAAATCGTATTTTCTTCACCTCTCGTCCCCTCTAGCCAATATGTCATATTCTTCTTCGGATTATGGCTTTCCTTGGAATATTACTTGGAAATCTTCTCTCCTTTGAAAATTTTCTATTTTGCATGTTTTTTTTTGGGGGGAGGGGAGGAGCTTCTCAAGGCATGCTCCTAACTTGTGATAACTTGCAAAAGAGGGGGTAATATATTGGTCACTATCACTTGCTAGGTGCTTCACGTGCAGAGAAAGTTTGGAAACCACATACCATTTTCTCCTCCATTGCTTGGTTGCTAGTAATCTTCGGGAACTACCTTTGCTGAGTTTTCATTGGGTAGTGGCATGGTTCAGCGAGGCATCTGTTACTGCCTTGTGAAGGATTTTTTTTTTTTTTTGGAGGATTGGTTAAATATAGAGCTTTGTACGCCATTCCTCATGCTATCTTTTGGTTGACTTATGGATGGAGGGATACACTATGCATCTCTCTTAACTTGTCATATATGTGATCTGTAAATGCCAAATTAGTGCTAGAGGATGAGATGGACATAAAAAGAATGCTGGGCGGCTGATATTATCTTCTTGTTGAACTATAGATATACTAGGATTCATTAAGGTTTAGCGGACCAAACATAAAAGGATCTCTGTTATTTTAGGACTGTTACTTTGAAGTTTGAGCACAATTTGCTGTCTAGATACTCCCAAACATCTTTTTTTAATTTATTTAAGGGACGTCAATTCCCACATAGTTCTCCAAGTTAATAGTTGCTTAAAACATTTCTGTATTCCTGTTTCTTAGTGGCTCTGGTTTCTTTGTCTATGTATCCAGATGATCGAAGGCTGTCCTCCTTTTGCATCAAAGCCAGAAGAGGAAGTTCCTACGGCATATTGTTCAAATGAACGCCCACCTTTTAGAGCTCCAGCAAAATGTTATCCTTGTGGAATAAAAGAGTAAGCCTTTTGATTCTCTTTCATTTCTGCATACTTTGAAGTTAGCTTATTTTGTTATAATAATATTGTGGAATGGGAAACGAGGTAGTAGTGACAATTCTGGATGCTGCAGAATTTCAAAACAAAGCTAGTTGCTGTTCATGAATGCCTCTGAATGTGCCTAATTATCCTAGGGTCTATCATGTCTCATTGGGTTTTATGGTACTTTTTGGTGTCTATGAACTAATTATATTTGGCTCTGATATGAAAGAGAGAGCTTAAAAATTGCTACACCTTTGCGGACAGAGCTTCTTGACATCCAAGGTGAAGGTTGCAAATAATTTGATCTCGTGCGTGACGTATGCTGGTTTGTTGGTGGTGCTGTATTTGTTTCTTGAGGATCAAGGAAGTAAAGGGTTCTAAGGAAACTCGTAAGGTGTCTATTCTTATTGTCGTTCTCTTTATAACACTGAAGTTAACTTGTTCCTCACTCATGAATGTAAGCCTATTACTACACTGAACCGCTTACTGTGTTTTTCACAGTATTTCTGTTCGTAGCTTCTCCTAACTAATTTGGATCTGATCTGGATTCTTCTCAATGTTTATTGGTTCATGAAGAGGGAAGAATCCTTTTGTATACAAGCAGAAATTTGGCTCCTTCCAGCCAGAGAATTCTGTTAGCATCTTTTTGTAAGCGCTCACTATGGGCCTGTTCTTTTCGTGGGTCAATCTACATTTACCAACTTCAACCCACTTCAACCTACTTCAACCTACCTCAACCAATTTCAACCCACTTGAAAAAAAAATACCAACTTTAACCCACTTCAACCTACCTCAACCAACTTCAACCCACTTCAACTAACTTCAACCCACCCCCTTCATAATTTTAATAATTTGTAAAGTATCATATGGGATTTAGGGCCTGTTGTTTTTGTGAGTATATTGGGTGGGGAAAAGGGTGAAGTCGGTTGAAGTAGGTTGAGGTAGGCTGAAGTTGGTATTTTTTTTTTTTGAGGTGGGTTGAAATAGATTGAACTAGATTGAAGTGGGTTGATGTAGGTTGAAGTGCGTTGAAGTTGGTATATTTTGTATGTGGTGGATTGAAGTGGGTTAAAATAATGAGAATGAAACTAATGTATGATAATTTATGAAGTTATCGAAATTTTGTGAATTTTTTGTTCATTCTTTTTTATTTTTTATTTTTTATTTTTTATTTATTTTTATTTTTATGTTTATTTTTTATTTTTTATTTTTTATTTTTTATTTTTTTATATATTTTTATATTTTTATATTTTTTATTTTTTATTTTTATTTTTTATTTTGTATTTTTTACGTTGTTTGTTTTATTTTTTAATTTTTAATTTTTAATTTTGAATTTTAATTTTTATTTTTTGAATAAAAAATTAAAAATTAAAAATTAAAAATTTAAAAATAATAAATTACAAAATAATAAATTAAAAAAATAAAAAATAAAAAATAAGAACCAAGAAATTTAAAAAATAAAAAATAAGAAATAAAAAATAAGAAATAAAAATTAAAAAATAAAAATAAAAACTACAAATAAAAAATAAACAATAAAAAAATAAAAAATAAATAAATAAATAAAAAATAAAAAAATAAAAAAATAAAAAATGAAAAATAAAAAATAAAAAATGAAAAAATGAAAAATAAAAAATAAAAAAAATAGAAAAATAGAAAAATGAAAAATGAAAAATGAAAAATAAAAAATAAAAATAAAAATCTAAAATTAAAAATAAAAAATAAAAAAATAAAAAATAAAAAAATAAAAAAAAAAGAATAAATAAAAATTTCACAAAATTTCAATAACTTCATAAATTATCACACATTAGTACATTCTGATTATTTTAACCCACTTTAACCCACCACATAAAAAATATACCAATTTCAACCCGCTTCAACCAACATCAACCCATTTCAACCTACTTCAACCTATTTCAACCCACCTTTAAAAAAAATACCAACTTCAACCTACCTCAACTCACCTCAACGTACTTCAACCTACTTCACCCTTTTACCCACCCTATTTACCCACGAAAAGAAGAGGCCCTATATGTCCTGGTGACAGTGACGTCAGGTTAGAGAATGCATGATGAGAATCTCAAGCCAGCTATGTTGGATTTGGTCCAAAATAACTCAATTTTCTCCCATGAACTATTTGTGTCAATGGATTAATTTGATCCAAGACATGAGATAATGGGTGTAACCCAGAAAAGGATTCATAAGTCGTTAATGGAGTTGAAGTTACCAAATTCTGAGGAATCGGTAGTAATTTATACCTAATTGTCCCACGTATAGTTCCTCAAACCAGGTTTTCTAAACGAACCAGAGCCAATCCAAATTGATCCTGGTACATAACGTATACACTTATTTTTCAAATGGTTTATATCGTCAAGGGTACCCATTCCCAATTTCATCCCGATCAAAAGATCCACAGCTGCCAATTAAGCCTGTTTGTTTCAATGAATGTGTTGTTGGAATATGTTGGGCAAACTACCATGCCCACTGATGGAGAAATTACATTTTCTGTAATACTGTGTGCACAATGTCCCATTTGCTTCGGTCCTTCGAATGTGAGCCGTTGAGTAATATTGACTATCGAACTATTGTGACATGTTGCATAATCAATTGTATCTATCAATGGGGAAATCACATTTTCTGTAATGCTGTGTGCACAATGTCCCGTTTGCTTCGGTCGTAGGCTTTGCTCATATCAATCTTCAAAGTTGGGTATGCCTGGCCCATACGTTTTGCTCTCGCGGATGACAACAGCTCATCAGCCACCAAATAGCTATCAGGGATCAATTACTAGGATGAAAGCATTCTAATGTATGCCAATGAACTTGGACATACCCAGGATGAAAGAATTCTAATGTATACCAATCAACTTAGACATCACTGGCCTTAATATGTTAACCATGCACTTTTTCACGTGTTAGTATAAGACATTGCACAAACTAATAGGCCCGAACTCCTTCAGATACCCTAGATTGGAATCTTGTGTGTAATATAAGTTCAGATACCCTAGATTGGAATCTTGTGTGTAATATAAGTCTCATAGATCTTCTTATGGAGCCTTTTGAGTATTTTGAGTATTTAGTTGATGTATATGTGGGTGGTAAGTGAACCAAATCAAACTCAAATAAACCCAAATAAGAATTGAACCAAAGTAAAGAGAAAATGGAAGGTTGATTGAGATGGAATGAAAATAATAACAAAAAAGAACAAAGGATAAACAAGACCTTGCACTTGAGATAATCCTTCGCGGAGCCACTCAAGGACTTGATCTTGGGCAAATCCTCTCGTCTTCACCAAGGAATCACTCCAATTGGAAAAGAAAAGAGAACCTAGAACACCACTTGAACTTGCCAAAATTCAAGATATAGAACTAGGGATTTTTTTTTTTGGACACAAATGAGAATCACTCTCAAGGTGTTTGTACTACTCTTGGAAAAGCTTACAACTCTGAATTCAAATGCAACTACATAACCCACCTATTTATAGGCTAAACAAAGATAACCAAAAGACTTAAAAACTCCTAGCAATTAAAACTGGAAAATTGAAAAGGCTTGAAAAATGGAAAAGACTCAACATAAAGGGGTGGGGGAGGTTACAAAAAATATTCTAGGCTTCCAATCAGCTGAAGACATCCATCTAGAACACTCCAAGTCGTGCATGATGTCATCCACATGATGTCATGTAACCAAAGTCTCTTCATTTGCCCAGCATTTAATCCTTGCAGCAGCCTCCACTTCAACTGAGCATAACTCTCAGCACACATGTCCAAATCAGGTGATTCTGGGCTTGTTGGAAAGCCCTGGAAATCTATTTTCCAGAATGGGCTCATTTGCTCAATTTGGATAAGTAGATCAAAAGTTATGGTCCGAACATTACACCTATATCAGAACTGGACTGGAGCAGGACAACTTCCCTTTGAGTGCTACTTTGCCCAATCAAATGACGTCCAAATTAAATAAAATTGGGCTTATTTTAAAGCTGACATCTTAAGCTTCAAAACCATGTGGCCCCTCAAGTTGTGGGTCCACTTGAGCTAGTCCAAAAAATGAGCACAAAAAAAAATTACCTTCCGCAGGGATGAATCGGGCACCAATTCTTCCGGAAGGAATATGAGTTTTATCCAGATTTTCGCCACTTGCTTGACTACTTCATGGTGTCTAAAGTCCTTGAACTCACATAATAAGAGAAAATATGAGAGTTCCCATGCACGCTCTTGTTTGACACTTTTCTTCTTGGAAGTTGACCTTAAATAAAAATGATGCATATGGGAATATGCATCATTAGTGTACTAAGAACTGCATGTGTAACTTCCTGGCCAACCTTTGGCCACAAAGATTGGGTTCTTGGGGATATGTGTAATATAAGTGTCATAGAATGTGTAATTCTCCTAAGAGTCTCATCCCTCATCTTCTCCCATAGTGGACTACTGGAGTGAAGCCAAGAAAAACCAGTAGTTACTAAGAGATTGGCCCCCAGAGGGAAATACCCCGTGTGTGGATCCTGTGGCACTTGGAAATAAAACCCCTCATCTTCAAACTTGGCCTCAGATCAATTTGCACGGTAGATAAATATTGAATGGAGTAGGACATGGGAAAATAATGGTCACTCATGGCATGTTGACTATCTAGGCCGACTAGAGTGTCGTCGCCTCGTCGGAGCCCAATGCTTCCGAGTTGCCAAAGCTTCTTGGTTTGGCCCCAATGATAGGGCCTGCTCATTTTGGTTTTGTAGAGGTCCACTTTCATGATTGTGCTACTGCTGTGGGCTCTATATGAAGTTGTCTCTTTGAAGAATCAATTGCTGCATGTGCCCCTGCACTGAATTGTTACTCGGATCTAGGTTAGAGAATGGGTGCCCATGCTGCAGTCATAGCAAACTGGGCCTGTTGGACCCCAAAAGGTCAAGTAGTTGATTTCCCGAAGTTTCTAATGGTTGATTCGGCTACTGAAATCATGCATGACTATGTCAGTATCTCCTCCATCGAAGCGCCTTCCGAGTTCCGCCTGCTGATGGGACCCCTGCTGGTTTCTGGTGGCCATATGATTGGTCCCCTAGCCGTTCTTCCTGATCACTTATCAGAGCTATCTAGAACTCCCTTACCTTTTCCATTGCTTGATTAGGCTTTGGATGATCAAATCTCCTAAGCCTAATCCTTGAAGTGATGTAGCACTCAACGGAGGGGAAAGCTGAAATTTTGTCGGTGCACAACTTCCCCTCCCCTCTCAGAACAATGTAGCCTCTCGTCTGGAGATAATTTAGCCTTTCTCGCATTTCGTTGACGCTGTCTTCAGTGTTGCTCCATAGCAGTTTCTCTTGTGTCCGATTAGCCCACATTTTGTACAAACGCGGATAACTTTTATCTGAATGCAATCCAGAGAACCTCCTGCTCTTTACTCTCTACAAACACCCCAGAATATAATGGTTTAGATATATGGTATATCAACCCGAACTAGAGCCCTAAAGTTAAGGTTTACTCATAGCCCCCATAAAAACCAACATTCGACAACATCCCAAATGATACTAGCCCTAGGAATTACCACAGTAAGACCACCTTAAAACCAAAGAGCTGCACCCACAGGCAAACATGGTTGAAATTTATTATGTGCAGTGTCATCCTTACCCCTCATTGTTTCAAAATTAGAAAGGAACCTTGCATGATATATCAAGTGCATGGCGTATGACTATGGCCATGTTCGACAAAATTAGCTGTTCAAGTAGCGGATAGCAGTTTAGGTAGCAGATAGCTGTTCAGGTAGCGGATAGCGTTTCTAATTTAGCTGTTAGTGGATAACTGTTTAGAAGAGTAGTTGAACAAAATGTGTTCGGTAGATTTGGCTATTGGATTAGCTGATTAATGTAAATTGACATAAAAGGATATAGATAATTTTCAAAGATAAAATTTCCAAAGGGTAATTTTTGGTTAAAAAATATGAAACGCTACTTTTGAATGTAAAACATTAATGCTATTAGTTTTTCAAAAACGCTACTTAAAACGCTAAACGCTACTTGAAATGCTAGTCAAAACACTACGTTACCGAACACTAAAAATTACGTGATGAGTGTATTGACTTAGTCAAAACGTCAAATGCTACCCAAAACGCTGTTGCCGAACACGCCCTATGTCTGTAGGTACTTTTGCAGGGTATTTACAGTGTGCAGTAAGATGATTTAAAATTGCTTAAGTAGCTCCCGCTTAGTTCTTCCCAAGGATTCAAAATGCAGTTTCGGTTGTGGTATGGAAAAATCACTCTAATGCGGCAATCACGTTCCATATGCAGCTATCTCATGATGAAAACACGGTTTGCCATACTTCAAATCCTTTCCAATGCGGCCATTCCATCACTTTTTCGGCCGCATTTTGAATCCATGGTTCTTCGCCCTCAATTAGTAGTTCAACTATCATAAATATTTCTTATTTTTTTGGGGATGAAAGATTAAATTTTATTGCCCCAAAGAAAGATAATTGCGCAAAAGTGTAGGCATACGCAGGTTCATTCTATTAGCCCTGATGCCAATCTATTTTGCCTGTATAAATTCAAACCCCCATCCCTTTGTACACCAATGCTAACAGATACAATACAATATAGTGGCTGTTGTTTGAATTTTAGAGTGTTGCTAGCTTGCCAGAAGTAAGCACTTGCAGAAAAGAGCAAACCCCTAGCTACCCTGCTTCTGGCTGTCTTGCCCTTGACATGCTTGCTGAACCACTCCAATGGTCCAATTTATGCCTCTAGGACCATATCCTCGCATCCAAACCCAGCTACTGCAGGATATCACTCCACTGCTTCTGGCTGTCTGAATTTTTCATTTTTCATTGCATTTTCATATTTAATTTAGCATACCTCTTCAACTTAGTAAATAAATGACATATCATCATCATAGTCATCATCATCATGATCACGATCACCATCATCGTCATCATATCATGTCTCATGTGTCATATATTATGTAACAGTATACCATATATCATATGGTTTTATATGAAAGTGAAAAAGTTGCTGTGAGCTCGACATTTGTCATATTATTTTTATTTGCATTGAATTCTTTTTGGTTGTGCCTTTTTTTTTACGTTTCAAGTTTGCAATAACTAATACTATTGTAATTGACATTGAACTAATGATAGTCTAGTCATTAAATATTAGACTAATTGTAAAAATCAAAGCTTATGAAAACGTAATTAATTGAGAGCTCAAGCAAGAGCAATGAATTAGTAAATTTTTTAAAAAAGAAGAATATTGGAAAACAAGAATATTGAATTATTACATATAATCAAGATACTTATAATATTTTAGAAGATCAAAGTTTTCTAATTTTAAGTCATACATACTTTCTGGATAATTGATTTCAATTGTAGAAGATAATACAAATATTCATTTCATTTGTATCCAATGAATGTTGACACAATACCATGCGAAGCATGCGATTTACCCTAGTTATCATTTGGAAATCGTATTTTAGTTATACTTCAGTATTAAGCTAGTTACCTTTTCTTGTAACTCTTTCTGGGCTGCATATACCTGTTCTGTGTGCAAACCTACTGGGTCATTACATTAGCAATCTGCAAGCATCAGTGGTCTCCCACATGAGCTGTCCTTTGCATTTATTTTTTCCTGTTTCTCTGCTTCTATTTAAATAGAAAAAATTTTGTAAAGTTTTTTGGAAGGTGTTACCTGAGACACGACTTCGAATCCAGCCAAAATTGGCATTGCACCTCATCCACACAGACCACAACCAAATTTATTTATTTTTTAAACAAGAAGATTATAACAAAAATTTTTGGATGTCAACTTCGCAGTGAGTTCTCGTGTAGCCGAGGGAGAATCTAATAGTTTAAATATATTTGTTTGTTTTCAGATTGATTGAACAGTGCTGGAGCGAGAAGCCATTTAAGAGGCCAACATTCAGGCAAATTATCAGCAGACTGGAGGAAGTTGAGAAAATGTTGGATCATAGGAGACGCTTGACGGTAAAGTTCTCCGTTCTGACTCTTTCCTTAAGTTGTCCAAATACTTCATACAATCAACTATCAGCCTCCTGGAATACTTCTTCTGGCCCCAAAATACTAAGGCTTAGTGATTACTAGTTATGGTTTCAATCTGCATGATCATGAAACAGCTTCAAACTTTCCTCATGACCAAGAGGTGCTTTAACCCAACAGCTGTATTTATTGGAAAATGCTGCATTTGTTCAACCAGCAATGTCTATCTTGGGCTCCGTTTTTATTATTGTTGTTTTCTTGATTAGCTTCCATGAGTCAACGATGATTGGGTACTCCTGCTTTCTTTTACTTGTGAGCATGGATTCAAAATGCTGTTTCAGTTAAGACAGCGGAAAGGCGTTTGGTATTGCAGAGAGTTGCACTAATGCAGAAATGTAATGGTAGTGGTTTCCATACTCCATGGAGTTATTTTTTCAAAAAGGTTCACCAATAAATGTTTGGCATTGTTCCCTTGGAAGATTGACTTATTTTTGTATGGTAATATGATAAGGTCTGCGGCAAATATATGTAAATAACAAGATATATCATCTAAGTCATGTTACTTGGACTCGGGTATGGGCGTCCAAGACGAATACGTGTCCAAGTGTCGGATTCGGCTGTTTTAAAGGAAATGTGCATAGTTTCATTGTAATTTGAAGTGTCAAGCTTCATATGCTTGTCCAAGTGTTGAGGGTTGGAGACATGTATGGTACATTAAAAAGAAGAGTTGGAGTAACGTAGCATATAGGTTACCATGAAATAATAAATTGAAGTATAAATGTCATTTCCATTTCAGAACTGTTGTAGGAAACTGGTCCAGCTGATATTGTGGCTATTTTCCATTCTAGAATGGTTGGCGTCTCCTTTCTAAGGTGGAATGTATGAACAAATGCAGTGTTCCAAAATACGGTTTGGTGAATTAGATGTTTAATTGCGGAATGGCCTCATTTTGAATCCTTGCTTTGAAGTCTTTTATATAAATTCTTTAACTTGTGAATGATATGGATGTAGAGGAAGATTCTCTACTGGATTGTTTGAACATACATGCTACATGTAGATAGGCTGCATGTGCAGCATATCCTGTTACATGGAAAGGTGATTCCTCTATGTGTAGGTTTGGTTCCTATTGGATCTCATTTAGTTTTGGCATCATTGTACACTTGTACTGGGGGCCAAAGTAACTGACATGAGCCCACTTAGAGGTTCTTTGCAATGGAGAAAAATGGAGCAGTTACCTAATTGGTTCTGTGTTACTTTATTTTGACTCTTCTGAAACCATATGACGGCCTTATCAATATAACATAAAGATATTGTGAAAATACTATAATTTCCCAATTCCAGATTATTTCCCATAGTCCATCTCCATTACATCGATATAATACTGCTTCAGCGAATCAGTTTGCGTGATGGTCAATTTGTCATACTGAAATCATAAGCATTGACAGATTCCATTTATCAAGTTCTTAAATTGTGGTAGAACCCCGGCGCTGCTTCTGGGCTGGACATTCTTGGATCTTAGATCATGCAATGAAGGACCAAATGTCAACTAAAGAGGAATGGTACATTAAACTGTAATAGTGAGTTTGAAAGAAAATTGGAACCAAACTCATGGGAAAGCTGACATATTCTTGGTCTCTAGATACATTAATGCAACATTATCATTGATTGCCTTTTTCTTTAGTAAAATCATAGCCATCAACCTTGCTTTTCAGACCCTGCCTGTCAGTTCCGTGAGATTGATACAAACTGCGTCATGCTCTACTAAACCAACTCAGATGAGCTAGTCCTTTGCAACTCAAAACAATAGTTGGATCCAATAGTTGATTAGGTTAATGTTGTCTTATTTTTTAGCCCTTAAGGCTCCAATGAACAACATTACGTGGATCATTATGTGCTTGTTTATTTAGAGTTCAGAAAAATGGATGAGCAAGCACCTAGAAATTTACCAATTGTTTCAAACCATTATTGAGTACAAGAAACATGAAGTCTACTGCATGAATATAGAGACATCTTAGTTTTAAAAGGCGCAAGGCGCATAGGTTCCCAAGCCGAAGGTGCATGCATCATGGATGCGAGGCACACTTTTGTACAAAAAATTTTAGAAGTTTTTCACATTTCACAAAGCATATTTTGAAGAAACAACTTAGATAAATGCATTAAAAAAGTGATTAGAAGTAAATATAACTACAAATAACCTCAAGATATATTATCTTATCCCCGTAGTTTCCCAATGCACACATCGCACATGCATAGCTCACCTTTTAGCTCCTAAGGAAAGAAAAGAAGGAAAAAAAGTGAAGACAAGGCTAAGAAAAAGAAGAAAAAGAGGGAAGATATAGCCTATGCATCATTAAGGCGCACCTCATCCCCTTTGAGGCGCTGACCTGAGAGCCTCACGTTGAGGCACACCTAGGCGGGTTTTTTTAAACTAAGACTGCTGTAGTAGGATATCATGGGCCTAGGTGAAATATCTGGGCAATATTCTATAACCTATAAAGAAACAGTATAGGACTTCACAATTACAAACCTTTTACCTTGGGAACCTTGCTTATTATTTTAGGATTCAGCTTCACCCTGCATCCATTTATAACTTTTTTTTTTTTTTTTTGGGGGTTTTTTTTTTGGGGGGGGGGGGTGTTCAGATTTTGGAAGTATTATTTGCTGCCAGACTCTAGCATCTTGACCAAACTTTGCATCCTCTGAATTTTACAGATGGCTTTTGGATGCATTGGGGCCATTGGAAGACTGTACAAGAGTGGTCAACCTGATTCAAGCGGCTACTCCATCTAACTTACTAAGATGATGATTTTGCTTTCGGCTATAAATTGCATTCTGCTCATACGTTTGTGTGCTGTTCTTGTGTTACATTCTGAAAAGGGATCTCTGTTTTTACTGGGCTGATCAAGTCTGGCAGCCGTTCGCTTCTTTTGCTCCTCCATCAGAGAGCAAATTGGTGCAGTAGTAAGATGGTAAGTTTGGCAAGTACAGCTAGGTCGCTTTGGAAGTGCAGAAAAGAATGCCTTTCGCTGATGCCGCATTCCTTTTGTCCATGTGCATGATCAAAGAACTGTCTCACTGTCTGGGCACAAGAGCCTTTGTGTGGTTCTTGGAATTTAACCAACTCGCTTATTGATTTTGCCATTCCGAAGTAATAAAATTATAATCAAAGAACTGTCAATACGTTTCTAACTATTGTATCGAACAATGATTGTTCTTTTATTTATTTATTATTCTTTTTTTTGGGGGGGGGGGGGGGGGGGAAGGGAGGGGTTGGGCAAAGTGGAAGAATATTTTTCAATGTTATTTCTACTTGTTAGATCGCCAATGGCTGTGCCCCATCACTCCTTCAGGGGAGTAAGGTACTGTACATTTAAGTATCAATTATGAATCAATCGGCGATGCATATGGTAGACTTTTGGACATATATTTGTCTTTTTACGAATTTCTGATGAGAAATGACCGGCATGGCGAACCTTTAGGGTCGTTTACATGCAAGTGTCTTCGTAAAACAATCTGGAAAACGCTAAGGTGCGCTAAGGTTTGGACTTTTGATTGACGGGCGTCAAGCTCCCCTTTGGGCTTCTGATCCTGTACTCCAATGTTGAAAAAAGGGTGAAAATTGTGTTATATTTCTGGGAGGACAATGCATTGTTCCTATTCATTTAAATTTTACTCTTCTTCAAATGTAAAACTTTATCTTTTGACCGTTGGGTTTATCCGCACCTCTAATTTTATACTTTCGAATCTACGGATGCTTAAACTTTTTAGCAAAGCCGGATGCCTATTATTTTCCATGAAGCGTACTAGTAGTGCAGAGAGTACATTCCATTGCATTCGTGGGAGCACAATATAAGTGACATAACTTCTTAAAAAATGGAGTGGAGGGTGCATTGCTGCACTGGCCAATCCTTATATCCAATCTTATGTCCTAGGCCTGCTAGTAGACCTAGGTAATATTTCGTGTCGGGTTGGGATCGTGCTTGTGTCGAACTTAAATGGTTTGAAAACCCTCGAACCTGAACTGACCTGTTTAATAAACAGGGTTGAAAAAGTTTAATCCAAACTGCTTAACATTTAAACGGGTTGTCCTGAACGTAACTCGTTTATCTAAATGGGTAAAATGAGTTGGGCCTGGGTTATCCATTTTACCCACTAACCTATTTAATCGCAACACAAATTTCATCCCAAAGATAATTTGCCAAACAAATTACATATTTTTCAGCCTCTTAAGGCATAGTCGCTTTTAAAAGTACTCTAGAATAGCAGTTAACTTATAGGCTCTAGCATATTCAGAGCCTATTTCAGCAAAACAGTCGGCCACAATATAACTTTACAGCCTAGAAAGTTCACATACGAACCAACTGCTTAAGTTGCAAACCATGTCCAAGTCAAGTCTTAATCACAACAAATAAAGTTTAAATTGCCTGAAATTCTTAATATTATAACCAACATGTCAACAACCAACAAGTCCATAAAAGAGACTACAAAGCTAATTCTCCAAAACCCAATTTCCACCAAAAATGTAAATGATAAACGGTAAACAGTAAATAAATAGTAAACGTCTTGACCTATTTACTCAATTTTATTAAGCGGGTCAAATAGGTATTTTTTCGTATCGAGATTCTCAACCTGAATCTAACTCAGTTAATTAAACGGGTTTACCGTATCAACCAATTTAACTAAATGGGTTTAAACTTCATATCCAAACCTGCCTGATTTCGTGTTAGCTTCAGTTCGGTAATCATATCGGGTTAGCTTTTTCCAACTCTACTCGCAAGGGGCCTCTGGGGGGTTATAAGGCCGCCTAATTTGAACCTGAGTAGTGCCGTTGCCAATGCGTCACAAAGAACGTTCTCAGAGTTCACTAATTCATGGCAAATTTACCCCGTTATTTCGCGCAATGTCTTTTTATGCTCGTAAGTGTTAAATTTTTGTCTCCTTGGGCAGCCTGGGACAATAGCGAAGCAGCTTCGTGACTCATTGTTGCCTTTGAGCAGAGAAGAAATGTTCTGAGCTGCTTTCTTTGTCCCGTATTCCCAGGCCCTTTGTCCCCCTCTCTGTCCATCTTTTACTCCCCAAATTATGAAATTTCATATATATTCCTTGAATGAAAATCCCCACCCTTAGGAAAACATTGAAAGAATTTAATTATGAGTGAAAAAAAACTTGCGAAAATAGAAGCTCTTACAACTGCCAAATTAGATTTCATACCCTATTCTCTTTCATCATCTTCAATCCTTCTCTACGAAGGTTTCCAGAATCTTGATTTTGATGGTGAATTCCAAATCAGAAAGAACTGCTACCCCTCCTGCACCCATCCTTGATCTACAGTCGGGAAACTTAGCGCCACCATGCAGACCACCAGTCCCTCACCCCAAAGGTGCCTAGGTTTGTTCTAATCATCGGCGGCGACGACACGCCGGTTTTCTTAGTCATTGTTGCCGCGGGCAACCATCACGTTATTGCGTAGGTTTAGGCAACTAGATTTATGGACAACATGCAATTGCAATAAAACCAAAAAAAAAAAAAAATTGTCCTTTTTATCTTTATTTTGGTGAATTTTGTCTCAATTTTGTAAGGAAAAATGTAAATAAATGTCCTACAGAGAATTCGTAACTGGATTCAATTTTGTGTTAATTAAGTTGCACTTGTACTAGTTGTCTATCACTTCATCCTTGCTGCTGCCCACTTTGCCTACTTTAATCAGCTTCATTGGTGGATCTGACTGAGATGAAGGGGTATGAGCGACTCAACCTGTCTGGGGTTGCTTTCTTACAACTACCACGACTCTCGGTGCATTGGAGGGTATTTAAAGAACCAGTTCGATGAGATGTGATTATGTGCTTTAGCAAATATTATATGTTTTGCTTGCAAGGAACATTGTTGTAGCCAAAAGGAATTGCTTGAATATGTTTACACAATTACTTGAGCGCTTCATGTGTGGCCAAATGATACAAGTGATTAGCATGATAAGCTTTTAAAGTAATGAACTGCCTAAAGCTTCACTGCTAAAGTTCAGCTACTTGGAGCTCTCCTCATCAACGACATTGATTGACATGTCATAGATAGACCCTTGTCAAATTTTCACAAATTGAATTTAGCTTGAAATGAATTTTATGATACCCTGATTAATCTTATTAATCTCAAGATTGCGTATTTGTGCGATGAATATGAATATGACTAATTATATATGCAGTTCCTGTTAGGTAAACATAACACAAATTGTCGAACCAAAGCTTCTTGTCATTCTACGGATATTTGGCTATGTATTTTACCCTTAAGCAGTGATGATTAAATTGGGTTAATTAAATTATTTATGATTAATCAACTAATAATGTTGCTAAATGTTTTGTTTAATATCCAAGATCCAAGATTAACTTTGTGGCATCCCCAATACAAGAACTGGTAATGGATTAGAAACAAAGTTGATTCAAAAGTTTTCTAAATCAAGGAAGAGGCTAAAAGTACTCTGCCAAATATAGGTGCAGTCAACCTCGCTAGAAATGGAGCTCGCCAACGATCAGACTTAGAAAGAAGCTCATCTATAGCTCATCTACCTTATTAAGTGATGAATGCAATAACTAGCACATTAAATAAATGTTGAAAGAGCTCAACTCTATGTAGAAAAATGCCAAGACTTTGACTAAGTAGAGGTTTTTGTCAAGACCCTTGAACCAATTTGTAGCCAATAGAGAGAAGCATTTAATGGAATATTTTGAAGCATCTAGCAACTACTATCTTCAGCATA
>JAKOGI010001256.1:20000-32500 GCA_029747015.1 Carnegiea gigantea | reverse complement strand
GGACTTTTGTCCACACAAGAAATCCCTAAGCCTACTTTCAAAACGAAAGGAAAGGTTCAGGAATGTTCTACCTCCTCAGAAACAGAGGAAGAAAATGACTTCACAGTCATCATGCCTAAGGCACAAAAGCCTATATTGAATCAGGCTGTATCTATGGAACAATACGTTTCATATTCAAAATGGGTTTATACAGCCCAGAGCACTAACAGTCAACTGATTGACACTTCTGGAATTTATCCCAGAATTCATTTTCTTGCAGGAAGTCCTACAGACGACGTTAGCAAGGCAGTAATGTTCGGTTTCTGTGCTAGCATTACATGCAGCCCAGGAAACAGAGAAATTCTAGGACTACATAAGTCCATAATCGAAGCAGTCAAGAAGTTTCGAAAAAGCTCCAAATCTGATTGGGTAGTATTAAAAATACTATCTGCCAGCCCAGAGGTTCTACCCACTCCAGCTCCAGGATGGTTAATCGTTCAACTCTGCACTCCAAACAGAGCCAATTTGAAGTTCAAAAAGAACAAAGTTCTCGAACAACCAGAAGTTCACGAAGAATGGATCTGTCACCGCAGAGCCATGGGTTTCACTGTAATTTTTAACAAGTTACAAGCCCTTCGAGAATCTAACAAAGGATTTATGTACAATGCACCCAGCAACATCTACATCTATGCTGAAGGAAATTGTAGCCCAAGGTATGATGCCCTTAACAAGATTAGTTCAGGGATAAGCCTTATCTACAGCTGTCGTATACCAGGCAGTCATTCTACACGTAGTTATCTCTGTGGATTCCTTCATCAAGAAAGAACAAAAGGATGCTGCATTTGTCCGTTAAGGATTGGTTAAAGGAAGCGTGTTGGACCCAGTAAAAAGGACAGCCACTATCTGCTAAAGAAAAAAGCAGACGCTGCAGAAAAAGCAAAGATTCCCAAGGACAATCATAATGGTTGCCAGCTAAGAAAAGCAAACGCACTAAGCAAAAGCAAAAAGCAAGCAAAGCATGCTGTACGAAAAGCAGCTATTGTCTACAGTAAAAGTAGATTCCCTATTTATTTTACTTTTGCTAATTGTACTATTGTCGGTTCAGCTCTTCTATATAAAGGAGCGACCCCCCATTTGTATAGGCATGAGAGAGGAGGGAGGGGATCAGATCAAAAAATAGAAAGATCTCTCTAGAAAGAGAAAATGAAGGTCGAGTAACTACTCCTTTAGGGAGTAGAGTATGTAAACAAAATTAGTGTATAATTATTAGTATTATCAATAAAAGTAGTTTTTATACATCTTGGTATACAACATTGTTTGGTTTGAGAAGAGGGTCTGGAGTACCTTTGGAATAGCCAGAGAAGTAGCCAAAAGACAGGTGGTCGCCGGCGAAAGAGGCTGAGGTCCAGCGAGGTATTGACCTTATCTCTAACTAATTATGTTCTGTGACAAGATGCATATTTACTACTTAGTTTGATAAGACTAATAATTATCATTAATTTGTTTATATGCTTGAAACCTATTTTAGTTACCATGAACCCCTTCAGCCCTGAACAACTGCACGCCAAAGCTATAGTTAAAAACGCTTTAGAACGATGCCTTCTAGAGAAGGAAAACAGTGAGTTTATTATTCAGGTCAAAGAGACCTTGATTAACATTAGCAGAAGAGGACTAGAACGATTAGGTAATGACTTTTTCGATAATCCTCTAGTACTCGCTGATGGCGAGATAATTATTCCAAGCCCAAGGAGTATCCTTGAGAATGATAATCTTTATCATCTTAATGTTATCCAACGCCAAAAGGCTATTCTTGATGGCATTAACGAGGCCTTACTTTCTTTAGACACTTGTCTCAGACGTCATAATCAAAATTATGACTATAGATATCAAGAGTTCCTTAAAAGGAGAAGGACCAATAGGTCTAAAAATAATTCCGCACCCAGTTGTAGCTATGCTCAATAACTGGAAAAAGATATATATATGTTTATATATGTATACATACGTGCGTGCATATATACATACATGCAAACTTAAATAGAAATAGATATATATAAAGATATACATATATATATATATATATATATATATATAAGATATATATATATAGTATATATAATATAGAATGAGATTTATAGATTATATGTCATGTGTGTGTGTATAGATTATATAAATAAAAACATATATCTATACATTAAGTATAAGAGTATATATATATTAGACATACACATCACACTAGCAATATAGATAGATAATATATATATATATATTAAGTATATATAGTATATATATATATATATAGAATACACATACAGTATATAATATATATTTATATGTATATGTATATATAATATATATATATATATACTCTATATATATATATAATATATATAAATATATATCTATGCACATATATATATACATAATATAAGATTCATATAATATATAAACATGTATATATGCACATATATATATATATATAGATATATATATCTATATATATATTATATATATATATAGATATATATATATATATATAGATATATATAATATATATGTATGCATATATAATGTATATGTATTTCTATGTCTATTAAATACAGGTGTGTGTTGTTGGGCGTTTGTCATATAATATATATATATATATACTATATATATATAGTAGGATATATATAGTATATATATAGATTATATACATAATTATATATATATAATATATAATCTATATATTTGGATGTAAGTAGCGCATAATATATACATACACATCCCGCACACACCATACATACCGTACATATGTATATCATGTATATACATATAGTATTGTATATATATTATATATTGCCATTACGTCCATGCATACGTACAACATAACAATACATGCATAGAGATATATATAATTATATATATATAATATATATATATATATATATATATATATAATATATAATATATATATATATATACTATATATATATATATAATATATATATATTAGCTATAGATGGATAGATAGATAGATAGATGTTGATAGATAGATAGATTTATATACACACACACACCACACACACACACACACACACACACATATATATATATATATTAAATATATATATATATATAATACACACAACACGAGATATGCATACATATATATTATATATATATATCTATATATATAGCACACATATATATAAATAAATATATAACTATGTATAGTCGGGGGTGTATATTATTAGATATATAGTATAATATAATATATATATATATAATATATGTATATATTATATATATATATATATATAACTATATATATATGTGTAGATATATATATAATATATATATGATATATATATATAAATATATATATATATATATATATATATATGTATGTATTATAAGACCCGCCTTCTTTATTTTACGTTAACATGGAAGCTTTACGTTCTACGTTATATAATTCGTATTTTTATTAATTATATAAGTTAAATTATTATCGATGTGTTTATGTGAATGATAATTTTATTAAAAAGAATGTTTTCGTTGCTATCAGTATTATTGTTGTTATTCGTTATGAAAATCTTTGATGATTTTTAGTATGCATTAATATAGATTGTTAACGAGTACTAAATCGATTAGGAACCCAAATACGATTAGTTTGTTTGCCTTCGAATTAGTTTTGAGGTTTAATAAATCGAACCTTGATGTATTTGGGAATAAATAATTGATGAAGGGTCATGTTATCGATTTGAATTTAGAACAAGACGTTCGAGATTGGATTGGCGATTTTAGTTGATTGAGTTATTAACCAAAAAAAAAAAAGCAAAGCAAATAAGGGGCCGAAGCCCCTTTCTCTTTCACGAGGGGAGAGACCGCGAGCCGGGGGGCTTCCTCAAAAACCCTAGCCTCGGTGAACCACCGCTAGAGAGAGGGAGAAGGGGGAGAGGCAGCGGGCGAGCAGGCGACGGCTGGCAAGGCGGCGACCAATGTCACGCCTGGTGGCCCTGGTTCACTCCGCGTCATGGCAAGGAAAGGAGAGAAATCGAACAAATTGAGAGAAACGAGGGTCAGGCCAGGCGTCAGCACCGGTGACGGCGGAGGTTGGCGGTGATATGGCTCGATGGTGGGCATGGCGGTGACGGCGGCACTGCCGGTCGTCCGTTTGTGCCGGTGAAGAGTGAAAGAGAGAGATCGAGTGAGATCAAACGGTTCAGAGGGTTAGGGTTTGAAACCTCCAACACCACCATCGCAGCCCATTTCACCACCATCGTTCCCACTACTAGTAGTGGGCTCGAATTTGACCAGAACCAGACCAAACAAGGGCTGGAGGTAGGTAGAACGGGGCAGTAGCAGCAACCTGCGAGCGGGGAAGAAAAAGGGGCGAGCCAAATTCCGTGCATGGCAACCGAACCAAACCCTAAGTCGGTTTACTAGCTTAGATTCGAGGTGGGTGTTTCTTACCTCCTAAGTATTAGTAGTTTCGAAATTGTTTTAACCCTTAAGCCGCGATGCATGTTAGTTTAGGTTTAGTCAGATTAATTGAGTTTATACATGTCCTGTTTCAGCTGAATTTAGTTTAAATCAATGCATGTTAAGTTTAGTTAGTTTATACGTGAAAGTGACTTCGAAATAGCCTAACGATGCCTTGAATCGATATATGTTAATTTAGTTAATTAACTCTTGAAAATGGCTTCGAATCCTTACATGTTAGTTTAGTTAATAAATACTCCAAAATGGCTTTGAATCGATATATGATAGTTTAGTTAGTTCACGCTTGAAAGTAGCTTCGAAATAATATAAGAATGCTTCGAATCGATGTTGGTTTAATTAAGTTAATTCATGCTTAAAAAGTAGTTTCGAATTAACATGTTAGCATTTGAATCGACGTTGGTTAATTAAGTTAATTCATGCCTAACAAGTAGTTTCGACTTAACATGTTAGCATTCGAATTGACGTTGGTTTAATTAAGTTAATCCATGCCTAAAAAGTAGTTTGGAATTAACATGTTAGCATTGGAATCGATGTTTGTTTAATTAAGCTAGTTCATGCTTGTTTAATGGCTTCGAATGAAAAACGTGAATGTTTGGAATCAACACATATACGCTTAGTTAATTCATGTTCGATTAATAGCTTCGAAGTGAAATGAGAATACTTAGAATCAATACTTGTATACCTAGTTAATTCATGCCTGAATAGTAACTTCGAAGTGATATTTGAGCACTTAGAATCAATGCTTGAATAGTTAGTTAATTCATGCCTGATTAGTAGCTTTAAATTTACATCTTAATGACTCGAATCGATGCTTATCCATCTGGTTGAAATCATGTTTGAAAAAGATATGAAAATGGCATGTTACCTTCTGCTGTGAAATGCGAATGCAATAAGATTCATGCCTTGTGAGTTTATTTCAATTCTTTAAGTGCTTATTTCATGTTAATGCAACAAATATATATATATGTATGCTTACATATGCTGAATTGAGCTGCTGGATGGATGATGCTCGCTCGGTAAGTTTATACGTAGCTATTTCATATGACTTTCATGATAATATGCTATGGTTATAAAATTGAAAATCTAGTTGGTAGTCGGATGGCTTGAAGAAGAACTAATGAGAATTTTGAGGTTCTTTGTGGTCGGTGCTATGTGAGGAGGGAGTTTGGGTTGTGAATTAACCGTAATCGTGTGGATTGCGAGGCCATGTGTGGCTTATACTGAGATTGATTGATTATAAAGTGTTTGAATGTGGTACGTGCAAACTCCCTTCCCTTTTATGCCATTAACTTTTGTCTTACGGGTGAGGGTAAGTTTGAAAAAGCAAGTTTTCATGTTTGTAACTAATATTAGTCATGACTATTAGCAATCAATGGCCTATTTTAAATATACGAATACGGTTTTGGGAGTGAACTCGCTTGAACGGGGGAATCCCTAAAGAATTTAAATAAAAAGAGAGCGCGATGTATGAAGAAGGATTTCGCTGTAAGAGGCAGCAAAATTATTAGCCGTTATGGCCTATACGTTTTAAATTGGCTAAGATAATGTGCTTCGGGCAATATGATTTGAATGATATTAGCCTAAGGGATAAGTCCTGGTACTAGGAAACCCTAGAAGACCCTGACAAGGGTAATGGTCCGATATGTTATATGTGGCCGCCCCCGGAGTAAGAGCTTAAGCGTGAGCATTAGGTCTCACTATGGGGTTGAGAATGGATCTCACCCAATCAGCACTTGTAATGATCTTATACCGGATGTGTTTTCCTAATAAGCGAAGAAAAGCAGTCGGCATTATGCCATTTTAAGTATATCAGAAAGAAAGTTTTTATGGGCCATTAAGAGGCCAGATGAATGAAATGTGAAAAGCTTATAAGGGTCAGTATGCGACCGATACGAAAGAGATTTCTTTTAAAAAATATGAGCCTCAAGAGGCTAAGAGAAGAGTTTTTATGAGCCTTAAGAGGCTAAATGAAGTGTTTTCAGTAAAAAGAAAGAAAGCTTCCTGTGTATGACATGTGCATGTTCTAAGTATAACTCATGAATGAGATGCTAAGTAAGATACGAATATGAAAAGAAAGCCTTATGAGCATATTTCATGCATACCCTATGAATGAGATTTGATTGAGACTTGAAATATGTGTGTCTTATGCATATCATATGAATAAAATGCCAAGAAAAGTATGATTATGAAAAGAGATAACCTGATGTGCACATCATGTGAATGAGTTTTCATGTCTAGTTTGAATGGAATGCTAAGAAGTTATGTTTATGAAAACGAAAGATTCCTATGCTTAGTCCTCGATGCTTGCTTATGTGCTTAAGTGCTTGTTAGTTAAGGAATTCAGTCACTCAGGGGCTTAAAAGTGAGTTTGAACGGCTAAAAATGAGTTCCTAGATAGTGATCCTTCCTTGAGAATTTAAAAATGCCTAATATGATAGTAAAATATGAATACATGATATGTGACTATTAAAGATATTATTGCCTACAACGGTTTTGGGTTTAAGGGGGTCGGGAGACATTCACTGAGCGTGTGGTTGCTCATCCCATTACTTTTTCCCCTTTTTCCCCAGGTTTTCTTTATGACAGGAAGAAGGTGAGTAAGCTATGCTGAAATGGAAGTTACCCTTGCTTAAAAGGAGTCAAATGTGCCCATAGTAAAGTAGTCTCGCTACTTGATGATGTTGTAGAATGTTTTCTTAGTTTGTAACCGTATATAAACCAAGTATTCTAGTTCATGTAATGCATATGGTATAAAGGTCACTCTGTATGGCCGTATGAGCCAACCATCTAATTAGTTAGATGTCTTCTTGGTCAAAGTTAATTATGTTTTGAGATGTAAACCCCAATACTCTGGTTATGTGAACCGTTGAGTTGTATCTTTCATTTCTTCTTTATTAATGAACTATATTGTTTGAGTACTCCGAGCGAGTTGCTCGTTGAGTATGAACTCCGGCGTATAGCTGTTGAGCTTATTTTAAAATGTTGTACACTTTCATTGATTGCAAGGGTTCATTGTAAGGCTTTTTAGCTTGAAAACGGTCAGTTTTTAGGGAAAATTCTATCCGTTTCGCCAAAGAATTTAGGTAGGAAGTAAGAATACGTAATGGTCCTGGCCGTAGGGGCTGAGGGTGTGACATTGATAGTATCAGAGCATGGTCCTGTGACCATAGGCTACAACCTGAGTCTTGCATCTCATATAGTTACCTAGGAACGCATTCACAATGATGTGATACATGCCTGCCTTGTGTGTAAATGTGAGTTTTATGCAAATGTTAGTGCATTTACCTAGTTAGATGCAGCTTAAGTGAGCTCATTAGCCAAGTTAATGAATGAATTACTAGGAGTATAAGCCGAATGACTTGCATTCTCGTAGATGAGCTAAGTGTTAGCTCAATCAAAGTTGTTTCGCTTATATGCCTTGGTGATCTTAATCGAAAGTTTAAAGAACATATGATTTGAAATCGAATGATTGGAAAGCCTTAGCTCTAAGCTCATCTTTGCCCCCAAAGTACGATTTGCTCCTTGGGCCCCGTAATGAAGTGAGCGGACGTACTCGAAGGTTGGTAGAGAGAATGCTAGAAGTAGTTAAAGTATTCCCTTTTGAAAACCAAAGGACCTTGAAAGTTAAAGTCTTCTGATTAGTGAGTTAAGGATGTGCCTTCGCATTAGAAACCTTTCTAATTTTGGTTGGGCCTTATGGTTGCAATCAAGGACTCGCATTTGCTTTACAATAATGCTTGGGTTAACCCTATAAGCTTAAACTCGACTATTTACACTAAGGTCCTTGACACCTTATTTGATTAGAAAGAATGACCCTATTAGGTGTCATCCTCCTACTGGTTTTAACTCTAATAAGGTTGTAATGTTATAGGCTGATGTATTTGACAAATGTACCTTGTGTTTTCTTTGATAGCCGTTGTAATTGTAAGAGCGAGAGTCATATATAAGCTCGTCTCATGTTTGTACACACATCACGCCGCATTGAATCAGAAATTGAGCTTGCTTCTAGTTTGCTCTCCAAACACTTGGTGGTTGTATCTTGAGTTGGCAACCCAAGTGCTGATACACTAGGTCATTTTAGCGCTTCTTGGTGGTGTCCTGGCTATATCAAACCCCAATACACCTAAAAAGCATAAGGGAGAAAGAACCTAGCAGACTTTGGAATTGTTACACCGCATAGATCACCTTATTACCTCCTAGGATGACAGTTTATGCCTTCCCAACACTTTCTTAAGCACAAGCACCAAGTGTAGAAGTAAGAACACTCATAGTAGAAAGTGGAACCTTCCCATCCGTACTAGGAGTTCCTCGGACCTCCATAAGTACCTGTGAGACAAATGCATCACAAAACCTCAATGTATATCCGTAAGACCAATAACGCCGTTGTTCTTACCCCTACTAGTTGACTGTTGGCCAACTCTAAACAGTTGGGACAAGCCTCGAAGCATAACCCCGATCTTAGGTTTTAAATGAGGATTGCATTCATGTATACTTGCCTAGATACTTTTCGTGAGACCATAAGAGTACCTATAGATAGGATTGTTGTATGTGCCCATCGATGTGTTTGTGAACAAATGCCAACAAAATGAGTTTCTGCAATTGCTTGATTTGAATTTGAGTAAACATGGGACTGTATTAGTTAGAGCAATTTGATTTATGTAGTTAGTTTCACAATATGACTCCTGAATCATCATTTACAGCCCTTCAATGCTGTTTTATTGTGTTGTAATTGGATTTGTTGAACCCGATGTATGTAATGCATGACTAGATGACAATAGAGCTACATTTACATGAATCACATCTATAGAAATATGTATCTCATGTGCAAGAAAGTAGCATAGTAGAGCACTCAGGGTCATGTCATCGTATATTGACATTCACGTCCATTATGCATGATTGTTCAAGTGTCTTGTGAATAATTGGCTTAGTAAATGCATATCTTGATGTTTGCTTGACTTGAGTTGGTTTTGGCATGTGACCTAGCCATCCAAATGATTTAACTCTCGAAATACGTAGCATGGCATAACCCTAGAGTCATCATTTACATCCCATGAATTCCTTAATTCCATGTTATAGCTTAGTAACTACATACGCCCGTATTTGAGGCATGATTAGACGACCCTAAAAACCTTCATTCACATATTCTTGCCCATTATATGTTTGATCAGAGTAGTGCGGTAGAAGAATGTAGGCCGTAAGCCACAGGCCCATGATTCGTCTAGTAGCATAACTATTCATTTTTATGAATCTATGACTTAAGAGATGATCAACCCCAAGTAAGAACCTTAGGGAAAGCCTCCCCACCATCAAAGTCATCAACTTACATTTCTACATTAGCACCTTTTCTCCAAGTTGTTCTTATTAGCATGATTATGCTAGTTTATATTATTTGTGATTCTTGATATTCAATGCTTTGATGTTAACCCTGTGTGATGTCAATGTAATCTTGAATGCTACTTTAAGTTCTTTCATTGCCAATATGGTGTAATTGGTGTCTCTGCTGCCTTAGTGTAATGTGGTAACCTTCTAGTAATTATTTAACCTTAGATTGACCTAATATCTTCATGCCTTTTAATGAACCTATTGAGTTAACTCTTTCATATGACTTTAGCATACCCTGTCTAAATTGCCATGAATGAAATGTTTAAAAGTTATTCGGAATTGATATAAAAATACAGAAATGTTGGTCACATATGCTTCCGTTTTGTAATTGCTTACTATATGTGTATTATACGTTTTCATGTTGCTTGAGAATCTTAGACTTGAGAATACTAAATTACTGATACTATGTAATGCTATGTGATGCTATTATGCTTAAATGCTATTATGCTTAAACGATATTATGCTTAAACGATATTATGTGGTGCTATGTGACGTTCTTATTCTTCTAGTGTGCTATAGAAATCTCTGAGTTAACCATTGTGATCTCAAAGGTGATTTGAATTCATGTTTTAGAATGAGACTACTAGTGTATGACCTTAAGATGCCGTTGTCTCGATTGTCATGCCTTTAGATGCCCACTTACAGATGCATATGCATAGAATTATTGCTTTCCATGTGAACTAAGTCTAGATTATCAAAAATCTATGTTCATTTTCAAAACAAACTCAATATGGTTTCCATGCCAACTCATTTACCCCTCTTCAATGCGATTTGCCGTTGGTGCCTAAATAGAGTGGGTAGACGTCTGATGAGGATTGGCGAGGAGGAGGCCGGATACCATAAGCTTTATCTTTCGATTTAAAAGAAGTAGTGTTTGTAAAATGAAACCTTTTGAAAACCTATTGTGTAGATCATAGTTTGTGTGCGTACATTCTAGGAATGACCGAACTTAGGTTTAGAATTTCGAGGACAAATTCTTTTAAGGGGGGAAGAGTGTAAGACCCGCCTTCTTTATTTTACGCTAACATGGCTGCTTTACCTTCTACATTATAAAATTCGTATTTTTATTAACTATATAAGTTAAATTATAATCGATGTGCTTTTGTGAACGATAATTTTATTAAAAGGAATGTTTTTATTGCTGTTAATATTATTGTTATTATTAGTTTTGAAAATCTTTCGATGATTTTTAGTATGCGTTAATATAGATTATTAACGAGTACTAAATCGATTAGGAACCTGAATACGATTAGGTTGTTTACCTTAGAATTAGTTTCTAGGTTTAATAAATCAAACCTTGACATATTTGGGAACAAATAATTGATGAAGGGTCATGTTATCGATTTGAGTTTAGAACAAGATGTTCGAGATTGGACTAGCGATTTTAGTTGATTGAGTTATTAACCAAAAAAAAAAAAAAAGCAAAGCAAATAAGGGGCCAAAGCCCCTTTCTCTTTCACGGAGGGAGAGACCGCAAGCCAGGGGGGCTTCCTCAAAAACCCCAGCCCCGATGAACCACCACCAGAGAGAGGGAGAGACAGCGGGCGAGCAGGTGGCGGCTGGCTGGGCGGCGACCAATGTCACGCCTGGCGGCCCTGGTTCGCACTGCGTCATGACAAGGAGAGGAGAGAAATCGAACGAATTGAGAGAAACGAGGGTCAGGCCAGGCGTCGGCGCTAATGATGGCGGAGGTTAGCGGCAATGTGGCTTGACGATGGGCATGGCGGCGACGGAGGCATTGCTGGTCATCCGTTTGTGCCGGCGAAGAGCGAAAGAGAGAGATCGAGTGAGATCAAACGGTTCAGAGGGTTAGGGTTTGAAACCTCTAACACCACCATCGCAGCCCATGCCATTACTGTTCCCACTAGTAGTGGTGGGCTCGAATTTAACCACAACCAGACCAAACGAGGGCTGGAGGTAGGCAGAATGGGGCAATAGCAGCAACCAGCGAGTGGGGAAGCAAAAGGGGTAAGCCAAATTCCATGCATGCCAATCGAACCAAACCCTAAGTCAGTTTACTAGGTTGGATTCGAGGTGGGTGTTTCTCGCCCCCTAAGTATTAGTAGTTTCAAAATTGTTTTAACTCCTAGTTGCGATGCATGTCAGTTTAGGTTTAGTCAGATTAATTAAAATTATACATGTCCTGTTTCAACTTAATTTAGTTTAAATTGATGCATGTTAAGTTTAGTTAGTTTATGCCTGAAAGTGACTTCAAAATAACCTAATGATGCCTTGAATTGTTATATGTTAATTTAGTTAATTAACGCTTGAAAATGGCTTCGAATCGTTATATGTTAGTTTAGTTGATTAATACTCCAAAATGGCTTTGAATCGATATATGATAGTTTAGTTAATTCACGCTTGAAAAGTAGCTTCGAAATAATATAAGGATGCTTCGAATCGACGTTAGTTTAATTAAGTTAATTCATGCCTAAAAAGTAGTTTCGAATTAACATGTTAGCATTCGAATCGACGTTGGTTTAATTAAGTTAATTCATGCCTAAAAAGTAGTTTCGAATTAACATGTTAGCATTCAAATCGACGTTGGTTTAATTAAGTTAATCCATGCCTAAAAGTAGTTTCAAATTAACATGTTGGCATTCAAATCGATGTTTGTTTAATTAAGTTAGTTCATGCTCGTTCAATGGCATCGATTT
>JAKOGI010001256.1:0-15000 GCA_029747015.1 Carnegiea gigantea | reverse complement strand
GTTTTAGTAAACTGCCTTCTTCGTAAGTATGTAAGGCAATTGCCGAGAAGGGGGTGTTCCATCCTTCATTTTTCCATAACGATCGTTATCTGGTGTTCCTTCCATGGCTTTTCCACGCTCCCTTAGTACCAACGAGATGGATGAGTATGTTGTCCGCCACTTCGCGTGGGATCGGCGTGGGGTGGCCTTCCCCCCCATCGCCTCTCCCAAAAGACTTTCAGGCTTTATGTCTGAGCTATGAGCTGGCTGGCCGAGGAGGCTGCTGAGGACTATGAACTCCCCTAACTGCCTCAGGTGATCTTTTATGTAATGCTTCTGAATGAGGCCAAAAGGCTTGGGGTCTTGCATGAGCGAGCGCTTCGAACGTTGGAGTCAGCCCTAATTGAGCTTTGTTGGAGCACCTTTTAATTATGGGTGTGGTTGTATGGGGACCGAATCTTCGAAGCCCGACTCCGAACAAAGGCAGCACCAGAGGAGAGTTCAGGGGCCGACCTACAGGAAGAGAGCTCAGAGGTGGAGCCGGAGGGTGAGGGCTCAACCCATGAGGGGGCGGCCTCCCCTTCTGACGATGACTAACAGGGGTGAGGCTTTTAAGCCCCTGAACGCGCGGGGTCTCCCCCCCGACTTTTTCAATTTTTTTTTGGGTATCGCCTATGGAGATAGTAATAAAAAGGTCGTGTTTTCATACCTTCTGAAGTGGTCATTACTCTGTTTGCATTGTTCTCAATTTGCGTTGACTAGATGGCCACGTGGCTGAGATGAGTTGGCCATTAGGCCCTTGGGAGTATCTCCCTTTTTCTAGCTCTTCCTATGCCCCTTCTATAAATACAAGTTCATACTCCTACATATGATGTTCGGGTATCCATCCTTCCAGAGGAAGTGGTATAACGGGATAGGAGGGAGTATAGAGAGCAATCGGTACACCCGTTTCCCCTTTTATTATGGCGTTTCCTCCCATTTACAACACTAGAGAGATGGTCGATCACGTAAGGGAGTCCTTTGTCTGGCGATGGAGGAGAGCTTTGTGTCCGCCTCGTCCCCTTCCTGAAGATTTCCACAACCTATGGCACGCTTTTCATTGCCCAACGCCGAGGGCGTAGCGGCCGACTTTGAGCTTCCTGAAACAGTGCAGGTGACATTCTACGCGATGCTGTTGGACGAGGCCATCGAGTTGGGCATGGTACGCGATTTTATGGCCAAAGGTCTGAAATCGGCCCTGGTGGGTCTGAGGTGGTCAAGTCTCGAGGTTTGGATGAGCTGTATCAATCACTAACTAAAGTAAGCGCAGCTTCGGCATCAGGCCGTTGCAGTGGAGGTCCGTGGTCCCTTGGACGGTCAGGAAGAGAGCTCTGGATCGAACGGCCCCCTGACCCCCTCTAGTGACGAGGAGTAGCCTTAGTTTTATTTCGAATCTTCTTTTGTATGGTCTTAATAACCTTCGGTTAATATAGTTACCAATTGCGAACATATGACGCTTTCCAGCTCCCTCAAGAGAACAACCTAGTCGCCCCGCAGGGGAATCCTAAGGTCGTCACAAGACGGTAGAAGAGGACCTATTCGCCTCTCAAACCAATAACAATCTTCTGGTGTGATATTCATTAAAAACATCAAAAGCGTAACTATTGGGCTAACAAAACTTCCTCACTTATATCTAGTGACAAGGCTAACTTTTTAAGGGCCTCTCCTAGTAAGTCGAGTGACTTCATGCTTATACGCTCTTCCCTTACCTCTTTCTTTCGCTTATATCTTCTTTATGCTATTCTTTTTCAATGTGCTTTTTTCTTCTTCTTTTTTTTTCTTGGGCTGCCCCTCGTGGGGGCTTTTGATAACAAAAGGGTATTTCTTTGACATGAAGAACCGTTTCTTTTCCGCCTTAAATGGCTTCGTGTTGAATGCTTGGCTTTAAAGAATGCTTGCATTTTACTTTTAAGTCAAGATTTCACGTTGTAGGAGCCACGTGGCGAGGTTGGGGTGACTGCCTGCTCCCCTCGGGAGTTGCACCTCCTCGAATACCGGTCCCCTTCTCTATAAAAGGTGGTGTAATCTCCACAGAACTTCATACTTCCCTCTGCGGACGAAAATGAGAAAAGAGAAAGAAAATGGACTAGGGCCTCTTTCCTAATTTTGCCAGCACCGAGCAGGCGGTCGAGTATGTCCGTGACGACTTCCGATGGTCGTTGAGGGATCCCACGAACCCTGGCCCCAAGCCATTTCCATCGGACTATCACGGCCTGTGCCCCTGTTTTGACCTCGAGGTGGCGAGGCGATATGCACATGATTCCCATATCCCAGAGATGGTGCTGGTGATCTTCTACGCCATGGTTATAAATGATGCCGTTGAATTGGGCCTTCTCACAGGCTTACCATGGATATCGTGATGTGGGTCATGCGAAAGTTGGACTGGGGCCCTGTGGAAGCTTGGCTCGGGGACAAAGAACAAAGGCTCTGAAGAGCTCAGGCCTCTCGTCCAGCCGATTCCCCGGCAAACCCTGTGTTGGCGGATGGTCCCTCTAGGGGAAGACGTCCTCCTTTCCTTCTTTTCGTGACACCATACAGGCGGCGGAGTATGTTAGGGACAACCTTCGCAGGTCCGAGAGCGAAACGTCAAGCCTTTGTCCGAATTTGCTCCCTTGGAACTTTGCGGCCTACTGCCCCGAATTCAACCACATTGTGGCAATGCAGTTTGCACATGCTACGTATATCCCTGAGATGGTGCAAGCCGTCTTCTATACAATGGTGATCAATGATGTAGCAAGGCTACGGCTCATTAGGAGGGAGATCAGGGAGAGCCTGATGTCAGACTTACTGAAGCTGAGATGGGATGTCATTGAAGCGTGGCTATTGTTCATTGAGGATAAGCTCAAAGACGCCCGACGATGACTTCAGGGCGGAGGGACATGCCTCTCTCCCTTTGTTGATCGATGAGGAGAAGGCATAGGCGTTTATGTTGTACTATCGTTTTGTGCTTGTATTGGTCTAGCTGTCGTAATGAAAGACCTTGGTATGAGTATCCTCTTTGTACTTGTTCGTTTGCATTCATATGTTATGAACGACCATAAGGCCGTACCGTGTGACCCCTCGCCCCTGCCAGGGCTAGGGATATAGCAGCTGCTGGCGAGACTGTGTCTTGGAACTCTTAGCCCCCATAAGGGCTAAGAGGTGGTGACTGGTTACAGAGTCACACTCTTAGCTCCAATGCCCCCATTGGAGCTAAGAGTGTAACGACTGGCCATAAGGCCGTGCTCATGGACTCTTAGCCTCCATTGGGGCTATGAGTGTAGCGACCGGCCATAAGGCTGTGTTGAGGGACCCCTAGCCCCCGTTGGTGCTAAGAGTGTAGCGACCGGCCATAAGGCCGTGCTTATGGACCCTTAGCCCCCATTGGGGCTACGAGTGCAACGATCGGCCATAAGGCCATGCCCAGGGACCCTTAGCCCCCATTTGGGCTAAGAGCGTAGCGACAAGCCATAAGGCCGTACTCAGGGAACCTTAGCCCCTATCGGGGCTAAGAGTGTAGTGACCGGCCATGAGGCCGTGCTTAGGGACCCTTAGCCGCCATTAGGGCTAAGAGTGTTGTGGCTGGCCATGAGGTCGTACTCAGTGACCCTTAGCCCCTATTGGGGCTAAGAGTGTAGCGACCGGCTATAAGGTCGTGCTTAGGGATCCTTAGCCCCCTATAAACACAAATTTTGCGCCTAAAATAAATCAGAGAGAAAATTCAGAAAACAAATTTAATGTTGTATTGATGTAATATGTGCAGGTACAATCTCTGAATTTAATATAATGAGATGATCCTCTGATTCGATCTCCTGATGACCTGAGTACTCTGAGAGCTTGATGCTTGATCTTGGTTGATGCAACTCAGCTAAAGAACTCTGAAGATTGTTCTTGATTTCGATCTGCAAGTGGCTTATTGTAGTTCCTAAAGCTCTACAAGTTTTGATCCTTCTCGCTTGGTAGCAGGATGTTCCTTGCTGTCTGAGCTCTTAATTCTGCAATTGCTCCCCCCAAATGAAGCGGAAGGGCCTCTATTTATAGGCTCTGCCAGCTAAGGTTAGAGCGGGTTTTGGGCCTAGGCCCAGTTATTATTTTCTTATTTTTAAATAAAGAAAATAATTACTAATTTCTACATCACTGATGCCACGTGGCAGGTTTTAATTGGCTGAACTTAATTTTGACAAAGCGGGATCACCAAAGTCAACGTGACACATGGCAATCTATAATTGGTAGATTTTTACACGTGGCACCATCCAATTTGTCGTAGAATTTTTTGTCTTCTATAAATTCACCCTTCAGAGTCAGCCACGTACGCAAATTTGAAGTGTGTGTTTCTTATTGAAGCAGCTGAGTCTGAAATACTTGATTGATGCAAATGATCAAAAATTTGACGGGTCAAATTTTTTATTTGTGTAAGACCCGCCTTCCTTTTTTAAGTTAACCTGCCTATCTTGCTTTTTACGTTATAAAATAATATTTTATTAACTATATGAGTTAAATTAGTATCGATGTGTTTATGTGAGCGACAATTTTATTATAAAGAATTATTATTGCTACTATTGATTTTAAAGTTCATTCGTGCTATTTGTGCCTTTAAATTATGTCGATAGTTTAATTTTGTCGCTATTCGATTTATTTAGTCGTTTCCCGAATGCTATTAGGTTGTTAACATTAGAATTAGTTTTGAGGTTTATTAAAATCAGACCTTGACGTATTTGGGAACAAATAATCGATGAGCGATTGTTGTAACGATTGGATTTGGAATAGGAGGTTGCGAGATTGGATTAGCGATCTTATTTGATTGAGCTATTGACCAAAAGATACAAAAAAAAAAAAAAAAAGAACCAAAGAAGGGCCAAGCCCCCTTCTCTTTCACAGTAACACGACAGCCAGGGGGGTTTTCACAAAACCAACCCCAACCTCCCATCAAAACCACACCAGGAGAGAGAGTAGAGGGGCGGATGGTTTGCCGCCGCCACGCCAGCGACTGGTCGGCCGTCGTTGCACCCCGCCGGCCTTCTATGTCGTAGTCATCATGACAGAGAGAGAGAGAGAGAGAGAGAGAGAGAGAGAGAGAGAGAGCGAATTTAGGAGATCGAGAGATCGAGAGTGAGAAAAGGGGCCGCGACCACGCCGGACATGGTGGACGTCGACGCCGGCAAGGTGCCACCGGTGGGTCCGAGTATTGGCGACCACCAAGAGCCATGTGAGTCAAGGGTTTGAAAGCTAGGGTTTCGGGTTTGAGAGTAGCAGCAAGGGCGAGTTGGATTTCAGGTTCTTGAACATCCAAATCGAGTTAAAAAGTGCCTAGAACGGGTTCATAGCTTGGAGTCTAGGTGGGTGTTTCTCGCCTCTTAAATATTAATAGTTTCGAAATTGTTTTAACCTTTAAGTTGCGATAGATGTTAAGTTTAGTTAGTTTATGCCTAAAAATGACTTCGAATCGATATACGTTAGTTTAGTTAGTTCACGCTTGAAAAATAGCTTCGAAATGAATTATGCTTGTTTAGAATCGATTCAGGTATGTTTAGTTAACTCACGCGTGATTAATAGTTTTGGAATGAAATATGGGCACTTAGAACCAATACATGCTTATTTAGTTAATTCATGCCTGATTAATAGCTTCAAAACGAAATATGAATGCTTAGAATCGATTTTAGTATATTCAATTAGTACATGCCTAAAAGTTTAATTTGAAATGAGCTATGCATGTTTAAATTCGATTCAAGTGAATTCAGTTATTACATGCCTGAAAATATAGTTCAAAATGAGTTAAGCATGTTTAGAACCGAATCAAGTGATTTCAATTAATGTATGCCTGAAAGGTTGACTTGAATAGTAACTTCGACATGATAAAGGAATGCTTAGAATCATATTATGCTAAAATGACTTAAATAGGTTCGAATAGTAACTTTGATAAAATAAACGAATGCCTTGAATCGTATTATGTTCAAGTGACTTATTTAGATTCAGATAATTACTTCAATGTAATAAATGAACGTCTAGAACCGTATTATGCTTAAATCGCTTAATTAGGCTTGAAATGTAACTTCGAAAAAACAAATGAACACCTCGAATCATCACTTGTCTATTTAGTTGAATTACGCTTGTGAAGTGGCCTTGGAAATAACATTTGAATGACAAACTGAGCATGTTTTACGGCCCTCAACTGCAATACATGAATGTAATCGTGTTTCATGCTTAGTTAGTTTAATTCAGCTTGCTAAGCATTCGCTTCAAGTTAATGCGATATGAACACACATATATGTATATATGGTTATAACTGTTGGCTGTAGCGTACTGCAGAATGATATTTGCTTGATCGGTAACGTATGTGTTGGTAAGTTTACATATCGCTTTTCAGTATGACATAGGGGATTTGAATGTTCTGATTATTGATGTAAAAACCGAGATGGTAGTTGGATGGTTTGAGGTAGAACTATGAGTGGTTCGAGGTTCTTTGTGGTACAGTGCTTGTGAGGAGGGAGCATGGGTTGTGAATTAGCCGCAATCGTGTGGAGTGCGAGGCCATGTGTGGCTCATTGTGCTGAATTGATTATGAAGTGCTTGAATGTGATACATGTGGACCCCCTCCCCTTCCATGTCCTTAAGTTACATTATGTGCATAAGGGTGAGTTTTTCAAAGAAGGATTTCATGTTTTAAAATGATAGTGGCCATAATTATTAGAGCATGATGGCTTGTTTTAACTAAATGAATACAGTTTTGAGAGTGAACTCGTTTGAACGGGGGAATCCCTAAAGATTTTTATAAAGGCGTGAGTTGCATGATAAATGATTTCGCTGTGACAGGCAGCAAATTTATTAGTCATTATGACCAGTTTAAATGGCTAAGATAAGTGCTTAGGGACAATAGATGGGAGTGAACCTGCTTAAACGGGGAATCCCTAGCCTAGGGAGTAATCCCTAGAGACCCTGACGAGGGTTAAGGTCCAAAAGTTAGTTGCCATCCCGGGAGTAAGAGCTTAGTGTGAGTTAATCTCACTGGGATTGAGTGTAGATCTCTCCCAACTAGCACTTTATGGTGATCTTATGCCCAGAGTAGTTTCTTATTAAATAAGAAAAGCAGTCGGCGTTTCGCCTTTTTAAGTATTTCAGAAAGAAAGTTTTTAAGGGTCATTACGAGGCCAAGATGAAAGAGATTCTTTTAAAGAATATGAGCCTTAAGAGGCTAAGAGAAGAGTTTTTATGAGCCTCAAGAGGCTAAATAAAGTGTTTTCAATAAAAAGAAAGAAAGCTTCTTGTGCATGACATATGCACATTCTAAGTATAACTTATGAATGAGATGCTAAGTAAGATACGAATATGAAAAGAAAGTCTTATGAGCATATTTCATGCATACCCTATGAATGAGAATGGATTGAGACTTGAAATGTGTGTCTCTTATGCATATCATATGAATGAAATGCCAAGAATAGTATGATTATGAAAAGAGATAACCTTATGTGCACATCATATGAATAGAGTTTCATGCATAGTTTAAATAGAATGCCAAGAAGTTATGTTTATGAAAAAGAAAGTCTCTGTGCTTAGCCTCGTCACTTGTTTAAGTGTTTGACTATCTGTTAGTAAAGAAGTTTGGTTATTTGGAGACCCAGAAATGTGTTTGAGTGCTTAAAGTGAAGTTTATAGTTAGTGATGTTTCCATAAGAATTTTATGAATACCTAATATGATAGTAAAGTATGGATACGTGATATGTGACTAGTAAAGATATTCCTGCCTGCAACAGTTTTGGTTTTAAGGGGGTTGGGGGACACTCACTGAGCGTGTGGTTACTCATCCCACTACTCTTCCCCCTTTTCCCCAGGTTTTCTTTGTAACAGGTGAAAGTCAAGCCACTTATTCGGAGTGAAGTTTACCCCTAGTTGAAAATGAGTTATGTGTGCCATATAGAAGTAGGTTCACGAGTTTAACGATGTAATAAGAAATCAACCTAACTCTAGGTTAGTTAGGGAATTTCTGGAACAAAATTGCAAGAGTTCCGCCTATAATGTCAACGTTTGTAAAATTCACATTGCGAACCTAAGGGGTACCTGTGAGTTTACAACAATATTCAAAATAAACTAGAAGTTTCCCCACGAGTCACACACTCGGGGTTGAGGCTTATGCCTTTATAAACACTTGTTTAAATAATTTATATAGGTTTAAACACTGTCAGAGCCACTACACGCTCACTAATTACATTCCATCAACCAAAATAGGAAGATAAACAGCTTCACAACACGTAGCTTCACAGGAACACTTGTAAAAATAACCAGTAGTCCTATGTCAGATAGCATACATGGTCTTTTATTCATCACCTGGGGAAAAAGGGGAAAGGAAATGGAATGAGCCACGACATGCTCAGTAAGTGTTCCTCCACTCCTTAAAATAAAACCTTTACAAGCAATATTACTTATAATATTCACTTAACAAGCAGTTAAGTAATACTATCGTTGTATTGAGCTACATGTCACAGGTCGTAGGCACTTGGCTAGACATTCAAGCATGATAAGTTTTGAATACCGATGGCATGCTAGAAACTTGCTTACACAATATGCAATTCTAAAACATAAATATGTGATGCACTATGAGAACATGGCCAGACACTACTCTGAAATCACATACATCCATGCTTAGAAAACCTTTTTCGTTAGGCACATGAAGAAATTTTCTTCTCTTTCTTGGCAAACACTTTCTATAACCTCTTAAGGTTAATATTCCTTAAGGAAACATCTTCATATTTCCCTTTTTAGACCGTCATAAGTTTTTCATTTAATCTGGCCTCTTAATAGCCCTTAAGACTTTCTTTCTTTCTGAAACACTTAAAAAGGGCTACACATTGGCTGTTTTCTTACTCATTAGGAAAGCAATCTGGCAATAAGATCATCATAAAGTGCTGGTTGGGAGAGATCTACACTCAATCCTAGTGAGATTAACTCACACTAAGCTCTTACTCCCGGGATGACAACTAACTTTTGGACCTCAAACCTCGTTAGAGTCTCTAGAGATTACTCCCTAGGTTAGGGATTCCCCCGTTCAAGCAGGTTCACTCCCATTTATTGCCCCTAAGCACTTACCTTAGCCAATTAAAACATCTGGTCATAATGACTAGTAACTTTGTTGTTTCTTCTGGTAAAATCACTTATCATACAACTCACTCCTTTATAAAACATTTTATGGATTTCCCCGTTCAAGCAGGTTCACTCCCAAATAATGTTTGTGTATAACTAAAATAGGCCATTGCTTGCTACTAGTCATGGCTATTATTAATTTTAAAATGTGAGAAATGTTCTTTGTCAGATCACCACTCTCACGCACATATTGCATCTCAGTTATACAAAAAGGGGAGGGATTTACACGTATTGCGTTCAAGCACTTTATAATCATTTCAACACAATGAGCCACACATTGCCTCGCAATGCACACGATTGTGGTAATCACAACCCGGACTCCCTTTTCAGATAGCAACCGACCACAGGACCTCGAACCACTCATAGTTCTACCTCAAACCGTCCAACTACCATCTTAGTTCCAATTTCACAATTTAGTATTCTAGTCATTATGATATACTGAAAAGTGATATGTAAACTTACGTAACTTATCGATGCTTAACATACTGAACAAAAAACCAACAATTAATAGTGAGCTGCAACCAATGGTTATAACCATACACACACACACACACACACACACACACACACACACACATATATATATGTATGTATATATATATATATATATATATGTGTATATATATATATATATATCTATATATATATATATGTATGTATGTATATATACATATATATATATATATATATATACATACATTCATACGACATTAACTTGAAGCGAACACTTAGTAAGCTGGATCTAACTAACAAAGCATGAAACACAATTACATTCATGTATTGTAGTTAAGGGGTGGACATGCTCATTTCATCATTCGAATGTTGTTTCCAAAGTTATTTCACAAGCATAGTTCAACTACATAGACAAGTATTGATTCGAGGAGTTCATTCATTGTTTCGAAGTTACATTTCAAGCCTAATTAAGCCATTTAAGCATAATACGATTCAAGGCGTTTGTTTATTACGTTAAAGTTACTATTCAAGCCTACTTAAGCCACTTAAGGATAATACGATTCAAGACGTCCGTTTATTACGTCGAAGTTACCATTCAAGTCAAATTTTCAGGCATGTATTAACTGAGTATACTTGAATCAATTCTAAACATGCATAACTCATTTCGAACTAAATTTTCAGGCATTTATTAACTGAATATACTAAAATCGATTCTAAACATGCATAAGTCATTTCGAACTAAATTTTCAGGCATGTATGTCATCTAACTTAACATGCACAGTTTCTCATTACCGATTCTGTGAAATTAATGAAACCTACGCTGGCATGCACCATCGTTTAGGCTAAAACATTTTCGAATGTAATAATAAGTTAGGAGGGGAAGAACACTTATTTGAATTAGCCTAATTTTCCACTCAATTGGCAGCAAACTCATGCCCTAATTCACTTAACTCGAACCCCAACCGTGCACTTGCAAAGGCCAAACCTTAGCTTTCGACTTAGTGGTGTTTATGGCTAATTTGGGGCTGAAATTAGCCCCCAAATTTATAGAGGATGTCGATGGTGGTGTGGGTGGTTGGGTTTCGGCACGTGGGTGGTGAAATCGGGGCGGCGATGTGTGGTTTTTCTGGGTCGGCCGTGAGAATTGGGGGATGGAGAGTGGTGGTGGTCGACGGTCGGTGACGAGTGGTTAGGGGATCGGTGGTCTCCTTCTCTCGCCGATGACGCGTAGCGGTCGGCGGTGACGCCAGACAGCAGCCAGTGGTTGCCTGCAAGAGAGAGAGAGTGGCAAGTGTAGAGAGAGAGAGGAGGATCGGGGGGTCCGGGTGCCTGAGACCCGAATTAGCCCCCCCTTTTACTAATTTTCCTTTTTCCATTTTTTTCTGTTGCTCAATTAACATAATACAGCTAGGTTCTAGTCCCAAACTCATTAGCAATTAGACTAAACTCGAGTTAAAATGTCCTACAACTAGCATTTTAATTAAACTTCGAAAATCGACTAAATAAAATGAAAAACGATTTTAAAGGCTCAGGTTAGCATCGATTCAATAATTTATAAATAAGTAACGTCAGTAATAACATTAATAATATACTCGTTCTTTTTTGTGAAATTAATTGTTAAAAATGCACATAGTTGACTTAATACCCTTGTTGAAAAATGATTCAGATGCAGATTCATAGTTTAGCAACTGAAACAGTTAGTCAGCAATAGAATGAAAGTGCGGCCCTTACATCAGTGCCAGTGGCGTTGGGAAAAGATGAAGGCTGATGTGGACGCCCGGGAAGCCGAAAGAAGGGCTTGCAGCGCCAACTAGAGGAGGAGCTTACGAAGGTCGAGGCTGATGCGACCGCGGGGGCAGAAAGGGTAGCCCTGGCCAAGGAGTAAGGTTATCAGCAGGGCCGTACTGATACCTTAGGGTATTTAAGCAAAGTCTTGGCGACGCTGGCCCAAGAGTTTCAGGAGGATAGCTATTTTGAGGCCTACCTCCACTATGTGGATGAGCATCAGCGGGCTGAGGATGAAGGCCGTGACCCCGAGGAGGTGGAGCTTATCCCTCATTCCGGTGAGGGTGACGGCACAGGGGACGAGGCAACCAACCCCTTGGATGCTGAGGCCGGGGCTTCTGAGGAGGAGGGGCATGAGGATAGTGGAGAGCCCGATGTGTAACCCCACTCTTTTTCTTCGTATATTTTTTTTATTAGAGGTTGTACTCTTATTTTATTAATGAAGGAACATTCATTTCTGTTTGCCAACTTCTTTCGTTGTTCGTTCTTCTGCTTTATACTTGTTCTTTCGTCTTAGCTTGTGTTCTCATTCATGTCTTCATGTGTCATGGGGTAGTATCAGCTCCCAAGTGAAAGAACAAGTGATGTGTCAGTTGGCGAAGGAATACCTAACTGACATTGTGATCGGCCTCGAAGCTGTGCTCGTCGACCCTTTGCCCCCATTGGGGCTAGGAGTGTAGCGACCGGCTGCAAGGCCGCGCTCATGGACCCTCAGCCCCTATTGGGGCTAAGAGTATTGCGACTGGTCATAAAGTCATGCTTAAGGACCCCTTGCCCCTATTGGGGCTAAGATTGTAGCGACTTGCCATGGGGCCATGCTCATGGACCCTTAGCCCCCATCGGGGCTAAGAGTGTAGTGACTAGCCATGAGGCCGTGCTCAAGGACCCTTAGCCCCCATTGGGGTTAGGAGTGTAGCGACCGACCATACAGCCATGCCCAAGGACCCTCAGCCCCCATTGGGGCTAGAAGTGCAGCGACCGGCTATAAGGCCGTGCTTAAGGACCCTTAGCCCCCATTGGGGCTCGGAGTGTAGTGACTAGCTATAAGGCCGTGCTTAAGGACCCTGAGCCTCCATTGGGGCTAAGAGTGTAGAGACCAGCCATAAGGTCGTACTTAAGGAACCTTAGCCACCATTGGGGCTAAGAGTGTAGCGACCGGCCACAAGGTCGTGCTTAAGGACCCTTAGCCTCCATTGGGGCTAAGAGTGTAGCGACTAGCCAGAAGGCCGTGCTTAAGGACCCTTAGCCACCATGGGGTAGGAGTGTAGCGACCGGCCATAAGGCCATACTTGAGGACCCTTAGCTCCCATTGGGGCTAGGAGTGTAGCGACCGGTCATAAGGCCGTGTTTAAGGACCCTTAGCCTCCATTAGGGCTAAGAGTGTAGCGACTGGCCACAAGGCCGTGCTTAAGGACCCTTAGCCCCCATTGGGGCTAAGAGTGTAGCGACCGGCCATAAGGCCATGCTCAAAGAGAAGGAGGGCTGCTTATGGGTGCAAAGGTGACCACTGTGGGCTTCTGATTTTGTTGCTTGTAATCAAGGTGTACATGTCGGTTGGAGATAAATAAAAAGAAGCATGAGCCTAAGTATAGTACTTTCTCAGGTTGCTGCTATACTAGGTCCTTGGTATGGGAGAAACGTTGATGGTCTTATGGCGATATGTCTTGGGGTGGACTTGTGAAGCAACTTTGTATGGGCTTTCCCAGTTGGCAGTTAGTTTTCCATGTTCCCCTGCCCGAGCTACAGCCTCCATGCACCGAAGAGGAGGTCGCCCACCTGAATCAGCTGCAATTGCACCGCGCGATTATGTAGGCGTGCGACGTGGAGTTTATAGAGAGCTTCTCGAAGGAGAGCATCGTCGCGAATAGAGGGGTGGAGGTCGAGGGCCTCGCGGAGCGCTACATTGTTCAACTCCTCATGGAAAGTTATCAACCGGTGAGTGTGAAGGGTGACCTCTACGGGTAAAACAGCCTCGGACCCATAAGCTAACATGAAAGGGGTTTCGCCAGTAGCGGTTTTTTCAGTGGTGCGTAGGGACCATAGGATGCCGTGCAGTTCGTCTGCCCATTTTTCCTTTGTGTCGTAAAGTTTTTTCTGTAGGCCATGGAAGATAGATTTATTGGCCACCTCGGCTTGGCCGTTGGTTTGAGGGTGAGCCATAGTAGTGAACCGTGCTTGGTAGCCCAAGTTGCTAAGATAGTCCGTGAACTTACTGGTGTTGAACTGCCTATCTTTATTAAAAATGATGGCGCGAGGAATGACGAAGTGGGTGACATTGTTTCACCAAGTGAACCTTCGCAGTTCAGCGGTGGTTATAGAGGCTATGGCCTTAGCCTCTATCCATTTGGTGAAGTAGTCAACTGCCACAAAAAGGTACTTGCGCTGCCCTGTAGCCTTGGGGAAAGGGCCGAGAATATCCATTCCCCATGTGGTGAACGGCAGGGGGCTGACGATCAGTGTCATGGGGGTGGAAGGGACTCGTTGGATGGGGGTGAACTTCTGGCATTTATCGCATGTCCACATTAGTGTCACGACATCCTCTCATAAACTGGGCCAGTAGTAGCCAACACGAATGGCCGTAACAACTACGGCGTGGCCTCCGATATGTGTGCTACAAAATGCCTTCGTGCAGCTCTTCCAAAATCTTTTTCTTGTCTTCCGAGGTTACACAACGTAGGAGAGGCCGGCGAAAGATCTCTTGTATAAGATCCCCTCATATAGGATAAACCAGTTTGACCTCTTCTTCACTCTATACACTTCTTTGGAATCCGGGGGCAGGGTTCTGTCAATGAGGTCGCGCGGATAGGATCCATCCATGTCGAGCTTCTGTCTAACCACAGACTTCGTGTAGATCGACGCTTCTCTCCATCAAGGTCTCCCACTGAATGTTTTTAGGCTTCCCGTCATTGGATGAGTTTGCCAGTTCAGATAGGGCATTAGCATGTCGGTTCTCTGAGCCAGGGATGTGTGTGACTGCAAAGTGCTTTAGTAACTTAGTTGCCTCCCGTACCTGTCGAACATAGGCGGCCATAGTGTCGTCCATTGCCTCATGTGCGCCGTTGAGCGGGGCCTTATCTGTGGGTTTAACTCGGATGGGGCCATTTAGGGGGAATCGGATTTTTCCCAACCAATATGTATATGTATATAAATACATATATATATATATATATATATATATATATATATATATATATATATATATATATATATATATATATATATATATATATATATATATATATATATATCCACACACACACACATATATATATATATATATATATATATATATATATATATATATATATATATACACACACACAACACACACACACACACACACACACACACACACACACACACACACACATATACATATATACATATACGTAGATATATATATTTATTTCTTTATTCATCTGTATATATATGCATTTATGCATGCATGTGTGTATATATATACATATATATATATATACATATATATATATATGTATATCTATATACATATATATATATATATTTACATGTATATCTATATGAACATGTGTATAAACATATATGTATGCATACGTGTATATATATCTATATATATATAAATGCATAAATGCATATCTATATACATATAGATAC
>JAKOGI010001255.1:237513-273421 GCA_029747015.1 Carnegiea gigantea | reverse complement strand
ACATTACAAGCTTATCTAGCTTGCTAGCTTTTGCCTAGATATCAAATTTATAAGATAAAGTGCAATGTGAAACTAAATTGATGTGTAATTAACAATAGATGAATAGTACCTCCTCTTTAGCTCACAAATGAACGAAGCACTTTGTCCCTGAATAATGAGGCAACTTTGAATTGCTGTGATTTCAATGCCTATTTGAGTTCATTTCTAAATGCCATTGCAAATTAAATACAAATTAGTGTTGTTCCAACTAAGTGCATCAACAATATCTAAGACTTTGAATAGTAATTGGCATCTTCACTACATATTAGCACAAATTACATAAATTCACCAGGCCTTTGTCGGATTCCCAAAATGCTACTAAGTTCTCCCATGTCTTCATAGGTATCTGTCATGACTTCCTACCTACTGCTTCATCATGAGTTCCTCTATCAAACGAGACATTGGTTCAATGTCTTATTTTTTATTTTTTAAAGGAATTTTTTAAATCTTTTTATTTATTCATAGTTTGACTTTTCCTTTTTTTAATAATTTTTTCAAAATGATTACAATATAATCTCTGGCACCAAATCATAAGCAATACCAACATAATGTATAAAGTTTAAACAAGCTATCGATGTTAAAATTTTAATACCATCAGAAAAAAAATAACTGTTGGTATTTCAATAACTATACCAATAGATAACCAAATTTTGTTGCAATTATTGTCATCTTTTTATGCGGAATGAGATGAATAATTTTATACCACTAGATAGAATTATCTATTGGAATTACTCACTTTTACCAACAGAACCATCTTTCAGTTATAAGAAATGTGTCAGTATAACCAACAACTCCATTCGCTGAAAGAGGACAAAGAATAAATAACTGGAATTGAGCGATGATAACAAAAGTAGTTAATCTGCTATTTCCACCAAAAAAAAAAATCAATTACAGACGTACCAAAAGGAAAAGAAAAGATCACGATCTACACCTGAAAAAGAAATGAAGAAATGAGAATTCAAAATTTAAACTAAATCGTAATAGCCCCTAATAAATTTCATTGTACACCTCAAGCTACCAGTGCAACTATCATTGATTGGCAACCCTCGTCATCGTTGGAGCTTGCACTGCCCTACAAAAATCCATTTCAGGTCCTGTCTTTGTTGGGTTGCATATGTAGATGGGTCGGGTCAACAGGCATCGAAGATGAGAAATTAATTTAAATGCATCACGAAACTCTTACATGAAATTTTCCCCGTGTCTCAAGTCTTAACAGATGCCTTGACATACTCAATACCCAGCAATATTAGTCATCAAGATTGGGCTGCTACCTAGACCATGGACATCGTCATATCTACACTATCCAAAAAAATTACATTCCATAGATGGAGGAGTAGACGACAGGGATAATCTGAAAGTGAAGTGAAAATAGGAAAGTTGAACGATATTAGTAGACAACAGTCAAGAAAACGAAACTCATCAAGCCTTTATGAAAATCCAAATAGTGTAGTGCAATTAGTTGGAGGTAACCTTCTGAGCACTTACAGAGGGGAGGGGGGGACATAAAGAAATGCTGGGGGGTTTGGTTGGTGGGGGGACAGTAACTACTAGTAGCATTGCTGTAAAAATGGTTATGGTAGTTGGGTTAAAAAAAAAAAAAATGGTTATCTTATGGATTAGATCAGTTATAGAGAAACATTGGAATGGAGGGCAGTTACTAAGTCAAATATAGTTGCAGAGTTTGCGTCATCCACAGTGGATGGCTGCTTTTTTTAAATAAAAAATTGAAGAGCTGTGATTGCCCAGATTACAATATTAATAATGGATTATCACTTAACCTCCACAAATCACAGAGAGAGCACAGTTGACAACTTTTCTTTTATAATAAAATAGATAAATAATAAATAATACATATCAAGTACACTTTTCAAAATATTTGAATACTAAAAGTTTTACATTAGCCATGCAACCCATGATAATATAACCAGTATTAATAGTAAATTTATTCATAATCATGTGTAACATAGTACAAAATGGGTTTTATTTTTAAAGACAATAAGAAAATTCCAGTTTTCATGAAAATAAATTAGTGATGCATGTGCAAATTTTTATACTACTTTGTGTCCATAAATTTGCGCGGAGTGTCTAAATAGTATAAAATTAATAAAAACATTCATTAATATAAAAAATGCACAGTAAAAAGTACTCAATTTGTATAATATGGTCAAAAAATTAAAAAAAAAATACGTGTTCTACAAAAATATAATATTCTATTTGAAATATGCAAGAAGAAATTAGCACATACAATAATTAATTAGAAGTAGCATAGAATTAAATACATATAATTAACACTACAAAATACATAAAAACAAAATCAACAATATTTACCAACTGTAATTTTTTAAATATGTATAGCTCAAAGTTTTATAATTTTTTGTGATAGAGAGGAAAATATAATAAACAAATAATATAAATTTGCTCCTAGTTTTAAGAATAAAAATATATGGCAGTAGACTAATCGTATACTACCATTTGGTTTTTTCCCCCAATCCTTAAGGAGGGATGCTATGGAACTCTTTTTTTTTTTCCCGGAGATTTCTATTTGTGCAATTGGATAAGATTTCATTATATATAAAGATTCTTATAACTACGGTAACTGCCTCCAATTAGATATAAGATTAAGCTTTCAGATTTAAATTTAAATTTAAACTTAAGAGTAAATAATCACTGACCCAAAAAAAAAGTGAGGATAAACGATATTATTAGGTTCATATTTTGGTGTATTTTCAAAACCCTATATAGTACCTTTTTTTTCCCTTGCCCGGTATTGTCATCGCTTTTAATGTAGGGTATGTTTGGTAGGGGTGAAAATCATTTTTCTGGAAAATTATTTTCTCATTTTACGGTGTTTGGTAAAACAATGAGGGGAAATTCTTTTCCAGGGGAAAATCATTTTCCTTAGAACGCAAAAAAATATTTTCATTTTGAATAGAGCGTAAGTTGATTTTACGTTTCTTGGGCTCTCACACGGTCTTATATTCGTTCTCTGTTCCGTGTCTATTTCCTCAACATATAGTTCGAAGATTAAGGAAAATCATTTTTAGCTTTTTTGTTCATTTTTTGTTAATCAAACTCATTATCCAAAATGTTTATTTTCTTTTTTACCAACAACTGAAAATATAAGCTAAAAATCATTTTACATGAAAAATCATTCTACATGGAAGACTATTTTCTAGGAAAATGGTTTTTAATCCTACCAAACACACGAATAGTAAAAAATATGCTATAAAGTGCTAGCATAGGTTACTCTTCTTTAAATAATTTTTTTTTCACGATCTTTTTTTCTTATTGAGCAATCTAAAGAATTGTACTTACCTAAAAAAGTTGTGGTTTAGAAAGTAAACAATTTGATTATGTAGCTTTTTCTAATATGAATCTTATGAAAGTCTGAAATTTAAGTCAACCTTAACATATCATCCAATCTTACAGTGAACTTTTTCTTTTTTTCCTCCTTAATAATGTTGAAGGGAAATTGCTTATGTTTTCTATTTTCAATACTATATTAGTTATAAGGAGATCGTATTGGAAACAGTAGTAAAGAGAGAGTCTTTCAATTAGATAGTACATAATGATTATATGTTAAGTCTTAAGGTTTAGGAAAATATTAACCTCCAAAAAAAAGGAAATAAAAATAAAAATAAAAATAAGAAAAGACGAAGAGTAGAAAAAAAAGTATATTACCATTTAACTCTATCCTAGACAGTATAAATGTTTGTACTATATATACATACAAAAGAGAATCGACTAGAGCTTTATATGCAAAATTTATGATTTTATCTTTTTAAAAGTAATTTTAAATGGCATGATTTTATCCTATGGAGTTTTGTACTCTGCATACAAAAAGAATATGCGAGTATTTTGTATTTAGATTATACTGTTTATCTTTTACACAACCACCAAGTTATCTAAACTAATTGTTCATCAATAAAAAATAAAAAAAGCAAAGAAAAGCCCACTAACCAATTTATTTATTTAAACCAAATGAAGGAAAAGTTCTAACATAGTGCCTGTTTGAATTGTTTCTTACTTTGCTCCAAAATTCTCATTATAATCCAGATTATTTGAAACTCTTCCCCCATTTCTCTTTCTTCCAGGCCACGCCCTCATTGCTCCCAGCAACCACCATGGCTAGTCGGCCACCAACTTTATCACCTCCCTAGAGTTTTATCCAATGGTTCCTAGCCTTTATAATCTCTGTCTCTTTTATCTAGAACCTTTGCTTGTATCATAGTCACAATCTCTCTATGCATTTAAGACTTATTTGTTGTTTTTGTTAAATGAACGCATTTTGAAAGGAACTATAGGAATTTTCAGGTATTTTCGATTTTGCTGGTTGTTTGTAACTGTAGATGCAAGGCAGAGTTCCTCAGGATGGAGAAAAGGTGTTTTTTAAGATGGCAATGCAGTTGACGAGGTTGAGGGGAATTTGTAAATATATCTCTATTCAGTTATTGTAGAAGTGGATGAGGGAATGTATGTAAACATTATAACTACCGGGTGTTTGAGTTGACCAAGGAAGCTTTGATATCTAAATGGTTGTTAAGAAGGGGATAAGGGAATCAGTTATTGTGGATTCCATTTAATAGAGAAATCTTAGGAGCTGTTTTCATCTCTTTATCTCATGGATACATATTTAAAATTTAATTTATTCTCTCTTTTTGCAGGATTACACCATAATACAAGGATGGGGGAGAGAAAGCATCTTGGCCAAAATGATTTTGCTATTTGTAGTATAATATATAGATTACCCTTGCCAGATCAATCTTCTTTTTTTTTGGCTGGAATTTTTTTTTTTCTAAATTGTTTTCAGGTAAGGTACTACCTGTTACGGTCCATGGCGTGGTCTTGCCATGAAAAGGCTTGACTACTCATAAACGACCAAATTCCGGCTGCACTTCGAGCAGATCCCCTCAATAGCTCATTAAGGTCATATGAATTTCAAATTTGATTAAGACAGGATAACTAATATTGAAATCGAATCAACGTCAACTTCCAATCAAGTCATACTTGGGTCTCTTGTTCACCGTTCAATAAGCTTCCCAAAAAGTCTATCCGCACTGATCAGGCAAATTTTGTTCTATTTGGTTTTTACCAGATGAAACAGAAATCAAGAAAATTTTTTCATTCCCGTTCCCAATCGACTAACCCAGCAGAACTCAAAATGACTAGATTCAACTAGCTATTCCTGGAAAATAATAACTGCACAACAGCTTGAATGGGCGGGGCTTACAATTTCAAACACACCCCTCTAAAAAATTTAAAAGATGAAAGATAAATCTAATAAGAGAAACGAATCTATTGTCCCATATCTGCACATTCTCTGATTTTCTGTAGTTCTACAATCCAAACTCATGCAACATTGTCAAGACTTACATTATGAACTCGGGACAAAAGCAGAATGAACCCCAGAACAGCATTGCTCATTGCAATCGCCTCACCAATTCAGAAAAATCTTCATTCAGTCGTCAATAGGTCCAAAACCACTACCTTGTCACGTGCTGACCTTCAGGCCAAGTTTCAAAGCCTCAATGGAGCTAAGAAGCATGGAACTCAGGAATCGAGGAGAAGAGAGCAGCAAAACAAGATGAAACATTTTAGGTTCGGGTATAATACCACCATAAAGTCGCATCCTACTACAGAGATCCTCATCCAAAGGATTGGTAGACCACCGATTAATTGCACCCCGCTCCCTATAAAGCACAACTCGTGAGGAATTGATGATTGCTTAAAAGACAAACTTTTCAGACAAATGACTACTTGTAGCCATGGAAAGGCAGGGTATAAATATGCAATATAAGAAACTGGAGCAGATCTTGAAGCTCAAGAGAAAACTCATGATGCAGATATGATAATAGTAAGACTAAAAGGTGGAGTATAGTGATTGTCACAAAATGCTGGCCATGGTGACTCCCACAATTTCGACCATCCATGTGTCAGTTTAATCTCGGTTGTTAATTCATGGTACTTTTAAGGGGATTAAATTCCATTTTATCATATTTATAGAATTTTGATAAATGAGAAGAACAATAGGTCTTTTCGGTATAGTTTGGATTCTAAATTTTCCCATTGATTAAATGCAACTCATAAATTTTTTTTTTAAAAAGGGGAAGAAATCCAACAAAAGTAACCTTTGAACCGACCCGGCTACCCCTCTCCTCACAACCTTACCTCCATCTTTTCCAAAGGCCAGCCTCCAACAACATTCCTCCGGCACAACAAAGACTGAACCCCTACCCTCTCTCTGTCGGTCACTCCTAGAACGCTCCTCCGGCAAAACAAAGATCGGCCCCTTACCCTCTGTCGGTCCGCAGTCAAGAACTTATTGCCTGTGAGATCCTTCCAACCCTAAATCGAAACATCACAACTGCCGCTCACGATAGACGTCGGATTCGCAAACATCAACAAAATTAGTCTGTGACAAGGACGCTGGAAAAGGGGGAGCGGGACACTTCTTGGGTTTGACAGTCGGGGTGAAAAGGTCTTCTTTCTCACTAAGAACTCATTGCCGGTGAGAGTCAACTTGCAGAACGAAGGGTGGGGGTTGCAATTCGTTGTGAAGGAATAGGGATGTCCGTTAGGTGAGTCACCGGAGGCCGGCATTATGTAGGCAGAAAGCCACTGGAGAAAATGGGGGCAAGGCCGTGATGGAAGAGGTCGGTTCAATTATTATTATTTGATTTCCTTTTTCCCCCCTTCATGAGTAGCATTCAATTTTGATTTAATGTAACTTCAGTAATCCAACACCTAACAAAACTACTTTCTGCTAATTTATAAAAATTCTAAAAATTTTATGATACAGAATTTTAATTCCATTAGAAATCTTAAAGACTAATGGTTAAGATTAGATACTGACACATGTACGAACAAGATCATGGGAGTCATTGTGCTTGTCATGACACCTAGTTTGCTACAAATCACCTTACCCATTGCAAACAATTAAGCTCCAGCATTTGACGACAATGTGAAGACTATGATGATAAGAATTTGGTAAAATACTTAGGAGGCCACATATATTTCAAAATACGTTTTGCAGCACCAAGCTCGTCCATTATATTACCTCAGATGCTTCTGATGACGGAAGTTTTACTTCTCCATCATCACTTCCTGATGAGGCAAGTACGTGATGTTCTCCAGTAACTCTTCTTATTGAAGTATATAAATGTGGTAACCGAAGCTTGACAATCACGCCAACAGACAGCAGAAAAGATGCAGTGACAAGAATGGTTCTCAGAAAGCCAAAGAGAGAAAAGCCTTGCTGTCATGAATCAAATTCAAATGATATTAAGTCAGTAAAAATCCTAAAGCACACCCTTTGGCAATAGAGATACTAATATATGATTAGCATGCATCATTAATTCTCACATGCTAGATAGCTTCCAGTGGCGGACCTAGAGTTTTAGATCAGGGGTGTCCGCCTATGACTATTCATCACCATATGTACTATAAAATAGCACAATACTAGACCACAAATCAATTGCAACAACACATAACAACTAGCCAATTAACCAAGCAATTTCACTAATTAATCTCAATAAACAGAAAAGAAGCAAGCAATTGGCCAATTGAGAAGCAAATAAGGAAACTCCTGGGGCTGAGGCAAAATTTCTAGTGTAAATCAGCAAATTATTAACTAATAGTCAAATAATTTCACTAATCTATCTCTATTTACAGAGCATAAGTTGAGAGGCAAAAAATTAGAAGTAATTCAAAGGGGGAAAAAATGTAATTGTTAAAATCGTAACCCTGACTTGCACTGATCAGTGCTTCGACAGCATCCGCTGCATCGGTGGATGGTGTGAGCACTGCAGTCGCTCACTGTGAGGCTAGTGGATTAGGAACATCATGTACAGTATAAGAGAGAAGACTCGAGGGAGAACAATGGATGGAGAAAGTTGTCACGTATAGGCGAAAGTTTTCATGCAATATAAACATTGGGTTTTGTGAAAAAGAACATAAAATAGAATCAAAAAGTAAAGAAAAAAATAAAGAGTAAAACCCCAGGGAAGAAGGAAGACATTCAATTAAAGACAGCGAACTCAAAGTACAGGGTATATTCTAACTCCCAACCATCCCATTCTAAATGGTCCTGTATTCTATCTACCATCACAAAATGAGTAAATTACAAAGGCCACAGTAGCACAATTGGGTGTATTTGAATTCCATAGCTACAAAGCCTACAAGTAAAACTTTGTTTCCTCCTTAGGAGGTTTGAATTCTGCTCCTGCAAGCTATAACAGATGGGTACTGAGGCATCAGACGTGGTCCATAGAGGAAAGGCAGTGAGAAGGGATAGGGGAGGTTGAAGAAGACTTGAGGAATGAAGATTGAGGAAGCAACACTTAGTCTCAGCCTCTCAGAATATGGGCCTTCATTATTATTTTTTTCTTTAAAAAAATAAATGAATTCTAAGAAGCTCAAATTAGGCCATGCATAAGAACTTCAGCACAACACCGATCCATTAAAGAATGCCCAAATCAGCAACCCTCCTAAGTCCAACAATAAACAATCTAAAATTTTTTGGACCTTTTTTAGGGGTGTCCACCCATACTATATTCAAAACCTTCAAACAAGCTAATTAGAGACTTTTTAAGATTAGGGGTGTCCATGGACACCTCCCCTTGGCCCAAGATCCGCCCCTGGCTAAGAGCTTCACACATAATTTCTCACTGCTATGAGGATTAGTTCATGCAAGGTGTATCAAGCATAATTTCTCACTTTCAATGCTATGAGTATTACTTCATGCAAGTTGTCACAGGCATAATTCCACTCTCACTACGATGACATTGTCACAGTTGGAATCATGAGAACGATGAATACCAAAATCAATCAATAAGGACACATGGAATTAACCTGCAAAAACTATCAGGACACAGGAGACACACCGGAAAATTTAGGGTTTTGAACACGATTTTTTCAAACCAAACCCAAAATAACTAATAAATTACTCAAAAGACTCATGTGAAAACAATTGAGCAGTTGGTTCACAACATTCAAAATAATAGTGAGTTATTGTGCAATATGCTCACCTTAAACATTACTTGATTTCACTTTTATTTCACTCCCTTCTTAATAATTCTCATTCATTTTATTGTGACTCATAGGACTTAAACCCGTTAGCTAGGGGCATGGATTCAAAATGTGGCCGAACCGCGACGAAACGACCACATTGGAAAGGTTTTAGAGTTAGGCGAACCGCGTTTTCATGCCACGATAGCCGCAATATAGAACGTGATTGCCGATTTTGCCATGCTACGACCGAAACCGAAATCGCGACCGAAACCACATTTTGAATCCTTGCCTAGGGCATGCATTGAACCCAATTGGCTCGCCCTAAACCCGCCAAAACTAAATACACCAGACATATTTTTCCTAAACCTGATCATATTTCACCAAACCTGAATACTCTAAACCCATATTTTACCTACCCACCAAAATCGAGGGGTCTACGTGGAATCAAGATCTATCCACACTGGATATAGAATCACAAAGAAAACGTGCATATACTCATACCATCTTTGACAACTTCTTTGGATCTTTGACCCCATCACATGACAGCTGCTTAGTAGGAAGTGTATATACATCCTCGAAATACATATCTACAATATTTGCCAATCCCACCTACAAAAAAATCTTCATGTATGTCATGTTTGAGGATAAAATGTTGAGACAACAATCAAATAACAGATATGCATATAAGGTTGCAGATTTTTTGGTTTAAAAAAAAAAAAAGAAGGCTGCAGTTGGCTACTCATATAGCAATAACGATGGAATGGTAGAACCATTTGTTAGATTTCATAGCCATTACATAAGAGGTCATCGAAGAACGCCATTTTCTAGATCCTCTGCTACTATTACAGTTGTTATTTGGGAATACTAGAGTGAATTCCCTGGCCCAATTTTCATGTCAATGGCCACATCATTTCTTATCAAGCAGTTAGGAGCAATTAGTCAATTGTAATTTGAAATTTGTTAAGGACACCAAAGGTGAACTGACTCCGCTTAGAAGGAAGTACGAAAGGGATGTGAATACTGTGTTTCCTCTAATCATTTTCTATTTGTTACGAAGACGCTATTTCCCTTACTTTTGAAGTGTCCTCGTTCTATCTAAACTGGTTAAAAACTTTCAAAGTCATCCTCATTCTTATGCATTAGCATTGGCATCCAGTAAAAGCTGCAAACTTTCGCAAAGGTAAAGCCTTCATCACTGGACAAGGGGTTTTGACAAAAAGTCGAAGGAAGATATGTTCAAGCATAAATGAAAAGGCAATTAAATATGCGCACAATGGCTGTCAACACAATACCTGCTTCGCACAAACCAAGACCCCAGCCAACAGAGAAGAAAAAGTTATCCACTCCAGCATCTTATCAGCTAATCACCCTCCGTCCTCGCCTAAATCTTTTCCCTCCATCAACCTTCCCCTCAATCCCACCAGCCCAACCCCCTCCCCAAAAAAAATTTAAACCAACAAAAAAATCCTAGATATGAACAAATATTGAGATGTAACACCTTCAAATATCTGATGAAAGATTTTCTTATGCACAAATAATGAAGTAAAAAGAATACACACCTCCAAATTTGAACAGCAAACCTAAAATGCCAAGAAAAGGAAATACCATTTGGGAGTGGGTCAGAAAAACTTCCCACTTGTTCTCCATAGTTCTTTTCCACCCTTCAAACTGTAAATCAGGGAGTCTATCAGCATCAATCTCAATCCTGTAAGCAGGCACATACTCACTCGCCCAAGCACTAAACTCAGATCCACCTATCTTTTCCAATTTAGAATGCATCAATGAGGGCCAAGCAGATCTCCTCAGTTTCTTATTTGTCAACGTGAATTTTGCCCTCACCATGTTGAATCTATCAAGAAGGCTTTTGGAATTTTCAACTATTTCATCTGCATATCTAAATATTACGACAGAAGAATCCTTTGACATAAACTGCTTAGGTTTTGGAAACCAATTGAAGAAGCCATCCAGTGTTTTCCCTGATGATCCTCTCAAGAACTCCTCTTGCATGCTATCAAGAGCTAAAGTGCAAACAGCTTCTGCTAGTCTAGAAATCACCTTTTCATCTGAAGAGCTGAGAGAAAAAGAAGCAGCAACCTGCTGATGGCAAAGGCATAATAGAACTGAATCCATCAGTACCAAGTGGCCCCCTGCAGGGAAAAGATATTTATGCATTTTACAATGAAAAAAGCAGAAATTATGAGTTAAAGACATTTGAAACCAACGAGAGATTATTTTTTTTTTTTTTTTAAAGGAAGGCTTAACCTCTCTTAGGCTTCCAAGATCATCCATATTTCTCTGTGATCCAGGTACAAAAACTACCAATTCAAAGTTCCAAAGCTTCTGCATTACAACTTGTCTAAATGTCATTGCTAGTATGTTTCTGGAATTTGTACTTGACAGAATATCTTCTGAGAGAGAACTCCTTAGCTTTCGTGCTTTCTCTTTAACCTTCCTCGCTGGGAGAAACTGTGGACAACAGGACAAGTGAAAAACCAAAATAGATATTACACTAATTTTCATAATAACAATGACAGATTTCACAATACCAGCACAGTTTCGTAACAAGGTGAATCTAGAACAAGAGCAAGTCCAACATAAGCACACGTAATTTACTGTTAATGTACATTCCATGACATGACAATACCTAAAAGAGGAAAAATTGACCCGAGACCTGAACCGAACGACCTGAACCCATACCCAACCCAACACCCGAAACGAGCCCACCCAAAAGTTGACTTGAAACATGAATTTGCCCAAACCGAACTGTACCCAACCAGAATTTCAACCAAAGTTGTCTCCTTTTGCATGACAAACTTCCTAGACTAAATATTAGTTGACTCGAAGTCTACTCAAACTGAAAATCATCTGATCTAAAACAAACCAAACCGAGATGCCATTTGACCCAAAACAGGACCCAATGCATACCCGAACCGAATGCCCTGTTTACACAGTCTAAATTGTCAATATCCTCAAATAGTCCATACTAGTTTTTTACCCGTACGTTGCACGATAGCTATAACTTCTCAGTTAATAAGTTTCAGTATCTTGTTGCATGTGTTGTTTTTGGTGTTATACCATACCGAGTTTCATAGACTTGATGGTATTACCTTTTTTCTAACTTTATTTACTCTGAAGTCACTTTAAGTATATGTACTTGAATTTTTGATGTGCAGTCTATCTTTTTTAATCATGTTAGCTAAGAAGTTTTTAATTATTTTTTTGTTTTAAGATATTATGAGGTGTGACGCTTTGTGGTTTTTTTTTAAGTTTAAATAACTTTGTGAAATAATCATATTGACGGTGGGAGCAAAGAAGTAAAGAAAAATCAAAGTATTTTCAATAATTTAATGTTGTCTTTCTTAAATTTGGACTTTATTTTTAAAAATGCATCATATGGTTAAATGTAATTTATGGAAAGTAATTCTAATATGAAATGTTCAATAACACATCAGATTTATCATTTTCGCTATCTATGAGTCGCCAACTTTCGTTCTCATATTAAGTAACATGCAAAAGTAACATATATTATACTAAGTTATATTTTGATTTTTCGTTTGTTTCTACCTACTTATCATTAACGATGTATTGTTAAATGCATGTAATGATTTTTTACATACTTATCATTTAGTGAAAACATATATGATAATATTTTTGTATTGATTTATGCTTATCTACAGAGAGACATTTCAATTGTGGACTTCTGGTATATTTCATCTTCCTGGAGTTGCATGAACAATATTGGAGGAATTTATTTATTATTATTATTTTAATCTCCGATTATATTTAATTCTAAGAATCGTAATATGTCATGGTATTTGCATAATTAGAAGTAACATTTTGTAGGAATTTACTAGCAGTAAAAGATGTATATTGCCAATTTGTTTTTTTTTTTTGCTGATAATTTGTAGTAGTGAAGTTATTTTGAGTGCATACATATAACCGTTGGTAGGTTGTTAGACACTTCTTGGTAGACAATGTTTCTTGCGTATCCTTGTTGGTGTTCATTATTATATTTAATGATAAACTTTAAATCTTTTGGTCAAGTCACCAATGATGCTGCAATTCAATTATCCATGACTTAATACCGATTTTAGAAGGTAAACTCCTAAATATTTTTATGATTGTCCTTGACTTTTATTTATAGTCATTGTATAGAAAACATGAATAGAAAATTGCCTTTTTTTTTAAATACAAATGGTCACTTTGTCTAAGATAAGTGCAAAATAATTCTAGTGATTGTAACTTTCAACTTGACATTGATTGCAAAAAGAATACGATTCTTCTATTTTAGTCAATCAGCATTTATTATGACTCATTTATGTATTCTTCCACAACTAAGAATTATATGGGGACACAAATTTTCTTTTTCATCACATACTTAAATGAGATACTACAAAATTAAGTCCTTATTTATAGAAATTGCAAATTAAGATAAACTCAAAGTAAAATGAGCAGCTGTCGGGATAATGAGGTAATTAATTTCAAAAATAATATATAATATAATAATTAAAAGTGAGCATTAAAATGAAATAATGAGGTATCTAGCAAAGGTTGTATAATATTAAAGATGGACATTCAAATAAAATAATAAGGTAATTTACCAATAAGAATAAATTAGTAAAAGATTATTTAGCATATGTGAGACCAAATGTCAAATTCGTAAGGTCGTGCATGCCATTTAAAATTAATAATCATTACAAAAGGAGCGTTTTTTTCCCTAGAGATTCCTATTGGTTTAATTATATCCATTATACATGCACTTACTTCATATGTCTAGTGAAGATTATTTCAATAGCTTAACAACACCTTTAATATTATTTAATAGTGATCATGGTTCTTCCGACTATTCAACCCATGATTTGAATAAAAATAAATTTGATTAATTATTCTCATTATCAACAAAGCATTGAAAAATTGTTGACAATAGTAACAAAAAGACATATAAGTCTTTGACCAAAATCTTATCTCTTTAGTGTATAATTATTTATAATAAAACCAACAAAGAAAAATAAAAAATTTTCAAAAAGAAGAAAGGGAGATTAGTAGCAGATGAAGAAATTTTACTGCAATTTGAATTTAGGAAAACTTTTAACATTCTTTTTGGGGGGGGAGGGAGGGGAGTACTACTAATTTATGAACAATCATGATATATTGCGGGGATGTAGACAAACTACTCTTATTAAATTTTAATTTAAATTTGCTAAACGAACTAATTGTACTGTGTGATTTTTGAGTGTAAATTATAATTTCAAGTGAAATATAAATTAAATAAATCACTGAAACGTTTTTATTTTTTTTTAATATCATAAACGTTAGTTATAAATGTGAAAAGAAACTAAACATTGTACCAACTTAAAGTAGTCATAACACACTTAAATTTAAACCTAATATATTTAGATTTAAATGTCCAATGTATACTTACCTCAGAATAATGTCTAACACACTTAAATTTTTTTTTCTTGGATAACATCTAAATCATTTCTTTGCTCTACATTTAAGTTTTTTAAGACAAAATTTAATTACTAATTAATCATAACATGTGAGAAAAGTTAACATTAAATTGAATTAAAATTGTATTGATAACCTACATCCATCTTAATTACATAATAGAAGATTTTTATGTTGCTATCCTACATGGCATTCTTATCCCAAGTGGCACACTAAATGACATCCTATGTGGCATCCCACGTGTCGCTCATACATGAGTTCAATCCAACTTTTAATATATATATATGATATACTTTTTCCAGGATGATGACAGAAGAATCCAACCCCAAAAAAGGGGGGGTTATTCAATTCTCCATCAGGCAGACTGCAGTTTCACTGCATAAAGTTTCTTCGGGCTGCAGTAATACACTAGTACATAAGTCTAAGACCTCTTCAGATTTGGGTAATAAAATTTTCAAGAACTAACCACCCCCGAACAGAAATTTTTGCGGGGATCATGATCCAATACCAGGTTGAGTCTCCTGCAGATCAACTGATCAAAAATCCTAGATGTACACAAGCTAGCTGGATATGATACACTAGCAAATAGGCCATTTTGAAGTCTACAGAAATAACCATAAGGCAATATTCCAGCATTTCTTAATTCCAACCCCCCCCCCCCCCCCCCAAAAAAAAAAAAGAAAAGGATGGGGTCTTTTTTTTCAAGGAAACATTAGAAAGGCATCCTAATTTGTCCTTTTTACTTGCTACTAATAACAAGCCAAAAAAAGGTTGCCTGTCTACTTATTTGGTACTGGTGCATGTAGCATCATGCTCCTAAGGGTAAATATAAGATCAACTAGACCTCAGTCGACTCAATCAAATGTCTGAGTTCTAGGACAGTGGCCATATTTTTGAGATTCTAGGGTCCACAAAAATGTCATCGCACGGATCATTATGTCAGTTATGCCTTTTGTTCAAAACAAAGGAAGAAAGCAAAAGGAAAAAGAAATGCTTTTGCCGGTTTCATAAAAAAATAAAAATAAAAGAACACATAGGTAAAAGAAAGTTAACTTATTTTGAAAATCTTGGGCCTACCAGAGTTCTAAACATGATTGATGTCTTTGGATCTCTTCAACAGCCGAAAAAATCAAACAGGAGCTTGTTGAAAAGCCTAGATGTGCACAAATGAAGCATACATTAGAAAAAATGTGGACAAGACATAGAGTGGTTCACATTTAGATAAAAGAGAATGTTTGTTATATTGCTCTTTTTATTGCATTTAAATGCTTCTTAAGAATCAGAATGCAAAGATTTTGAATGAACAAACACAGAGGATGCTTCTAAAAGAAGGAAGCATCTTAACCTAGAACTGACATTCACAAACATGAGCTACTTGCTTGGTTGATGTATTTTGAGCTTGAATAGAAATGTAGAAGTTTTGATCAAAGACTAAACTTACGCAACTCAAACACTTCAATTACCTATGCATCTCCCTTGGCCAACATGCTTAGGTTAAAATTGAGATTCTTGATGAAATCTTGACATAATCAAGCTGCCAAAAAAACAGCTAGCCAAGTGTCTCAGTAGCCTAGAATTAATCCAATTTCTTCACTTTATTTCTCTTATTAATGTAATATATCTTTCACAATCTTCATTAGGATTTAGTTTAGAACATAACTAAGGGTGTAAAAGGGTTGAATATCAGAAACTGTGGGCAATGTGACGTAGTAATGGAAATTGTTCTCGTGAATCTGATTGCACTGTTTGAGCATGAGGTCGGGTGGAGTTTCTTGCTTAGAAGCTTCTGATGGCCTTGGCTATGGCATCAAAGCATTGTCACAACCTAAAGGAAGCTTTCCTCAAGACCAAGCAAAGGAAAAAGAGAAAAGGGTAATTTACATGATATGCAGCATGAAGAACTATTTAAAGATTTCTTTTTTCTTTTTTAAAGCATTTCTTTTATTAATTGTGCATTCATGCAACTTCCATCCTTTAAGGGATTGTTTTTAATGCTTTGTTGGCTTAGTTAGGATGTTTAAACCTCTATAAACAGGGTTGAAGTGCACCTGCAAAGCAAAGATTTCTAGTGACTGGGGAAAAAAAGTTTGTACGCTTGTAGAGTTTAAGGTGAATGATTCTTTTCTCTTTCAAAATCCATGGCATATTCTATAGGGTTAAGGAAGCATAAAGTTCAGTAATTCCATAGTGAGAGGTATCTTCAAGAATTATCCTTAGACTATGAAATTTCTATTTCCTTCCTAAGGGAGTCATCTTTGAGCTCATAGTGACACAACTCAAGGAGAGCTTTCTAGTCCTTGATTCGATTTCAGTTTAAGTGTGTTTATCCTTTACTGAAAAATTGGGTTCTTGTCTTTGTTTTGGCTTTCATTCATATCCAAAAATACCCCCCCAAACAAAAAAAAATTACAGCTAAAAAAATCAAAACCACAGCCATAGATTTCACAGAGCCAAAAGTTCAAATATGTTTGGTTGGATTATTTGGCTTGTTTTGATTTCAACGTTGCAAGTTTCTATCCTCCAAGTATGCCGAAACAATACTATGACTATACAGATTCAAGCAAATGCAAACTTCTCCTCTGTCAGCAACAAATCCTTCACAAAGCAAATGATTCCATACACAATCCACAACTCACCACCAACTTCCAAGATTGTCCTTGTGCAAACCCATCACTTAGAGCTAGTAATAGGTCAGGTCGATTTGGGTTTGTGTTCATATCGAACTTAAACGGGTTGAAAATTCCTCGACCTGAACCTAACCCGAATATTAAACAGACTGAAAAACCTTGGCCTATAGCCATTTAATTTTTAATCGGGTTGACCTGCTTAACCCATTTAAAATAAACAGGTCGAGTTCAACCACCTCCAAATGTGAGTCCCACTTTTGCGAAATTTGGAAAGATGCAGATGTAGTAACCTTATCTCTACAGACATCTCTGCCCGTAGAGGAGCTAATTCCAAAAGATCCACAAAAAACCTTTTGTGAAAACATTGGACAGAAAAAAAATTAAAGAAAAGCAGCAGGGGATGAGCTACGAAATGCTAATAAAGCAGGTGACGCATTTAACATTTTCAACTAATATGTAATTACAATGTTAAAAAATTAAGTTTACTCATATTAAACAATTACTCTCTAAAACCTCCCCGCTTCATTATAATTCATACTTTTTTATCTTTTATTTTTCATTATCTAATAAAAAGGTAAATGGATAAACGACAAATGAGAAAATGAATTGACTTATTTACCCAATTTAATTAAACGAGGTAAATATGTAATTTTTTGTGTTAAGAATCTCGACTTGAGCCTAACCCATTTAATTAAACGGGTTAAAAGTACCAACCCATTTAATTAAACGGGTTGAAAATTTATAACCAAACCCACTTAACTTGGTGTCGGTTTCAGGCCGGTAATCGTGTCAAATCAGCTTTGCCTAACTCTACCATCATTGGACATTGAATATCAATACAATTAGCCAAAACCCCCAAAAAACAAAAGGGATGCAACAATGACTTTTTTCGCAGAGATGCATGGGCAAGTAATAGTATATGCCAACAAGACAAGAACAAGTATATGTCAATGTGGCTAGGTCAAAGTATATGCAGCATTACTCCTCAACAAAAGAGGCAAGGCTGAGGCAAAAAAGTCTAGAGAAACTACCAAAAATGGATTTAATCGAGGAGCAAAAAACATAATGCGCCCTTAAATGATCACTTATTTGACGAGAATAAAACTACAAATTTGCAACATAACATGCACAAAACACAAACTTCACTCATACATCCAGACATCGAAATTCTTCAAGTGGGCAGAGCACACTCCACATGCATTCAATGACTAACATTGGTCTGGAACTGTTAAATTCTACAACAATTATGCTTAATCAACTGAGAAATACACAGAAGCCTGATGAGGTTCTGTTAAATTTTTATATTAATTGGGCTTTCAACAACGAGTCATGCACATAAGTTCAAATGAGGTTCCATCCCAAAACCAATTGGCAATGGGTGGAGTAACTCACAAGCTTATATATATGCTCAAGCCCTTTGATTTCATCAATGTGGGACAACACCCACTATCATATTCTTTGAATTTTATCAATGTGGGACAATACCCACTTTCATACTCCAACACGCCCTCACGTGTGGGCTACTAACAAGGCCCAATACGTGCACGTAATTTTAATCAAACGGGGACGGTGGCAAATCAAGATCGAGCAACCTGACTGTGATATCATGTTAAATTTTTTATATCAATTGGGCCATTAACGAAGAGCCATGCATACAAATTCAAATGAGGTTCCATCCCAAAACCAATTGACAATGGGTGGAGTAACTCATAAGCTTATATATATGCTCAAGCCTTCTGATTTCATCAATGTGGGACAACACCCACTATCATATTCTTTGAATTTTATCAATGTAACATAATATCCACTTTCATACTCCAACAGGTTCCAACCCAAAATCAACTAGCAATCCAACCCAAAATCAATTGGCAATGGGTGAGTAATCCCTCAGCCTTAATATGCATGCTCAAGAGCTCTAGAAATTTTCAGTAGAGGAGGACGCACACTTTTATATTCTTCACAAGAACCATGCCATCCTTATTCATCAACAGGAATTTCAACCGCACCAGACTATTAACCATTGAATCATAGAAATAAATTACAAAAAAGAGAGGATTATTAAGCTCACCAGCCTGGTAGACACCGTGCTGTGCTCATCATCAGGACCAGGAAACACGGTCTCAACGACCATCGCCGACAACCTTGAATTGATATGCTCGGTGGCGGCTTCACCGCCGTCGGCAGCAGCGGCAGTCAAGGCCTGCTCGAAGCCGACGGCGCCGGCGAGAGAGAGCCGAGCCATGTCGTTCTCATAGGAGCGGACACAGGGGAGAGAATTGCCTTCAGTTTGAGCCACAGCTTCGAGCATGGCTTGTTCCGTCGCCATTGGAGAAGAATAGGACCAGGCAAGAACCTTGAACGCGACTCTCGAGGTCTTGAAGGGGAGTTTTGGGGAGGTTATGGAAGCCTTGAAGAGGAGAGAGAAAGGTCGGGAAGGTGAGAGAGGGGAGGAGAGAGACATATGCTGAGGAAACGCCATTGACGTAGGTTTTCCGGAGCAAGGTGTGCGGGAGTCTGTGAAGACGGTGATGATTCTGATTTCTGATGAAGGGGTTTTCGCCAGGGTTTTAACGTCCCGTAAATGGGGAACCAGTGGACGTTCGTTTTCCGACAACGGGTCATCGAATGGAGCATTCTTTATCTACTTAAAAAAAAAAAAAAAAATTCTACTCCTGGTGGCATATCGAGGTTGATTTATTTTAATTTTTATTATGAAAATTTTTAATTTTTAAGGCGATATTTTTCATGTAATTATACAACTGTTTTTTAATAAAGTATATTTAGAGTGGTCGAAATTACTCATTTTACTTCAAATGTATATGGTCGAACTATTATGCATAGAATTGAGTAAACTCATCTCTCCATTCTAATTTATATAAGCGTAGACATTTGAAATCAATTTTTTAAGTAGTGGATTAAATCGAGTAAATAATATTAGGAAAATAAATAAATTATTCTCATACAACTCCCCAAGGACATACACTAACTCTAATAAAGCACTTGTCAAATTGATTGAGATATTTAGTGATCAGCTCAATAGGAAGGCAACACATGACACTGACCAAGTCAACGGGGGTCAGAGTTGACCACAAAAAAAGAAGAATGATGCTGGAGGGATATAATGGTAATGTGACCCCTTAAAGGGGAAACATACCATCCAATACTTTGGTGCCAACCCTAAGGCTATAAATACCCCAACATTTCCCATTTGGAAGGACTTTTGACTATTCACAATTTGATTATCTCACTAAACACTTTCCCAAAGCAGTAAATTCTCTCTTTCTCTCTCCTCCTTTCTCTCTGTCTACTTCCATAATTTTTCCTAAGACTGATTTGAGCGCCGAAGGGGTTTTCCTCAGGAAAAACACCGGGGGACGCCTTCGTGCAGGTCTTCGAAGGGGTAAACGTCAGTTCGCGCGATCAATCGATACGTTGGCCGCATGTAAGTCCGAGTGTCACCACATTCAAGTAAGTTTCTTCCAAAACAGATCGGTGACATCCATATGGAACGCATCAGCAAGATGGTTAACACCTGACCTAAAGCGTCGAAGCAGGGAGATAACAGTAAGCGTGGGACAGCCGAGAACCCCTTAAGGGGGCATGACACCTGTTTGGCTCGGAGCTCCAGAGAGAATTTAGTGGATTGCTTTTCCGCTCAACAATTTATCACACCAGAGCAACTGGGGGGCGCTAAAGTAAGTGCAAGAGGCAGTGATACAAGGGGTGTGTGAAAAGAAGAAGGCAACTGGGCGTCAGCCCGAGCCCATCTGAGGGTTCGAATACAAACCAACACTCGGATACACCCCTCTATATTAGCAGGCTCGCAGCTGATGCCTCCAAAAGGATGCGAGCGCTTTGCAATGCAGGGATGCTAGAAGGATCATCGAAGCTAAGCAAGTTCTCCGCAAAGCCCACAATAGCGTTGCTCCCTCGCGGTCCGTTGCAACTCCCTAATCATCTAAGAGCTAGGGAGTCGGATGGTATGAGGGTGCAAGAGGAGTGCTCCCCCCCCCCCCCCCAATTACTCAATAGGGGGAGGCTACGAAGAAAGAGTCATTGACCAACCAGGTCAATGGGAAGGACCCCGACGGGAACTCTGGCACCTAGTAGCACTCATCCCCCCTCTGAGCAGCTGGTACCAAGAGAGGGGTAAAAACAAGGGTATCATCCAGACATTGTGGGTCATCTTTGGTGATTGGGTTAGGCCATCCTAGGCCTCCCGTAGTTAAGATCGGGGGCTCCTTAGAGGGAGGGCCCTTGCCTTCCTTCTCAACACCTTTTAGTAAAGTAATCATGGAGGCGCCACGCCCCAAGAAGGTCAAGATGCTAACTATCGATCCCTTTAACAGAACTGCCAACCCTAAATACCATCTGGATGTCTATAAAGCATAGATGTACATACAGGATGTTGATGATGCAACTTGTTGCCGATACTGCCCTATCACGTTGAAGGTGATCGCACAGAAGTGGTTCAATGGTCTTCCCTATGGCAGCGTTACCTCCTTCCATCAGTTGGCTGAGTTGTTTAACGCTCACTTCATAACGACCCAAAGAAAGCGGAAGACTGGCATTCATATTGCCAAAATTCAGTAGGTCAAGGGGGAGGACTTAAAGGAGTACATGATAAGGTTCGACCGTGAAGTCGTCCTAATCCCAGACCTATAGGATGGGGTGGCATACACGGCTTTCCTCAATAGATTGCTCCCCAGAAGGTTCAAGTTTTCTATTACTGAGAGTAAGATAATGATATTGGCAGAAGCCCTAAGGAGGGCTTAAGATTTCACACAAGCCACGAAAAAATATGTCGAGGATGGCTTTGTCCAGCAAAACAATCGAAAAACAGGAGGGGAAGATAAGAATTTCCAACCGGACAAACGTTCGAGGGAGGATGAGGAAAGAGTTGGGCGCTTCTACACTAGCCCTCGGAATATTCTCATGGAAATCAAGGGCAATCCCATGCTAAGGCAACCAAAGCTCATTGAGACTCCCGCGAAATTTAGGAACAAGAACAAGTATTGTGAGTACCTTGAGAATTATCGACACACTACCTCTGAGTGTCGTGAACTCAAGAAACCCCTCCACAAGTTGGCCAATCAGGGATAGTTCAACCGCTTCTTAATAAGAAGAGGAGGTGGGGATCACAATCACCGCGACCCGGAAGGAAAGAAAGACAATGATGTCGACCGCAATACGGAAATTATAGCAACCATCATTAGAGAGATTGATGATAAAGGAGTTGAACATGGGATACCGAAAAGCTCAGATCTGAAAGCTCAGATGGCAATTGGAGGGTTGAAACCACTTGTGGGACCAACATGACATTCGGTCTAGAGGACATGCGTCGTTACAAACTCCTCACAATGATGCCTTGGTGATACAACTCAAGATAGCGATTGCTATGGTTCGCCGAGTACTTGTTAACACTGGAAGTTCTGTTGGTATCATCATGCTTGAATGCCTTTAGAAGTTGCAGTACAACGAAAAAGACTTTGAAGCTGTCGAGACTTCTATTGTGGGGTTCAGGCACAAGCCATGTATCCCCTTGGAACCAAAAGACTAGCTGTCTAAGTAGGCGACAAGAACAACTCACGAACTGTAGAATCAAACTTTCTAGTGGTGGACATCCATATGGCATACAATGTTACTCTGGGATGACAGACCCTTAACGCCATCAAAGCCGTTGTGGCACCTTACCTCTTACTCATCCAATTTGAACTGGATGATGAAAAGGTGGGAAAATTATATGGAGACCAAAAGATGGAAAAGGAACGCTACTATGTGAGCTTAAAATCCTTAGGAAGGAAGAAAGAACCCCCCACAAACGAGATGTCTCGACCAAACAAGACTGGAAGGAGGTGGCCACAAAAGCAATGGTAGTACCTTCAGCCTTAGCAGAAGAGCATGTGAGGCCCTGCCCGGAACCCGCCTTCGAAGTAGCATCCATACCCTTAGACTCTAGTTGCCTAGAGTGGACTGTTTAAATCGGTAAAAATCCCAACCCAACGTTAAGTTATGGAATCACTAAACTCTTAGAGCAATATAGGGATGTGTTTGCGTTTGATCCTTTTGAAATGTCAGGCATAGCTCCTGACATAATGGAACACAAACTATATGTGGATCTGAATCATAAGCCAGTCATTCAGAAATAAAGGCACTTGGAGGCAGAAAGGAGCACGGCCACAGCAGCCGAGGTCAAGAAGCTCTTGGAAGTAGGATTTGTAAGAGAATGCCAAAATGCCAATATCTTGTGTGGGTATTGAACGTCATCTTGGTTGAGAAGCCCAGCGAGATATGGAGAATGCATATTAACTTTACTTATTTGAACAAAACATGCCCCAAGGACAGCTATCCATTACCAAAGATAGACAATTTAGCTAATTCTACACTTGGCCATGAACTTCTTGGCTTCATGGATGCTTTCTCGGGCTATCACCATATCCTCTTGGCCAAGGAAGACCAAGAAAAGACAGCCTTCATTGTCAACACTGGTCTATACTATTACAATGTGATACCATTTAGGTTTAAGAATGTCGGCGCTACCGATCAGAGTCTCGTAAACAAAGTCTTCACCACACTCGTAGGGAAGACAATGGAAGTATACGTCGATGATATGATCACTAAGAGTGTTAAAAGAAATCAGTCATGTGAGGGATTGTAACACCCCAAATGCATATATTTTACTGTTTGCAGTATCCCAAAAATAATTCTCATGATTAGAAGTGATAAACCCAACATGAGGATATAGTTGAGCATAAGTCAAACTCATATACATTTAACATCATAACCAACATGAGGTTTATAAATCGTAACTAAGCAATTACCATAAAGTTTATATCTCCATCAACTAAAGATCTCAACACAACTCCGAAAACGAAAACTATACATGTATGATATTATAGTTGATCCATCCAGATCCCTTACTCAACTTATTTCTCCAGCAGATTTGCTATCATGAAGGCATTTCACTGATCATTTGCCTAAAACAAAACATGAAAAATATTTTAAACTGTGAGCCGAAACTCAATACATACATTCCTGTATGGTGAAATAATCGTTGCATAAATTGGTTGGGCCCATTTTACAATTTATTTTAAGTTAAAACAGTGACTGAGATAAATGTAAAACTGTATTGCTAATTATTATCTGGTAGTGAGCCCCTTGTAACTGTTACGATCTATGGTTAGGTGTACACCTACCAACCCGATTGGAAGACCTGGCCTGAATCCGTGTGGGTAACTGGAGGGCGAATGTCCTATAGATGACGAATGGCAAGGTCACTAGTGTATAAACTGATTCATTAACGTACTTACCAAAATGTGATAACTTTAATAAATATACTATGATTTCTAAAGATACAGGCAATAAACGTACCCGGAGTCTTTAAAAATGCAATGTCACTTGATAATACTTATGCACAATAGAGAACGATAAATTAGGCCCCTGTTTAAGAAATGTAATTATAGGTATATGTAAGTAGTAAACAACGTTGAATTTCATAATTTGTAACTGTAATAGAAATTCATTAAAAGGCATCTATAACTCAAATAGTTCAATAGAAGATAAGTTACACTAAAATAATTTGGAAACTAAATGAATTAAGGTAATTTAACCCAAAGTGAAGTTGGAGTAAAACTGATTAAAGTAGAATAATTGATTAAAGTAGAATAATTTAGATCATAAAAGAAAGACTTTGATGGTTATAATTGAACGTGAGTTTTTTTTTTTTTTGACATTCTGAGATGGATAATCAAGGTTTAAGGCCAAGAGGGGTTTAGATAAGTTCAGTATGACCTTAAACACTCTAGCTTGATCCAAAAAATACTGTTCTTGAGTCATTAATCATGCCTATTTCTCCAATTTTGTTCACATGCCATTCAACTTAGCTTTACAAACCAAATAAGATTCTAAGTACAATCAAAGTTGTTACTGATTCAAGTTCCACCTTAGAAAATTCATAACTTTCACCCCTGGTCTCAAATGGAGATGTAAATCCCCAATATGAAAAGCTTAAAAAGTCCTTCAAAACTTTCATTCATAGTGCAAAATACAATTCTCACAATATGATTTCTAAAGTTGAGCTTAAGCACAATTGTGCACAGTTCCAGTCTAACTTATGCAGTCTTAGCAAAATGCTCATAACGTTTTCCACAGAACCTGAATTGATGTGATTCAAAAGGCATTTGAAAGATACTCAATGATCTATCTACCCACCAAAAATCATAATTTTTCAATTGGCAGAATATTACCAGTTTATTTGCAAACATACCCCTATTTTAGGGTCCTTCACAACCTGCTGTCCACAACCCTCTTTTTCACATAATCTCCCTCCAAAATGACTTGCTAAAAATACCAAACCATGTTGTGTCCCTCAAAATCACCTTACATGGCCATGATACTCAATGTTTACTTCATAATCATCTTCATCAAATTTTTAATTCTTCTCTTTATCAAATCACTCAAAACGCATCCATAAGCTTACTTATTTACATAAGTGAGCAAAATGACCTCATTTAATAAATTAGGGAAAATCTCATAATTCACCGCTTCATACAAAAAAAAAAACACACCAAGTCATTTCCCAAGCTAAACAACACATTCAATATTCATTTTCTATCCAAGTATACACAAATAACATGCTTGTTGCTAGGAATAAGTTAAACTATGCATAATCATCAAAACCGCATCTCATGACCAACTTAAATCCACCTTTAATTCATCCAAAACCACACTAATACCATCATAATCATTTATAAAGCGAAAGATTATCAAATCAAATACCAAAAAATCCTTAACCATCATTTTAACTTAAGCTCACATGAACATGATCAACCTCAAACTTTACTTGCTTTCCAACTTAACCAACCATCAAAACATCAAAATAACCCTTGTTTTTATCAAAACAACATGATCAACCATCAAAACAACAAAAACAAGAATCCAAAACCAAAATACAAATCAAAATCAACAAGATTGAATTAGGGCGTTGCTCACTTTTATGCTTGAAAAAGATGTATAAGTGGTGTTGGATATTTGTGGGAGTATGGGGGGTGGCTAGGGTGGCTGTAGGTGGATGCCTAGTAGCCAAGGGATGGTGGTAGGTGGCTGATGTGGTGGCTAGCAGCAACAATAAGAGAAGGCAGCCCAATAGAGAAGGAGAGGAAGAGAGAGAAAGGGTCTTAAAACTTTGAGATTTACTTGGATGAAATGACTCTAAAAATCACTTGGTTAAGGTTCAATCTAGCAAAAGTAAGCCTAATCCAATAATAATTAGACACATGTAGTGGTGATTTGTCAAATAAATGGGAGTAATGCTTGTTGGGCTGAAATCTGGCCTAAATGAGTCTTGGTCTGAAAATTCACTTTACACGATTGAAATTGTTCGTAGCTCGAAATTATTTGTATTTTTATTTTTTTTGAATCGTTATGAAAAATAAGTTAATTTTTTGAAAACATATTTATTAGGGCCGGTTATCAATTCCCATGAAATTTCACGATGATAAAAACCCGACTTACAAAGTGAGACCCAAATGAAATTTTCCCAAACAGGATGATTTAATGCGATAATTAAGTGTGAGAAAAAATAATACTCACTTAATTAAATAAATAAGCATGACTTAGGGTCGGGACATTACAGCCTTCCCACCTTAAAGAGTTTCGTCCTCGAAACTTATGAATTTTGCTGATGCATGCATGATTATCTCAAATAGGTGTAGGTACTTGGCTTCATTCTTTCTAAGTTTCCCAGGTGCCTTCTAAGGTGGTATGGTTTGACCAGAGTACCTTGACCAATGATATCTACTCGTTGCATAGCGGTTTAGTATTTGGATTGGACGCTTTTCGTACATTAGACCATCAGTGAATGCAATAGGTTCATATACGACAGCAGGGGCAGGATCTTTAATGTACTTCCTGAGTTATGAGGTCAGGAACACGTTATGCACGTGTTCGAGTTCTATAAGCAGATCTACTCAACAAACTACGGAATTCAATCTTTTGTTAAACTTGTGTGGCATAATATATCTTGGGCTCAATTTAGCTCGCAATCCAATATATTTTGCCCTCATGTTTCATGTTGATTTCTCTGCTAGTACTACCACAACATCAACTGCTGAGAGTTCCATGCTTTCTTCAAATGTAAATGTAGATCGTAGGTCACGAAGTACTACAGGCTCCCACTTAAACGAGTTACATCCATTGTTACTCTCAGATGCTTCCCCATGTGACATTAATTGAACGTCCAAGTTCTCGAGCTCTCTCCTAAAAGGTTCAACTGAGTAATCACTATAGTATTCAAGCTATGTTGTGCCTTCCTACTTACAGCATATGCCACATCATTAGCACTTCTTAGGTGATATTTGATCTGCAAGTTAAAATCTTTAAGCAATTCTAGTCAACGCCTTTGTCTCAAATGGAGCTCTTTCTGAGTGAAAATGTACTTTAAGCTTTGATGATCAGTACAGATCTCATATGGTAGTCCTTACAAGTAATATCTCCAAATTCTCAATGCAAAGTTCACAGCTCATAGTTACAGATCATGGGTAGGGTGATTTCCTTCATGAGACTTGAACTGTCGAAAGGCATAAGCTACCACTTTATCTTCTTGCTAACTTTCATCCACATTTAATTCTTGAAATGCCCTTTCACACATTTCTGCCCACTTAAATTTAATAGCTTTCTTCAACAAATTGGCCAGGGGAGTTGTTATCCTTGAAAAATCCTTCACAACACTTCAATGATAGCAAGCTAAGTCCAAAAGCATCAATCTTAGTAACATTGGTGGACCTTGGCCACTCTGTAATTGCTTTCACCTTCAACATGTCAACCTTAATTCCTTCCTTTGAATCTATGTGTCCCAAAACACCACTTCTTGTAACCAGAACTCAAACTTCTATAATTTGCCATATAATTGGTGTTTTCTCAAGCTCTGTAACGCTATACTCAAATGAGCAGTATGTTCATTTCTGCCTTTGGAGTATGTTAAGATGTCATTTATAAGCACCACCAAAAACTTGTCTCAATAGGGTCTGAAAACTCTATTCATAAGATCCATACAGGTTGCTAGAGCATTGTTTAGGCCAAAAGGCATTACTGTGAAGTCATAATGACTATAGCCGGTTCTAAGCGCAATCTTAGGGATGTCTTCTAGTTTAATCCTGAGTTGATGGTATCCTGATTTCAAGTTAATCTTAGAAAAGACTCTTGCTCCTTAGAGTTGATCAAATAAGATCTATTCTTCTTCTTCACAAATGGAACTGGAGCACCCCATGGTGACATACTTAGTATGATAAATCCCTTATGCAATAGCTAAGCTAACTGAATTTTCAGTTTTCTAAGCTCTGTTCCGGTCATATGATATGGAGCTTTAAAGATAGGTTGGGCTCTAGGGATTAATTTCAATCTCAAAATCAATTTCTCCTTGAAGGGGGGTAATCCTGCTAACTCTTCAGAAAAAACATTTCTAAATTCACAAATTGTAGGAATACCTTCTGCTTTCTCTTTCTTTTCCTGAGTATCAGTGGCATATCACCAGTACCCAATACATTCTTGACACAATAGCGTACTTGCTTTCATGGCAAGAATTAGGGGGCAAGGTATTTCCTCTCTTTGCTTCAAAATAACTTTAACGTCTTCACAACCAATCTCAGACCCATAATCACGTAACTCTATTCATTCCTGGAATGATATCAAAGTCTGACAAATCAAATTGAATCAAATCTTCAATAAATATAAGTTCACCAATAATAATAGGAACAAGTTTACAAGACATAAGACACTCAACTATAAAGTTGTTGGGTAACTTGATTCTATACTTGGTTTCTGCCTTTCTATTCTTAGGGTTCAATTACATAACAAATCGGATGAATATAAATGAATGAGTGGCAACTGAATCAAATAATACACAAAATGGCTTTGAAATTAAAAAGAGAGTTACAGTAACTACCATACCAAAAGTGGCAACTTCCTTCTTGCTCAACACATACCCCCTTCTTATAGATACGGACCTTGGAGGTGGGAGCCTTTGTGTAACAGCCCACGATCACCCGCCATCGAGGTATTGTCCGCTTTGGACAGGCGGGACGCTACCACCATCCCTGCCCTCACGGTTTTGTCCTCAAAAGGCACCTCGATGGGTTGAGGTTTCCCCACGCTTATAAGCCGTGGTTCGTTCTCCTCAACTCCCCCACGCTTATAAGGCGTGGTTTGTTCTCCTCAACTCCCGATGTGGGATAGCTTCATCCACCCCCCTCTCAGGGGCCCAACGTCCTCGCTGGCACATCGGGTCAGGTCCATGGCTTTGATACCATTGTAACAGCCCACGACCACCCGCCATCGAGGTATTGTCCGCTTTGGACAGGCGGGACGTTACCACCATCCCTGCCCTCACGGTTTTGTCCTCTTAGGGCAGGCGGGATGCTACCACCATCCCTGCCCTCAAAAGGCGCCTCGCAATCCACACGCTCAGTGAGTGTCCCCCAACCCCCTTAAAACCAAAACCGTTGCAGGCAATACTATCTTTACTAGTCACATATCACGTTTCCATACTCTACTGTCATAATAGATATTCATAGAACCTTTACGGGAGGATCACTAAACATAAACTTCACTTCGACCACTCAATCATATTTCTAGGTTCCTCAGCGACGGAGTTCTTTACTAGCAAGCAGTTAGGCACGTGAGTAAGTATCGAAGGCTAAGTGTAAGGATCTTTTCTTTTCATAACATAACTTCCTAATACTCCATTTGAACTACACATGAACCCTCAATCATATGATGTGTATATAAGGTTATCCCTTTTCATAAATACACTTTTCTTGGCATTTCATTCATATAATATACATGTCACACACATAAACACATATCAAGCATTTAAGTACCTTTAAACATCATATTAGGCTATATGACACCCTCGCATGCTATTCACATATCAACGTTCATTCATAATGCATCCATTGAAAGCTTTCCTTTAATACATAGGCTAAGAATCCACATTCAAACATGCTTGAGGATCATTTCATAACTCATTCATTGAAAGCTTTCTTTCTTTTGTTGAAAACGTTTTCTTAGCCTTAAAAGGAAGTTTCATTTCGTTTTGGTCGTGTAACGACCCTTATAAGCTTTTCATACATCATTCCATATAGCCTTTTGGGCCCATAAAAAGAACTTCCTTTCCTTTTTAATCGTTTAAAAATGGCAAGGGGCCAATTGCTTTTCTTAACTTAGTACGAAAGTACTTCTGGCATAAGATCATTACAGGGTGCTGATTGGGTGAGAACTATTCTAGACCCCATAGTGAGACCTAACGCTCACGCTTAAGCTCTTACTCCCGGGATGGCTACATATAACATATCGGACCATTACATTAGCCCTCGTCAGGCCCTCTAGGGTTTATCCGGACTTATCCCCTAGGTTAACATTATTTACATCATATCATATTGTCCGCAGCACATTATCTTGGCCACTTAAAGCGTATCGGCCATAACGGCTAGTAATTTTTCGTTTCAAACAATAAAATCATTCAACGTATAATTTCCATCTCCCTTTTGTTAAAAACGTTTTAGGGATTCCTCCCAAATACTATTTGAATAGCTAAAATAGGCCATAGCTCGTTACTAGACATGGCTATTATTCATTTAAAACACATGAAGAGTCATTTGCTAAAACATCACCCTTCCACACACATGTTACATTTTAAACATACAAGGAAAAAGGGTATCCACATATCACATTTAAACACTTCGTAATCATTTCAACACAATGAGCCATACATGGCCTCGAACGCTCATAATTCTTTCCTCAAACCATCCAACTACCAACTCGATTCATCGATTTATTAATCACAACATATTATCATATTAGCTTATGTAAAAGGGAGGGAAGATTAGGCCTTTACCTAAGCAACCAGCATCATTCAGCGAAGCGTTACAACAAGCGTGCATATAGCCACATTTATTCATAATTCGACAACACTTTATTCAGTAAATCAAACATAATTTGATTCTAAACATATACGATACATTTCGAAGTAACTTTTCTAAGCATGAATGTACAAAGAAAAGAGGTTCGAGTGAAAACTAAACATATTTCAATAGCTTCGAATTTAATTCGTTTACATGCGTTAGCTAGTTTAACTCGTATCGAAGCTAAGCACGTTAATATAACTTCGATATTAATTCTTTTGCGTACATTAATTCATTAACTTGAATCGATGCTAAACACGTTAAACTAACTTTGAATTAATATCTCAAGCATGATTTACATTCATGGATTCGAATCGATGCTAAACACGTTAAACTAACTTTGAATTAATATCTCAAGCATGATTTACATTCATGGATTCGAATCGATGCTAAATACGTTTAAATTACTTCGAATTAACAATTCAAGCATGATTTAGATTCATGGGTTCGAATCGATGCTAAACGCGTTTAAATTACTTCGAATTAACAATTCAAGCATGATTTACATTCATGGGTTCGAATCGATGCTAAACACGTTTAAATTATTTCGAATTAACAATTCAAGCATGATTTTCATTCATGGACTTGAATCAATGCTAAATGCACATAATTCGCATCGATTTACAATTTCAGGCATAAATCAACTAAATGAATCGAACCTAAGCATGAACAGCTCCTTTCTTGACATTTCTAACGAATTTAACAAATCCTAACTTGACATGTAACATCAATCTGCTGAAAATTAACTTCGAAAATAGTAATAACTTAGGAGGCGAGAACACCCACCTGGAATCCAAACTAAGGGCTCGATTTGGGTGATTTTTGGGTGGTTAGAAATCCGATTTTGCCTCTCCCTACTGCTGTTGCTGCTGACGGTCGCCGGCGTAGGTCCATCGTCGACGGCGACGGTCGGTGTGGTGTGGGCCTGAGGGTTCGAAACCTCTACCATTGAACCGAGCCCCCACACTCTCAATCTCGCTCGATCCCTCTCTCTCGCTTCGTCGGTCCACAGAGTGGCTGACCATGCACCGCGGCACTGGCGTTGTCGCCGGAATGACGCCCACCGTCGACCCTCACCTTCGACCTCCAACCTCGCTGATATCCTCTCTCTCTCTCTCTCTCTCTCTCTCTCTCTCTCTCTCTCTCTCTCTCGCTTGGTGGCCGTCGGGGAGCTCGCGGTTGCGGTGTGAGCTAGAGTGGCGCTGCCACCGTCACCGCCGCGCATCAACCCTCTCTCTCTCTCCTCTTTGTGGTACCCTTGAAGGTATCCCACATCGGGAGTTGAGGAGAACGAACCACGCCTTATAAGCGTGGGGAAACCTCAACCCATCGAGGTGCCTTTTGAGAACAAAACCGTGAGGGCAGGGATGGTGGTAGCGTCCCGCCTGCCCCAAGCGGACAATACCTCGATGGCGGGTGTTCGTGGGCTGTTACAATGGTATCAGAGTCATGGACCCAACCCGATGTACCAGCGAGGATGCTGGGCCCCTGAGGAGGGTGGATGAAGGTATCCCACATCGGGAGTTGAGGAGAACGAACCACGCCTTATAAGCATGGAGAAACCTCAACCCATCGAGGCGCCTTTTGGGGACAAAACCGTGAGGGCAGGGATGGTGGTAGCGTCCCGCCTGCCCAAAGCGGACAATACCTCGATGGCGGGTGGTCGTGGGCGGTTACAATGGTATCAGAGCCATGGACCCGACCCGATGTGCCAGTGAGGACGCTGGGCCCCTGAGAGGAGGGGTGGATGAAGGTATCCCACATCGGGAGTTGAGGAGAACGAACCACGCCTTATAAGCGTGAGGAAACCTCAACCCATCGAGGCGCCTTTTGAGGACAAAACCGTGAGGGCAGGGATGGTGGTAGCGTCCCGCCTGCCCAAAGCGGACAATACCTCGATGGGGGGTGGTCGTGGGCTGTTACAATGGTATCAGAGCCATGGACCCGACCCGATGTGCCAGCGAGGACGCTGGGCCCCTGAGAGGGGGGTGTATGAAGGTATCCCACATCGGGAGTTGAGGAGAACGAATCACGCCTTATAAGCGTGGGGAAACCTCAACCCATCGAGGCGCATTTTGGGGACAAAACCGTGAGGGCAGGGATGGTGGTAGCGTCCCGCCTGTCCAAAGCGGACAATACCTCGATGGTGGGCGGTCGTGGGCTGTTACACCTTGTCTACAGCCTTCAGTCTTTAAGGGCAGGCAGTAATGAGGTACTCTGGGCTACCACACCACAGGCATTTATTAATTCCCACTCGGCACTCAGGAGTACTGTGGTTAGTTCTTCCACATTTCCCACAGGGCTCTATTAAGCTTACTGGATGACTCTTAGGAGGTGCAGGAATAGGCTTCTTCTAGTTTACACTCTTGCTCGGAGGTCCCTGCTCGGTCCACTTCCTCTTCTGACTAACTAGGTTCAAGGCCTTCAACTCAGTCTTTACTCATTCTACTTCAGCTGCTTGCTTATATAACTCTTGATAGGTAAGGATCGGTTGACTAGCTAGCTGGTCACGAATATATAAAGCTAATCCCTCTTCAAATCTTCTCATTTTTAGTCTTTCCAACGATACATACTCAGGGGCAAACTTGGATAGCTCTATAAAATTACTGGCATATTGCATCACTGTCATACAGCCACTCATCTTCAGTTTTATAAACTCTTTCTCCTTCTGCCTTTGAATTACAGCTAGGTAAAATTTTGCCCTCAGTTCATCCAGAAATTTACTCTAGGCGAATTTAGGCCCTAAGAGTCTATCCTTAACTGTGTTCCACCAGATATCAGCTTCCTCAGTCAGGTAGAACGTCCTGATATTCGCCTTATTCTCCTCTGGAACATCAAGCACTGTAAAAATTTTCTCCATCCCTCTAATCCAGTCATCTAACTCCACTGGATCATGCTTTTCATCATATACTTTAGGGTTGTGTCGTGCTACCCTATCTGCTAGCTTATCATCCCTAGGAGGATTTTCAGCAGGTACTGGGGGAATCCGTTTCATCAGTTCAACTACTAAGCCGACCATTAATTGGGTTTCCTAATATTGTTAGCTAGCTTAGAGGGAAATTGGGACATTTCACCAAGGTTTGGTGGTACACTATAAGAAGCTTGGTTACATGACCCTTGACCCTGGTCCATAGCATCTTCTAAGGGTGCCTTCGCATTGTTTTGTATAGGTTAAGACATTCTGGCTATACAATAAATAGAGTGAGTCAATCACTTCACTACCACCACTATATGAAATAATCATGCATAACATCCTACATATATAAACCATAATGCTATGAAATAGTCTTTAGTACAGAGATGTGAGTGGCTATAGGAGTATACGACATCACGTTCACTGCATATGGACCCATCTAACAAAGAAGAACATAGAAAAGGAACATGAGAGAGATAAGCAGATATTGCTATTGTCACCAATCTCTAACAATAAAATAATAACCCTTACTAACCAACCTTCTCAACCTCCTATCTCTATTCTTCATACTTCTTGTCCCATCAAGAAAACCTCAACCTGGCTCTGATACCAAAACTATAACACTCTAAACGCACATATTTTACTATCTGCAGTATCCAAAAAATAATTCTCAAGATTAGAAGCGATAAACTCAATGATCGGGGCATTCCCGCCGGCCGCCGTCCCCAAAAGGACAAGGCCTAAAGCAAATACTCTAGAGAGGATATAGTTGAGCATAAGTTAAACTCATATACGTTTAACATCATAACCAACATGAGGCTTATACATCATAACTAAGCAATTACCATAAAGTTTACATCTCCATCAACTGAAGGTCTCATTCACAACCCTGAAATGAAAACTATACATGTACGACATTATTGTTGATCCATCCAGATCCCTTGCTCAACTTATTTCTCCAACAGGTTTGCTATCATGAAGGCGTTTCACTGATCATTTGCCTAAAACAAAATATGAAAAACATTTCGAACTGTGAGCTGAAGTTTAATACATGCATTTCTATATGGTGAAATAATCATTGCATAAATTTGTTGGGCCCGCTTTGCAATTCATTTTAAGTTAAAACAGTGACTGAGATAAATGTAAAACTGCATTGCTAATTACTATATGGTAGTGAGCCCCTTATAACTGTTACAATCTATGGTTAGGTGTTCACCTACCAAGCCGATCGGGAGACCTGTCCTGAATTCGTGTGGATAACTGGAGGGAGAATGCCCTGTAGATGATAACTGGTGGGGTCACTATTATATAAACTGATTCATTGATTTACTTACCAAAATGTGATAACTTTGATAAATATACTATGATTTCTAAAGATACAGGCAATGAACGTTTCTGGACTCTTTAAAAATGCAATCTCACTTGATAGTACTTATGCGCAATGGGGAACGATAGATTAGGCCCTGATTCTATTTGAGAAATGTAATTATGCCGACTTTCATAATTTGTAACTGTAATAAAAATTCATTAAAAGGCATCCATAACTCAAATAGTTTAATAGAAGATAAGTTACACCAAAATGATTTGAAAACTAAATGAATTAAAGTAATTTAACTCAAGTAAAATAATGTTAGAATAAAACTGATCAAGGCAGAATAATTGAAATCATAAAATAAAGACTTTGATGGTTATAATTAAACATGATTTTTTTTTTTTGACATTATGAGATGGATAATCAAGGTTTAAGGCCAAGAGGGGTTTAGATAAGTTCAGTATGACCTTAAACACATTAGCTTGATCCAAAGACACTATTCCTGAGTCATTACTCATGCCCACTTCTCCAATTTTGTTCACATGCCATTCAACTTAGCTTTCCAAACCAAATAAGATTCTAAGTAGAATCAAAGTTGTTA
>JAKOGI010001255.1:0-237413 GCA_029747015.1 Carnegiea gigantea | reverse complement strand
ATGTGTTGTGTGTGTGTGTGTATATATATATATATATATATATATATATATATATATATATATATATGTATAGATATACATATACATGTATATATATATATGTATATATGTATATATATGTGCATATATATATATATATATATATATATATATATATATATATATATATATATATATGTGTGGATATATATATATATATATATATATATATATATATATATATATATATATATATATACATACATTTACATATTTGTATATGTACGTTTATATATATATATGTATATATATACATATATATATGTGCATATATATATTTATATATATGTAAATGTATATATATTTATATATATTTATATGTATATCTATGTATATATATGTGTGTGTGTGTGTGTGTGTGTGTATATATATATATATATATTTATATATGCATGTATGTATGTATGTATGTTTGTATGTGTGTATGCGTGTATGTATGTATGTGTATATAATATATATGTATGTATGTGTAATATAATTTGTGTATTATGTATATATATATATATATATATATATATATATATATATATTATATATATATATATATATATCTACATATATATATATATATTATATATGTACATATATACGTATATGTGTATGTATATGTATGCATATATATTATATATATATAATATATGTGTGTGTATATATATATATATGTGCATATATATATATATATATATATATAATATATATATATATATATATATGTATATATATTTATATGTATATATATGCATGTATTTGTGTGTGTGTATGTGTGTGTGTGTGTGTGTGTGTGTGTGTGTATGTATGCATATGTGTATATATGCATATTTGTATGTATAGATATATATATATATATAGATGTATATATATATGGAGGGGGAGAGAGAGAGAGGGAGATATGTGTGTGTGTGTGTGTGTATATATATATATGTGTATATAGATATGCTTATCTATCGAGCGCCGGAAAAGGGGTAGCGCGAGAACGTCTTTGCACGATGCCCAGGGGTTGGATTATGAAAGGAAATCCACCGGAAAAAACAATGCAAAGCGTGAGCACAAAGGGCTCGTGAGTTATGATGCATCGAAAGCTTATGCAGGGATGAATTAGCAAAGGTCAACGATTCGTTGATAACGAAAACTTCAAGTATGCGATGTAAACAAGCAAAAATAATAACAAAGTACCAATCCCATGGCTCGGATACACGTTAAATGAGGGTGAATATGCCGTTACAAGGAAACAAGAGTAAAGTTAAAGATGCTAAGATGCTTCTACTTATAAGCGATGAAGGAGAGGTTGCAATTGACATGGCATTGAGAGCACAAAGCTGAACCAAACTCCTTTTAGGATGAAGGAAGACTTTTCTCTTCCTTAGTGGGGAGCCTTCTTCAGTTAACGGATGGGGTGCACGTCTTCACCCTAGGAGCAACCTCGTCATTGGCCTTCGAAAGGAGCTATCCTCGCTCCGCAGTAGTGCTTGATTCTTCATTCAAGGGACTGATCTCTTTCTTTATGAGAAGGTTCATCTTTTTTTCTCTTTGTGGGAACCTTTTTGGACCTTTAGGGGATTCCTTGAGGAAGATGGAGGGGAGATACCGAGGAGTCTGAACTCTCCACGCCCTCACAATCGGCTAGGGCATTAGCAATCGCCTCTTGCTAGTGAAAGCAAGCAAGTTAGTCACCGTTGGTGTCTAACCAAATCTCAAAACTCTTCAAGCGGAACTTCTCCAAAGCCTAGTTCGGGTCTTGGGCTACGAAGGGGGACACGATCCGGAAATAAATCCTCTCTTGAAGAATAGAGGTATAAAATACCCACTGTGTTATCTTAGAATCCCAACGTCAGATGCATAGCGCTCAACTTTGGCCTTTACGAAACAAGGGCAGAGCAATGGTCAATGAGGTGGGAGAGGTCTGGGTGGAGGGATTAGGGGCTCCACTTGAAGTTTCCTAAAAATGGAACCACGACAAGAGAAGCTCAGCACCCTCCTCACTTCCAAGAAAGGGAAATACATGCTTGGATATTTTAGACATGTGAATAAACAAGGTCTCAAATGGAGGTAGTGGGCATATTTATAATGCTTCGAAAGGGCGAACCAAGGGGATCCACATCTCACCTGAACACCTTAGGAGGCATTTAGTTAAGATGCAAGGGGCTAAATGATTGGGATATTTAGTGACCAATTCAATAGGAAGGCAACATGTGGTGTTAACCAAGTCAATTATGGGGGTCAAAGTTAACCACAAGGAAAGAAGATGGACACAGGAGGGGTATAATAGTAATTTAGCCCTCTTCCTACCCTTAAGTACTAACCACAAGGCTATAAATACCCCAATATTTTCCATTTGGGGGGAGTTTTGACTATTCACAACTTAACTACCTTACTAAACACTCTTCCAAAACAGTAAACTCTTTCTTTCTCTCTCCTCGTTTCTCTCTGTTTGCTTCCATAATTCTTCCTGAGACTGATTTGAGCGTCGGAGTGGCCTTTCTCAGGAAAAACACCTGAAGTTGATCTTCGTACAGATCTTTAAATGGGTTGCACATCAGCTGGTATGATCAATCGATACGTTAGCCACACGTAAGTCCGGGGTCACCATCATTCAAGTAAGTTTCTTCACAAACACAAACAATTTTCATAATTGCCCCTTGGGTTGCTTTAATAAAGAATTCCACCTGTCTATCTGGAGGTAACCTAAGAAGATGCTCATGGAACGCATCTGGATAGTCTCTAACAATTGCTATATCCACTATCTTCTTATCTCTATTATGAGTGTTAGTAATCAAAGAAGAAAAGCTTAACACCCCTTCTTAATTAGTTTGTGGCTTATAAAGTGGAATTGGTACTACGCAACATATAATCTCCATCTGCAGCAAAGTTAAATTTAGGTTCGCTAGGTATTCGAAAGTAGGCAAGCTTCCTTCTACATTATTGGGTGACAAAGTGACCAATGAACCAATCCATCCCTAATATTACATTAAAGTCTTGAATATCTGACATAATTAGGTCAGCTAAGAGCTCCCTACCATTAATTATTATAAGACAACTCTTACACCTTTATCAACAGTGATACCACATCCAGTTAGCATATTAGCACACAACTCTTCCTTTGAAGGATCATGGGGGAAGTTGTACTTTTTGGTTAAAGTTGATGATATAAAAGAATGAGAAGCACTCGGATCATAAAGCACTTGAGCAATGCTGAATCAACTATAAGAATACCTGAAAGATATTGTCAACGATTTCAACATCCTCCTAAGTGAGGGAAAAAACTCTTCTTATTCTGTAAGGTATTCCTTCTCTTTGGCTATTGTCTGGAGTTTGCACTATCTGAGTTTGATTCGAAGTGGCATATGATGGAACAGAACGAGGTACCTGTCACTTTTGCATAGAGTGGGCCTTGTTTGTCATTTTGAGGACACTCAACAATCTTGTGATCAGTTGGGCACACCTGGAGTAACCACCAGTTAGCCATCTATAATCTTCTGTCGGGTGAGATCCTCCAAAATGACTATATATGGGCTTATTTTGTTGATTGTTCCACCTCTTATGATTCATCATTTGAGTGCCCACCACAAAAATTTAATGAATAGCTAGCTTATTGCAAGGACTTCACTTGTCAGCCAATAGAGCCACTCCCTTGATGTGAAAACTCATCACAACTGGCCTTTCTAAAAGATTGAGCCTTTGAACATTCACCCTTACCATGCTTTTTAGATACATTAAAATCTTTACCATTATTTATGATTTCCAAGTTTACAATCCTATCTCTCCTTGAGAATAAGATAGGCATTCTTAGCTCCATCAATAAGATCTGTAAAACAGTCAGACCAAACATTAGCAAGTAACCTCCAACATTCTCATCCCAACCTTCTTTAAACCTTCTTATATAGCTTTGCTCATCAATAGCAATTGTCAGGGCAAACCTATACAATCGATCAAATCCTACTTCATATTTATCATTAGTTCTATTACATTACCTTATCCCAATAAACAAGTTCTTTCACTCCCTTCTTTGGCTACTAGGAAAATATTTAGCGTAAGACTTTGACGAGACTTAAAGCTTTGTACTTTTTGTGGCTACGCTTTATAAATGTTCACTAATGACGAGTACTATCCTGTAGTAGTAACTACATAGCATAGCCAATTTTTTCCTTCTTTGAACACCTAGAGCCCTAGAACGCCTTCTTTATCTCATTGATCTAGTTTTCTGCCTTCATCGGTTCTTTTGTCCTAGAGAAAGACCTAGGGCCTATCCATAGGAAATCCACCAACCCCTTGATTGAAAAAGATGATGAACTATCACACAAGAAGTACTTTATTGTTATTGTTATTGTTATTGCTGCTACTGCTTTTAGGCTGATGGAAACTGAGAAGTTTTACATGAACTTAAGCATCAACTCTAGCGGATTAAGTAATGGAGTATCATTTTAAGGTATCTCTTCTAACAACGCCATGATATATTAAATTAACCCTACTAAATAAAGAATTTTTCAAGGGTTGATAGAGGTTATATGGATTAAGATTATGAAGAAAGAAGCTCATAACATGAGTTACATAGTTCATCTAGGAAGTACTTAGATGTATAGGACCAGAAGGGTAGATTTTGGTGCTATACCACGAAGTGGGAGATGGCTCTATACCCTAGTGTCTAACATACTAGCATGTTAGGATCAAGCACCAAAGATATAGTGAATTACTATAACTTCTCTCTATTTCTACGTGGAAGTGAGAAAACTTCACCACGGATTTTGTGTCTCTATTACTGCATAATCTAAAAGGAAGCAACACCATTTAGGTGATAGTGGATAGGTTAACTAAGTCTGCTTACTCCTTGCCTATAAAAATAGGTATGACCTTAGAGTAGTTAGTAATACTATACATCAAGGCGGATGTGAGATTGCACGGGTCCCTATTTCCATTATATTTGATTACAATGTCCATTTTGTTTCTATGTTTTGGAGGTGTTTGCATAGAGCTTTAGGAACTACATCCACCTTTGGTATCGCTCACCATTCTTAGACTGATTGGCAAACCTAGAAAACTTTTCAAACTTTGGAAGATATGTTAAGCGCTTGTGCTTTGGATATAAAAGGTTCTTGGGATTAACATCTTCTATTGGAAGAATATGGTTACAACAATAGCTATCAAGCCCAAATCCAGATAGTCCCTAATGAGGCCTTGCAGGCGAGGAAGTGCAGGCCACTGACTTATTAGGAAAATGTTAACTAGAGGAGGCTTCAATTCCTACTTCAGTGATAGTTTGAATGATCTTTTATACTTATGTGAAAAGGTATTGAATTTCCCCTAAAGTGATGTTCAAGGTGAAAAAAAGACTTTCCAAATGAATTTCTTCTCTAAACTCCATTTTCGTATGTCCTTTCGTTTCGTTACATCCATCTCCTCCTAATGATGAACACGTGTTTAAAATACGGATTCGATTGTCACTCTTATAATTATTCCTTTGCTTGATTGACTTTGACCTTAGTGAGGGCAAGAAGAGTAATCTTAGAAAAACGATGCTTTCTAACTCCATGTCTCAAATTTGACTTCTTCTAATGGGAGGAATCTCGATATCATAGCTTGAATGGAAAAAGTAGAGTCTGACATTCTCAAATAGGGATGGCAATTATCCTAAACATAACAAGCTGCTGTAATTATTCAAAGTGTCATACTAAACTTTGGTCGTATAGAACATGGATTAGCATTATTCCATTCTTAGAAGTGAATCTTAAATTTAGACTTAATTCCCACTTCAATAGAAGTTCGAATCTTTCAAAGATTATGATCCTTCTCGTGGGCAACCTAAACCTCATCAAACAAAGTGGAGAGAATTCAAAGTTCACTAACCAAAAGCTAACCAGGCAAACACACCTTAGTATTCATCATACGGAAATCCTATAATATGTGTCTTTGGGAGGTAATCAAATAAGTTATATTACAAGATTTCCTACTCAAGGTATCTGCAATCATGTTAGTTTTCTCAGTGTGATAACTAATCATTAAATCGTCATCCTTCAATAATGCAAGCCATCTACATTGCCTCATGTTCAACTATTTTTGTGAAAGCAAGTACTTTTAATATTTGTGATTAGTAGACACCTTACACCTTTTTCTATATAAGTAGCACTTGTAGATCTTTATAGTAAAGACAACAACTACCAGCTCTAAGTCATAGGTAGGGTAACTTACCTCATAAGGCTTTAATTGTCAAAATGCATAAGTAATAACTTTTTCTGTTTGCATAAGCACATGCCCAAAAGCCTTTTTCGAGTTATCACTATAAATACTAAATCCTTATCTACTATTTGATAAGGTGAGCATAGGAGTAGAAACCAAACACTCTTGAATCCTTGAAGACTTCTTTCACATTCCCCTGACCACTTAAATTAAACTCTCTTTCCAAGTTAATTAAGTGTGTCAAAGGTGTAGCTAAAAAAAGAGAAAAACCCTTCACAAACCTCATGTAATTGCCTACTAAACCTAAGAAAATTCAAATATCTGAGATAATATTTGGTTTACTCTAATTCATAATTGCCTCAACTTTCTTAGGAACATTAGAAATGCCATCTTTGCTCACCACATTTCCCAAGAAAGAAACAGTAGCTGACCAAAACTCACACTCCTTTAGCTTTCCAGAGAGCTGTTCTCACCTCAAGATCTTTATACAAGCCTTAATGCTTGTTCATGTTTCTTATGAATCTTAGAGTACACTAAAATTTCATCAATAAAAACCATTGCAAATTTATCCATGTAGGGTCAAAAGACCATATTTATGAGGTCTATAAATGCAACAGGGGCATTGGTTAATCCAAAAAATATTATTAGGAACTCATAATGGTCGTACCTTGTTTGAAAACTTATTTCAGGTATATTTTCCTCCTTGATCTTAAATCAATAATACCAAAGCTGTAGGTTAATTTAGAAAATAGTGCAGCACCTCAAAGCTGATAAAAGAGCTCATTAATTTGTGGTAGAGGGTGTCTATTCTTCATTGAAGCCTTATTCAACTTTGAGTAGTCACAAAGAATGATCTTTCTTCTTCATGAAGATTACTAGTGCACCCTAAGGAGATACACTAAGTCTAATGACAGCCCTACTGAATATGTCGTGTAATTACTTCTTAAGCTATTTAGTTGGTGTCATTCTATGAGGGGCCTTACAAATAAGTGTAGTTCTATGAACTAAATCAATAGATAATTCCACCTCTGTATCTAGAGGTAGCCCATGAAGATCCTTGGGGAACGCATATAGATTCTCTTTAGCAATGTATACATCCTCTAATTTTTGATCTCTATATTGAGTGTAAGAGTTCAAAGCCTTAAGAGTTTAACACCTATTCTTAATTAGTTTAGTCACTTATAAAGTGGACTGACATAAGGAGACATATAAGCTCCATTCCCAATAAGGTTGAATTTTGGTTGGCTAGATATTCAAAGTCCATGAACTTCTTTCTACAATCTAGGGTTGCATAGTGAGCAGGCAACCAATCCACCCTGACATTACATCAAAGTCTTGAATATACATAGCAATTAGGTTAACGTAGAGCTGCTAACCCTCAATTATTATAAGAGAATTCTTCTACTTTTTTATCTACAATGATCTCACTCTAAGACACAGCTCTTTATTTAATAAAACATGGGGAAAGTTGTAGTTTTGAGTAAAAACTGCTGATATTAAATAGCAAAAACATTCAAGTCAGAAAGCATATGAGTAAATGCAGAATTATTTGTAACAATACCTGAAGTGATGTTGTTATAGGCTTCAAAAATCTTGCCGAGTTAGTGTAGAAACGCTGCTCATTGTCCGAGGTCGTCGTTCCTTTGGCTATTGCTTGGAGTTTTCATTGTCTAAGTTTTGTTTCAAAGTGGCATGTGATAAGGCAAAATGAGGTGCTTGGGAGTTTTGCACAAAGTGGGGCTCGTTGTCATTTGGAGGACACTTGACAACCTTGTGATCAGTTTGGGTACACCTGATATAACCACCACTTAGCCATCTATAATCATTGTCAAGTGAGATCCTCCATACTAGGCATATAGCAGCTTAGGGTTGTAATCCTTAATTTAGGTATTCACTGTGAAAATTCGACAAATGACCACCTTATTGTGAGGACTTCCCTCATAAGCTAGTAGAGCCACTTCTCTCACTTGAAAACCTTCGTGAGAGTATTTACTGAAAGATTGAGGCTTTAAAAATTCACCCTTACTGTGCTTATCGAATGTATCAAAATCTCTACCTTTCTTTTTATGATCACTAAATTTATGATCCTATGTTCTAGAATAAAATAGACATTCTTAGCTCCATCAACAAGATTCGCAAAATTGTTAGACCAAACACTAGCTAGTGTCCTCTAAATATTGTCATTCAAGCCTTCTTCAAACCTTCTAATCTTGCTTTACTCATCAATAACGAGTGTCAAGGCAAACTGGTGAATGCCATATTTGGATAGGATTTCTTGAGTGCTTAGGTGCCATTTTAGGGGATTAGTGGGAATGTTTGAGTGATTTATGGCCCTTTTATTGCTTCATGCTTGGATTTGGTGTTGTTGCTTGTCTTTTGCAGAAATTAGATAAGATGACCTGACCACACCCATAAGAACCAATTATGAATGATGCAAAGAGCCAACAACTGACAAGAACTAGCCAAAACCTACAAAGAACTTGGTTTACCCCAGTATATAGCATAGTTGACATAGGTTATCATAGACAATCAACTTGGGTTGACCAACTTTAGAAAATCACTAAGGCAAAGCCCACCATGGGTAATCCATGGTGGCGCTAGGGCTCGTGGCTAGCTGTTTCTACATGAACTATTGTTTTGCACTTATTTTTTTTATATTTACTTCTTCGTCTTAGGTAATATAAGGCATGCTTTTAGAATCCATCCGCCATCCACTCCACCCTTTAGATTCGAATCAAATTTCATTAGGGTGGGGGAGAGCAAGTAGAGGTACGAGATTTATAAGAAAGGAGGAATCAGGTTTTCAATTGACCAACTCAAGCATGCATTCGGACTAAGCAATGCTTCTCTTTTCTTTACTACATTTATCGCTCTCTAGGCTGCTAGGTTAGATTATGTTAATTCATGTTAGAATTGTAGTTTTGATCTTAGAAGTATGTTGAATATATGTTTAAATCTAATTTGTATTGATTGTTTGGATACTTTGGAATGGTTGGGTTATTTTATCAAATATTGGAGTTGATTTAGTTATGAGAAACTTGATCGCTTTCTTACTTGTTTTAGACTTTACATGAAGTACTAAAAGGTTAAATATGATATTAGAATGTCATATTTGACTTGCTTGTGTCATCACTTGAGAAGGAGTCACTATTCAAGAAACCTAGGTTGATATCGGAAGCTTAATGAGCCTAAATAAATCATGAGCCCTTGAGAAATGGTGGTTGAATTGATTTATGTATTTCACGCCACCTCCAAAGAGGGGTTTTATACTTGATTATTGGTTCTGAAATTACCAAATCAAGAAGAGGTACTTGGTCTTACTTGAATTGATTGGTTCACTTGTTTAGTCTACTTCCAAGATAATTAATCACATAGATTTTCTAGTTTTGATTTGATTTAACTTCAATTTTCTAGTTTTGATTTGATTTAACTTCAATTTCAAATCTTCATTTGCTTAGCCTATCTTAAAGGAACATAGCCGGTAGATTTGATCCAGTCCTTATGGGAGACGACTTTGATTTGCTACAACACCATTGTGCATTTGTAGACTAATCTCAAACCTAGAAAGCTGATCAACTTTGCTTCATATTGGTTCACTACGTCAACTTAACCTAATAAATGCCTTATATAACTCCCCTCCCTTGTTATTGAAAAGTATTTGACATAAAATGCCACATGAAGCTTAACTTAAGTTAAGGGAGCTTCATCCTTTTCTCTATAATTTCCACCAATGATGAGAGCTATCTTGTACTAAGTAACTGGCGTAGTCGATTTTCTCCTTCTCTGAATACTAAGAGCCCTTGATAGCCTTCGCTATGTCATCGATCTAGTTTTCTACCTTTCTGGGTCTAGAGCCTAGAGAAAAGCTTAAGAACTATCTCTAGGAAATCCACTAATCCCTTAGCGAAGAAGATGATGAACTATCATTGCGTGGAGCGCTATGTTGTTGTTGCTGGTTGATGAAGGCTGAGAAGTTTTGTATGAACTCAGGTATCACCTCTTGGGATTCAGGCAATGGAGTGTCATTTTGAGGTGCCTCTTCTTGTAACACCATGGTCTTATGTTTACGAGAATTTTTTTCTTTGAAGGCATTTTGAAATAAGACAAGAAAGATTAAAAGAGACCTTAATAACCATAAAGTGTTTGAAGGGCTAACAGAAACCATATGGTTTAACACATATAAGACCTAGTAACCCCCAAAAAGGATGGATTGCTTAACATAGGATGTTATAAACCCAAAAGCACATCTCAATGGGACTTCTAAACCCAAAGGAACTTCTCTAACAAAAAAACCAATGATAATAGGAATTTGCTAAATAGCTCTAATCCATTAAATCTATCATGCCTCAAATCGGGGTATAACAACACACCTATAGTACTAGGCATCGCATAAGTAGGAAAAGTTTAAAAGATTGAAAGAAACTCTAGATGCACAAGTTCAATCATATTTCGCATGATAAAGTTAATATTCAGAATTCAAACCAACTATAATCCTGAAAATAAATTATGCTAGTTTATACTCAAATGTACCACAACCCAAAGGCATAAGTCAGTAACTCAAAATGCCTACGCACAGTGCAAAATAATAAAGTGCTAATCCTTAAAACTATTATTAAACCTCCAAAATAAATAAAGGCCTTGAATGTAACTAATACGCTCTTCTTGAATTAGACACTAACAGAAGTCAAACTTCACAAATAGGAAGAAGAAGGGATGAGCTAGAAAATAAGACAATTTTGCTAACAGCTATATTTTACAAACTCATTCAGAACATACAAATATATGATATTACATAACCATCAAAACAAATCCGTCAAAGTAATAATTTTGGGCTAAGGCCACTACTCGCCAAGTGGCACAACAATAGAGAGTCACATGTTGCAGAAGCAAAATGTCATAACGGATATTACAAAACTAACAAGTCTAATGGATCATAGATGCACATGTTAGAATCGTAATAAAGAATAGAACTTATACTATAAGTTGATTGACAGTAATGTATACCTCTACTGGATAAGGAAAAAGGCATAGTCAAAAAATGTTAACAAAACTAATATCTTAAAATCATACAAAATGGTACCTAGTCATGTCAGTTAACTAATTGCAATACATAATAGTTACAAACACATAACAAATATCTTATAATAATTCCCTAGACATATATACAAGTTTAGAGAAACGATTATATACATATGACGACAATCAAAGATTAATTTCGTAGACTAATTCATCATAGCCAAATTGATGAGTTTAGAAAAATGGGAATCTGAGTATGCAATTAATTATCCAAAGAGGGCAATCTCTAATAAAACTATAGAAGAATCAAGTTTACTTTATTAGTCCGATGATTGCCAACTACTGAATGAAAGGAACAAATGAACGAGGAGGAAGAAAATCGAATACCAACCTAGGGCTCTTCAAAGATGAAAATTTTCTTCTGACCTCTCCTCTCTTTCTTAATGATTGGGAGATGTGAAAAGTATGTTGTTTTTTGGGAAGATGTGAATAAATAAATAGAGAGTACTAGGGCTAGGGTTATGTAGTCAACAAGTTGTCAAGAGAAGAAGTTTTTTTTTTGGGGGTAATAACAAGACCCCCTCTCTTTTTTTTTTTTTTCCCCATCGAAAGAGTTGGGTATGATATCCCTCTCGGCTAGCAGAAGTTTTGTCCCCAAAACTTACCCGTATTATCGAATAGAAAGGGATGCTTATTCCTTATGTTTTCTTCCAATCCCTAAGTTGCATCACTCTTTGTATGATTAGTCCATCATACCTTAACATTTGGAAGTGTACATTTTCTCAGAACTTGGCGCATCTTATCAACAATTCATACACATTGCTCTTCATATGACATATCTTTTTGCAGTGCTACTGGGACCACATATAGTGTGTAACTTGGATCAGGGACATATTTTCTCAACATCGAGGCGTGGAACGCATCGAGCACACATGATAACATTGGTGAAAGTGCTAATCAATATGTCACAGGGCCAATTCTCTCCAAAATCTTAAAAGGTCCAACATACTGAGTACTTAGCTTCCTCTGCATACCAAACCACATAAGTCCCTTAACTGCCAATACTTTCAAAAAAAAATGGTCACCAACATTAAACTCTAGCTCTCTTCTTTTATTATTTACATAACTCTTTTGCCGACTTTGTGCCACTTGAAGGCATTCTCTAATATAACGTATATTGTCTATTATCAATTATACAAGCTTTGACCCTAGGAGCCTTCCAACAAATCCACAACCTACACTTCCTACCACACAAGGCATCGAAAGGGACCATTTGGATTTTGGCTTGATAACTTTTGTTGTAAGTAAATTCTACTAATGGAAGATGCCTACCCTTAGAACCCTTCACGTCCAGAGCATAAGTCCTTAACATATCTTCAAAAGTTGGCTAACGATATGCGGATGATGGATAGTACTAGCGTCAAGTTTGATCCCTAAACCTCTTTGCAAATTGATTGGGATATTTAGGACTTGTCCAATGATAAGGAGACACGTGGCGCTAACCAAGTCAACTTGAGGTGGGAGTTAACTACAAGGAAGAAGGAAGAATGCTAAAGAGGTAGAATGGTAATTTCTTCCACCAGATTAGGAAATTACCACTTCGCCTTTGGGTGCTAACCCCAAAGCTATAAATACTCCAAGACTCACTCTTTTAGGGGGCTTTTTCACTATTTATAATTTGACTTGCCCATTAGATGCTCTCTAAAAGTAGTAAACACTCTCTCTTTGCTCTTTTCTCTATTCCTGTTACTTTTCCTCACTCTGAGACTTACTTAAGCATCAAATGGGCTTTCCTTGGGAAAAACTCCTGAGGTCAACCTTCGTGCATGTCGTCAAGGAGCACACGCCATCTCGCACAACCAAACAACACAATAGCCAAGTGTAAGTCCAGGCTTTTCCCCCACTCATTTAAATTTCTTCCACAATAGATTGGCGCCGCATGCAGGGAAGTATCGGCAAAATGGTTGACAAATGATCCAATACATCAAAGCATGGAGAGAAGGTAAGCGTAAAGCAGTTGAAGGCCTACCAATGGGACATGGTGGCTCTCTAGCTCAGAGTTCCATGTAGAACTCGATGGATCGCCCCTCAGCTCAATAATTTGTCACCCCAAAGTAGTTGGGAGAGGTGCTTAACCAAGTGTAATAAGCAGTGATCCAAAGGGCGTGTGAAAAGATGAAGGCAATCAAGCATGAGCCTGTGCCCATCCGAGGTTTAAATACAAACAAACGCCTAGGTATACCCCTCTGTATTGGCAGGCTTGGAACCGATGCCACCAGGGGGAGGTAAACACTTTGCGGGGCGGGGATGCTAAGAGAGTCATCGAAGCTAAGGAGGCTCTCCAAAAGCCCCATAACAGCATCGCTTCCTCCCAATCCATCACAACTCCATACGCATCCAATAGTAAGGAAGCTGGATGGTATAAGGAGAAAGAAGAGTCCTCTCACCTCCATTACCTAGAATTCGAAAGCTGTAGTAAAAGAGTTCCCTGGTCGGCTAGGTCGACGGGAAAGACCCTAATAGGAACCGCATACCCTGTAGCACTCACCTCCCGAATTGCCAGGGCCAAGAGGGGCACAGTAGCAAAGGGTATCATCTTAACATTGTGATTCACTTTTGATCGAATCAAGCCATCCTAGGCCTCTTATGCTTCAGATGGGGACTCCTCGGAGAGAGGATCTTTGCCTTCTTTCTCAACGCCTTTAGTAAAGCAATTATGGAGGCACTGCACCCTAAGAATTTCAACATGGCAACCATCGACCCCTTTGATGGGACTACTAATCCTGACGATCATCTGGGTTTCTATAAGGCATAGATGTACGTGTAATATGCCAGTGATGCAATGCTATCATTATTTCCCTGCTACATTAATGGGGATCACATCGACGTGGTTCAATGGTCTTCCTAATGGGAGCATTACCTCCTTCCTTTACTTAGTCAAGCTATTTAGCATTCATTTCACAGCAACTCAAAAAGAACGGCAAACTAGCATTCACCTCACCAAGATTCAGCATGCCAAAGGAGAAGACATGAAGGAGTACATGATGAGGTTCAATTATGAAGCCATCCTAATCCCGGACTTATAGGATCTGGTGGCTTACACGAATTTCCTCAACGGACTACTCTCGAAAGGCTCAAATTTTCCCTCACTGAGATTAAGGTAATGACGTTGGCAGAACCCCTAAGGATGGCTCATGATTTCATATAAGTATAGAGATATGTGCTGGGGATGACTTTGCCGAACCAGACACTTGGAAAAGAGGAGGGGAGCATAAGGGTCCCCAAACGAACAAACGTCCAAGGTAGGATGAGGAAAAAGTTGGGCGTTTTCACACCACCGTCGGAACATCCTTATGGAAATCAAGGGCAGCCTTAGGGGTGTACATTATTCGGTCCAAACCTGGACCAGACTGAAGACTAGGTTAGACCAGACCGCACCGGTCCGGACCGAGTGCATTTGGTCCGAGCCTCGGTCCAAAAAATTACCTTATTGGATCTTCGGTCTGGTCTAGTCCGATCCACCCAGTCCACCAATCCGGATTGAGGACTAACTATTTTTAAAAGTAAAATAAAATAAAATGTTTTAAGAGTTTGAGAATTTCTTTTTGATTTTTTAGGTCAAAGATAATGCCAAGTGCTAGCTAATGCTTTCTAGAATTAGGAAACAAAATCAATAATAGGATGACTTTGGCCCAAATTAATTGAGTCAATAAGCTTTGTTCCAACCATACTTGAAAATAAATTCAGTCTACTTTGGTCGATCCCGGTTCAGTCCAAATTTTTTTGGTCCAGTCCTAGTCTGATCTGACTCTTATTGGGTCCGGTCTTTGGTCCGTACTTTTTCTCTTAATCGGTCTTCGGTCCAACCTGGTTCAGTCCAAGTTTGGATCGATGAACACTCCTAGGCATCCCCAAGCTAAGGTGACCAAAGCCCATTGAGACTCTGATGGAATTTAGAAATAAGAACAACTATTGTGAATATCGCGAGGATTACGAGCACACCACCTTTGAGTGCCGTGAACTGAGGAAAGCCCTCCACCAGCTAGCTGACTAGGGGCAGCTCAATCTCTTTTTGAGAAAGGGGAAGAGGTGAGGATCGCAATCTTTATGACCCAGAAGGAAAGAAAGACAATGATGCTGACCACAACACAAAGATAATGGCGACCATAATTGACAGGATTGATGATAAGGAGTTGAATGCAGGCTACTGGAAAGCTTAGATCTGAAAGCTCAGGTAGGTTACGGCTACCAGAGAATTGAAATCGCCCATTAGACCAACCATGGCATTTGGTCAGGAGGATATGCATCCCTTGTAAACCCTTCACAATGATACCTTTGTGATTATAGCTTCAGATAACTACTATGGTTCACCGAATACTTGTGAACACAGGAGATTCTATTGATATCATCACTCTTGAATGCCTTAAGAAGATGCAATACAATGAAAAAGACTTAGAAGCAGTCAAGACTACTATTGTGGGATTTGAGGGACAAGCTGCATACCCCAAGGAACTAAAAAACTACTTGTCCAAGTGGGCGATAACTCACAAACTGTAGAGATGAACTTATTGGTGGTAGACATCCCCATGACATACAATGTCATTCTAGGACGATCGACTGTTAATCCCATCAAAGCTATTGTGTGACCTTACCTCCTACTCATTCAGTTTGAACAAGGTGAAGGTAAGGTAGGGAAACTGTATAGAGACTTAAAGATGGCAAGAGAATGCTATTATGTAAGTCTAAAGTCCTTAGGGATGAAGGAAGAGTCCCCTACAAGCAAGACGTCCCAACCAAACGAGGCTAGAAAGAAGGTGGGCACAAAAGTAATGGTAGTACTTTCGGGCTCGGTTGGAGAACATGGAAGATGATGCATGGTGAATTCCATTTGACCAAATAAAGGTATGAAATACTTATAGATGAGCCAAATGGATGTTGAAGACCAATCTTTCTAACAACGAACCAAGAGAGAGAATTCCTAAATAAAAGAAAACCTCTAATAGAGATGATTCAATACTTGAAATATGTAACCAAGAGATAAATCAAAGTCGATATATTGAGGCTAAAAATTAAACCAATACCTAGATTAAATCAACCCATCCTCTAACCCTCTAAAGCCTTAGCACCAAGGATTACATTAAAGGGAAGATTTAAATCACCACCCTTCTAAGAGAGATAAACAATATGCAAATTTGAGGAAAACCAAGCTTCAAACTTTCATATTATTCATCAAATTTGATTTCGCATAGAGGTAATTGGGTCCATAAATACCCAATGAGAGGGGAAATTAGTTATACATTAGTGGGGCAAGTGGTCTAATAGAAGGCTTACAAAATATCCTAGGAAAATAAATCAAGATACTTTATGAGTTGTATTTTTCAAGATTCATCCTCCACTTTCTAGAGAGCCTTGAGTAGGCTCTACTCCTCTAAATGAGGTGCCTCTACTAATCGACTCTTCCCCTATGCGTGAAGAATCATTCAATGCTGATTAATCTCCAAAATTAAGGTCGTAACCTCCTCAATTAAGCCCATAATTAGAACCGTGCATGTTCCCATCTTGGACCGACCCTTGCTTAGTATTTAGTCCATACTTTCCTCAATACTTATAGTTTGAGTATGATTCAAGACTTATTAAAAAATAGACATTTAGGCTTTCCATCCATGTATAATTTGCAGAAATTGAAGCTCATTTGCCTAGTTAAATATGAGCTAGAAATAAAGGAAAGTATTCTGCCCAGAAATTGAAAATAAGCTAATATGGTGGTTTAGGGCAGATTGAGTGGTTAACTCCTTATTTAGGGCTACTGTTGGCCCAACCATTGTTTCTAACCCCACCTGGACCTTCACAAGGGCTTCAAGTTAATATTGATCTAACGAACCTAGTCCTTGACCTAGGGTCAATATTGGGCCAACTTAGTTCATGACCCTCACTAGTGAGAGTAAGCCCAGGCTCGAAACCTACTCCGTATGAGAAGAACCCACCCAGAACCTACTTCTAAAGTAGTTCCTATACCATTAGACCTTGAGTGCCCAGAGCAGACTATTCAAATTGGCAAAGACCTGAACCCCTTGACGAAGGATGGAAGCACTAAACTCTTAGAGCGATACAAGGATATGTTTACATTCGACCCTTCCCAAAGGCCAGGCGTAACTCCCAACATAATGGGGCACAAACTATGTGTGGACCCGAACCACAACCCAGTTATTAAGAAACGAACACACTTGAGGGTAGAAAAGAGTGCAGTTGCGGCAGCCGAGGTTTAGAAAATCTTAGAAGTAGGAATTATAAGGGAATGCCAATATCCTGAGTGGGTATCAAATGTTGTCTTGGTTAAGAAGCCTAATGGGACTAGAGAATGTGTGTTGACTTCTTGATTTGAATAAGGCATGCCACAAGGATAGCTAACCAAGATAGAAAGTTATTCGATTTTACGGCTGGCCATGACTCAGCTTCATGGATGCCTTCTCGGGCTATCACCAGATCCTGTTGGCCAAGGTGGATCAAGAAGAGATGACCTTCATTACTGATAGTGGCTTATACTGCTGCAATGTGATGCTATTTGGGTAGAAGAGTGATAAAGTCACCTACTAATGGCTCGCTAATAAAGTCTTTGTGACACTCCTAAGGAACTTTTGATGACATGATTAGTAAGAGTGTGAAAGAAATCGATCATGTAAAAGACTTGGAGGAGACCTTCAAGATACTAAGACATTATAAAATGAAGCTCAACCCTAAGAAGTGCACTTTTAGAGTTAAATTCGGAAATTTTTTGGGGTACATGATCGATCAGAGAGGCATTGAGACAAACCTCGACAAAGTCAAGGTGATGCTGAACATGAAGTCCCCGACAAATGTGAAAGAGGTGCAAAAGTTGACCGACCGTGTAACCGCATTAAGGAGGTTCATATCAAGATCAGCGGATAAGTGCCTTCCTTTCTTCAAAATCCTAAACAAAAAAATGTGTACGAATGGGATAAAGAGGCTGAGCAAGCCTTCCAAAGACTAGGAAGATTCTCTCGGATGTTTAGTCATAGCATTAGAGAGCCGTTATTGGTATATCTCATTGTCCCCTACCACATGATAAATGCAGTTCTATTAGTCGAAAGGGATGGATAACAGCTCCTAGTCTACTATGTGAGCCACATCCAAACAGAGGTTGAGCAACGCTACCCACTCATTGAGAAGTTTGCATACGCCTTTCTGATTGTAATTCGGAAGCTATGTCTGTATTTTGAAACTCCTCGCCTTTATTATTTTAATCGACCAGCCTTGCGAAGCACTCTTGAGCAGTATGGAAGCTCCAAAAGAATGTTAAAGTGGGCTGTTGAGTTAGCACTGTATGACATCAGCTATAAACCAAGAAGAGTAATCAAGGCCCAACCCCTGGCCAACTTCATTGCCGAATACTTAGTCCCAGATGATCCCCAAAATACGGGTAGCAAGACATGGATGCTATGTGTTGATGGGTCAGCAACAAATACAGGAAGTGTAGCAGGGCACTCGCATGAGCAGGCACTGAAGTTCATGTTCAAGACATCCAACAACACGGTTGAGTATCAGGCCTTATTGGCTGGAATGGAAATTTATAACGTGCTAGTGGCAGAGTGCCTAAAGGCTATCTCCAACTCCCAACTAGTGGTGAATCAACTAAGAGGTTAATACAAAGCTCATGGTCCATCCATGGTTGCCTACCTGGCTAAAGTGAAGGAGAAGTCCTACATGTTCAAGAAATCTAAAATTAAGGATGTACCTAGATCAGAGACCAACAAGTTGATGCCTTATCTAAGTTCACCAATTCTTACCCAAATGGACATTCAAAGAGCATCCATTTGGAGATCTTATCAGAACAGATGATTGATGCCAAGGAATTGGTTTGGATCGATATAAGGAAGACATTGATGAAGCCCATCATAAATTATTTTTGTGATGGAACCCCATCACAAGACCCGAAAGAGGTCGATTGTATTAAGAAGAGATCTAAATGTTCTTGCTATATGAAGGGCTCCTCTCTAAGAAAGTTTTTCGCATCCCCTCCCAGGATGCACCACACCAAAAGAAAGCAAAAGGATCTTAGGCGACGTACATGAGAGGGAATGTGGGTCGCACATTAGGAGACTAAGCTTGTCTGCAAAGGCATTAAGGATGGCCTATTACTGGCCCACACTTCCATTGGATCGATAGAAATGGTTCGAAGGTGGTGCAAATGTCAATGATTTGCCCTCCTACATCACCAGTCGTTCACTTCTTTGACTACAATGCATTCCCATTGTCTTTCGTAAAGTAGGGCATGGACATTCTAGGGCCCTTCCTAATGATAATGGGATAATGCAAATTCCTCTTTGTTGCGATGGACTATTTTACCAAGTGGGTAGACGGGGAGGCAATGGCATCCATTACCAAGAAGGAAGTTCACAAGTTCATATAGAAGAATATTGTACAAGGTTATGGGTCCCAAGGGCAATGGTGTTCGACAGTGATTGACAGTTCAATACCGATAAGGTGCAAGACTACTGTGCTGAGTGTCGCATCCAAATAAGGTTCATAGCCATTGCTAGGAAACGAATGGGCAAGTCGAGTCCACTAACGAGTAGATCTTGAATGGACTTAAGAAGGGATTGGACAATGCAAAGGGACTATGGGCTAATGAGCCCCTCACCACCATACTATAGTCCAATCGAACACCGAGAAGACTGCAACTAGAGAGACCTCCTTTTTGCTTATTTATAGCTTCAAAGTCATGCTCCTACTAGAAGTTGTTATCCACACCTATTGAATCACCATATTCCAAGGGGACCTCAACAACAAGGCCCTAGGAGAAGCACTTGATCTATTTCCCATAGTGATGGAAGATACCTATCTCAAGGAAGAGCTCGCAAAATCAGGATGGCTCAATTCTACAATCATAAAGTCAAGGAGAGATCCTAAAGGACGGAAATTTAGTCCTAAGGAAGATAGAGGCTACTGGGAAGGAGGCAATCCTAGGGAAGCTCACCCCCGATTGGGAAGGCCCATGCATAGTCATTGGGGAGGTGCACCCTAGGACATTTCAACTCGCCACCCTCTAAGAAGAAAGGATACAAAGGACATGACATTCAGCTAACCTTAGGAGGTTACGTATGATGTGGATTGGAGGTAGTTCTGTCGTTTGTGTAAATAAAGGCCTGTTTCATTTTCCATATACGTTGTATGTTCGGTTAGCCCCCAATTTCATCGCCTATGAATTTAAATGAAAGATCATTGCCTCAATTGTTTTTTTATTGTCATCAAGATTGCGGGCATAAGGGCTTATGGTAAGACAATAGGTCCAATGAAATGATAAAAAATTTGACGATAAATCTAAATAGGCAGGTACGCTGATGCAAGGATCAGCTCGTTCGGGTAGTGTCCAAACTTAGCCAATGAATGATTTGGTAGGCAATGTGATGAGGATGGATCCTTAAAACTCCCAAGATCAATTTAACAAGGAAACAATCACACCAAAAGATGGTTCTTTTAGATTTAATCTCAATCAATCGATAAGATTGTGAGGTTTGTACCCAAGGTAAGATGCTAATGATAATTTAATAGGCTCTTAGCCACCAAAGAAGAATTCTAAAGAAAAGACTCTAATTACCACTCTTGATTAAAGAGATAAAGATGGAGAGATTTTAGTGAGAGAAAATGACATTTTGCCTTTAAATTCATAATTCAACTCAAGGTAAGTTCACACAGAGGTAATGGGGTCTACAAATACCCAAAATGGGGGAAGGGGATAAGCTGTAACAATAGTGGGGCAACTTTACCAATAGGGGTATCACAAATTATCTTACGAAAATAAATCAAATTACTAAGATAACAACCAAAGTAAGCTGTATTTTTCAAGGATTCTACCCCTAATTCTAGAAGGCTTCTTGAAGGCTCAACACCTCCAATGAGGGCCCTGCCATTAAAAATCCTCCTTGATATGTGTAGAATCACCCTATGCTAAGTAATCCCAAAGATAACAACTCTATTCTCCTCAACTAAGACCAAATTCCAGATTGCTCTAACTGGAATTTTGTGCACAGTCCACATATTTGGGCCATTTCTCCCAATATTTGAAACCAATACCAAATTTTAGCTCATGCGGATAAAATTAACATCTTAGGGAATCAGAAAGAGTTGGCTCATTTTGTTTGGTCTTCATTAGGTACAATTTGAACTCGACCCAAATTTAACAAATTTTTTGATAAAAATCACCACTACATGAGTTGGGGTTTCTGTCACTTTAGGGAATCAAAATGCAACCTAACTCAGAATTTTATTGCGTAATCCTAAATTTAACTCAATAATCTTCGTAAGAAGCATAGATCGCCCTAATTGGACATCGATTAGTTGGTGAGAAGCCAAGTCAAAACCGAGTGAAATGCTGGAGTGGTGACCATCTTAACCAAGAAAAGTTATTTTAGACATTGGTGTGCATGAAGGTGCAGCCAAGAGTTGGCTTGAGCCTTGGTATGCATCAACCTCCCTCTCTTGAGTAAGATATTCCCTCAAATCCTCGTGATTAAAATTCATTGACATCAACCTTACATGCCTTTTACTAGTCTTTGGTTTGAAAACACCCAAAGTGTGAAGGACTCCTCTCTTCTTGAATGTGTGGGAGTTATTGAAGATCTTTGGGAGATTACTAAAGCAATGAGTAACTTTCTTAGGCATCATGAACTTATTGATGATCTTAACATACTCATCATAAGATAACTCAAACTCATCATACTCAAGACAGGTATCACTTGTGGCTTAATCACCTTCATAAGGGTTTCTCCTAACACTGTTTTGATGGGTAATGGGAACTTGTGGATGGGTTCTTTTGGAATTTCATCCTCAAGCTCTTGGCGAGCTATAAGGGGTAAACGTTCCACTCCCTCACGTGTGTTTCGCTACACCATTAGAAGGAAATTCGAGGATTGCTCTTATTGGTGGCACACTCTTCTGATGTTTCATTCTTATAGGGGCTTTTCTTACTTTTCTTCGCAGTTTAGCTTTGTGAGGTTCAACTGAAGGTAAAGGGGTCAATGTGATGCTTTTGCCATGGTGCTTAAGTGAATAAGTATTAGCATACCCATCGTAAATCATACGATTATCATACAACCATGGTCTAGCAAGCAATAACTGACATGCATCTAAAAGGAGAACATCACACAATACTTCATGATAATAAGAACTAGTTGAGAATGAATAGTAAGAGCTTATGTCGAAGTGGTTACCTTATCGTTTGATTTTCACCATTGAAGAGAGTTGGGAGCAGGATGCTCCTTAGTGGGAATTTATAGCTTGTTGACAAGTGTCTTAGAGGCCACATTGGTGCAACTACAGCCTTCTATAATTAAGCTAAAAACCTTGCCTCTAATGGTGCACCTTGAGTTAAAGATTTGTTCCCTTTGGGTATCATCATGGGGTGACCTTTTGATTAACAATAATTCTCCAATATCGAGCCTCACCAAGGTAGAACCACCATTTTTATCCTCTTCTTTACTTAATTCTTCTTCAATGGCTCGAATCTCTTCTACCTCCTTGATGGTAAGGGTCTTTCTATTAGGCCAATCGGCTTGAAAATGCCTAAAACTATGGCACTTAAAATATTTCTTTTCTTCTAACCTTTTAGGTGGCTTAATAGCAATTCCCTTGCCCTTGTTAAGACCTTTGACTTGTGGGCGCGGGGTTTCATTTTCAATGTGAGTGGAGGGCTTCTAGTAAGGGAGGTGTGAAAGGACTTTGTACTCTTAAGTTGCTTCTCAACTTTGATAGCTGGGTGGCACTTATCATCAAAGGATAAATAAGGTTGTAAATCGACCTTGTTAGTAATGTTAGGAGATAATCCTTTAATAAGCCTAGTAATTTTGAGCTCAGGCTCTTCATATAATCCAATCCTCATTTGGAGTTGTTCAAACTCCCCAATTTACACTTCTACCTTTAGATTCTCTTGGTTGAGAGAGGTAACCTTGAGGTAGATTTCTTGCTTATAAGAAGGGGGTAAAAATCTCTTGTCTATATGTTTTTTGAGCTTGGACTAAGTTTTAATTTTGGATTTGGCTTCTCTAGGCCTACTCTTCTTCAGGTGCTCATACCATAGTGAAGTATACTCCTTCAATTTAAGAATGGCCAACTTGAAGGACTTTTCATTATTATACTCTTTGAGATCCTTTCAATGACTTGAATCCAACCAAGATAGTTCTTTTTGTTAAGATTACCATCATATTTCAGAGCCTCAAATTTTAGATTCCTAAGGTCATCCCTTGGATTCCATCCTCTTCTAGGCTTCGCTTCATTATCATGAAAGTCTTTATGAGAGGAAGAGTACACGATGTCAATAGGATTAACATCGTAGCCACGACGATAAGGGTTTCATTATGCGGATCACCTCACTTGTTCAAGCTATTAAGTGAACTTCCTTACTTACTCTTGAAGCTCAAAAATAGCCCTATCTTTACTCATCTCATGGGGCTTGCTCAGGAGGATTGCCCTTGGAGAGACAAGCATCTCCCTCATTGGCATGATTAATAGTAATTTGTAAGTGAAAAAAGGGTAAAGAGCGAAAATAGGGGAGACATGAGCATGCTAGGGTGGCACGAGCCAGAAATAATGAAAAAAGGGGTGGCACAACCGTGCCAAATCTTTAATAGAAGAATGGGAGTGCAGGACAGGTGGCACAATCGTGCTAAGCAGCATGGGTAGGCTGTGTAAAATTTCTGATGGGGTGATTTTTGACGAATATTTTGTGAAGGCTTCTTGTGGAGTTTTAGGGATTGGTTTTGGTTATGGATTGCGTTTGGGATAGAATTAGGGTTCTTTGTGGACTAATGGGGTTGATGAAGGTAGGTAAATGAAGGCAAATTTTGAAAAGCCAAAGTGTGGATTTTTAGGGTGAAAAATAAAAAGGTAGTGAGGTGATTGAATCAATGAAGGTTTTGATTCAAAAACCACCCAAGAGACACCCCAGCTTTGATACCAACTTGATGAAAATGGATCCTCAAACTCCCAAGATTAATATAACAAGGAAAACAATCACACCAAAGGATGCTTCTCTTGAGTTCAATCTCAATTAGTCGATAAGATTGAGAGGTTTATGGCAAAAGGTAAGATACTAATGATAGTTTAATTACTTTTCACCAAATTCCTCTCCTATAGGCTCTTATCCACCAAAGATGAATTCTAAACGAAAGACTCTAATCACCACTCTTGATTAAAGATATAAAGAAGATATAAAGATGTAGAGATTTTAGCAGAGAAAATGGCCTTTTGTCTTTCAATTTGGAATTCAACTCAAGCTGAGTTTACTGGAGGTAATGGGGTTTATGAATACCCAGAATAAGGAGGATTAGCTGCTACAATAATAGGGCAAGTATACCAATAGGGGGATTATAAATTATCTTAGGAAAATAAATCAAATTACTAAGATATTAAAATTAATGTGAGTTGTATTTTTATAGGATTCTTCCCTCGCCTTCTAGAAGACTCTACACATCTATAAGGGGCCCTGCCACTTGGAAATCATCCTTGATATGTTTAGAATCACCCCATACTAATTAATGTCAAAGATAATAGATGTATCCTTCTTAATTAAGGCCAAATTCTAAATTGCTCTAAAATTAGAATATTGTGCACACTCATATTTGGCCATTTCTCCTAATATTTGAAAACAATGCCAAATTTTAGCTCATGGGGCCAAAATAGACATGTTATGGGATCAGAAAAAGTTAGGCTCGCTTCATTTGGGCTTCGTTAGGTAGGATTTTAACTTGACCTAAATTCATCAAAATTTTCGACAAAAACCAGCACTGTATGAGTTGGGGTTTTTGTCATTTTAGGAAATCAAAATGCAACCTAACTTAGGGTTTATTGCATAACCCTAAAGTTAACTCCCTAAGCTTCCCAATAAAGCACAGATTACCCTAATGGAGCATTGATTGGTTGGTGAGAAGCTAAGTCGAAACCGGGTGAAATGCTGGAGCGTTAACCATCTTGACCAAGGAAAGTTAGCTTGAACTTTGGTGTGGATGAGGGTGTAGCCAAGAGTTGGATTAAGGCTTAGTATACATCACAATGGGAACAATAGGATGTTGGCCTTGCAATCGAACTTATCCTACCCCCTCACTGAAGGGGTCTAACCAAGTACGATAATTGGGTTAAATGATACACTAATGCAAGGATCAGCTCGTTCAGCTAGTATCTAAACTTAGCTCATGAATGTTGTGGTAAACAATGGGAATGATAGGACATCGGCCTTACAAATGAACTCATCATACCCCCTCAAAGAAGGCATCTAACCAAACACGATAGTTTGGTCGAACGACATGCTTATGTAAGGATCAGTTTGTTTGGAGGGTGTCTGAACACCTTTAGCCTCGAGGGGCTAAGGGGTGGGTGTATAGCTAAGTCGTTCTTAGTTAACAGTACCCTCTCTGCAAGGACAGGGCCACAGCCCCTTTAGTCCCTTAGGGCGGAACCCTTTAAATCGATAAACACCGTAAAACAGTGTGATGTATTATATTAACATGTAGCAATGGAAAGAAATGCAAAAATGTATTGCAAAGCAAAGAATCTAAACATTAGAACTGTCATACATACAAACAAGATAAAGTGTCATTATATGCCCACATAACTTTCAAGATAATAAAGCAAGGAAGTAAACATGTCCATAAAACCCTGACTCGAAGGCCTAAGAAAAAACAAGTTTCTTATAGAAGCAAAGTCTAGCAGCTTAGAGAAGAGTGAAATAGGGAGGCGGAAGTCAAGTTTGCACATCAACGCTATCAGTGTCTCCTGCAGCCTCGTTGCCAGCATGGGTCACCTCAACATGTTAGATTCTTCAGGGCGTACTCAGGTAATGATGGGCATTGGCATCCTTTATCTTGATCACATTGGCCCACTTCAAGAGAATCTCCCAATCGGGCATGAAGACCCTTTTGCCCTCATCATACTCTTAGAAAGCTCGGGTCATCAGGTCCATCATGCCCTGCTGCCCCTTTTCATATGAGATGTTGGTGGCATCAAGTTGAGCTTGGCATGCATGCCTCTCCATCAAATCCTTATCGGTCTCGAACTTGCGCTCCAACTCGTTCAACTTGTGCTTCAATTCCCAATTCTTACGCCCTTCGGCCTAGATCCTTTCCTTAAGGGATTTTATTTTATTCTTGTCGCACCTCATTTGTTCCCCAAGAGAGTTGAGGTCGACCTCCATGATGCATTAAGGAGGGATTGAATGAAGGGTAGAGAAAGCACAAATCGCATCCTCAAATGAAAGAATGAAAGGTTGCGATAAAACATGAAGAAAAAAAAGAGTCGTAACCAGTAAAGACTCATACCTTGATGAAGTACACCTGGACGGCTTCTTAAGTGCTGAGGCAAGCTCTCACTTTTAGGTAAGCTTCTTGAGTAATGCTACCTTCCCCTTATACTCGATAGAAATGAAGGAGCTCTAACCCTTAGAGGAGCGATGGTCAGTTGAGCTAAGAGGGATGGGGACTCATAGAGGTGACGTCCTCTGCTTAGTGAGAGGAAGACTTGCGGGGCCGCTGCTCATTCCCCTATGGGTAGGAACATCAACAGGCTGAGAAGACGCCCCTTTGACCCGCTTAGGGTGCATCGAAGTCTTCATGTGTTCCAACACTCGACTTTTAGCCTGCAATTCCAATGCGATAACCATGTTAGAGGGGAAAATACACTTCGGGGGTGGAGCAGCTAGGTGAGGTAGGGCTTGGATGGCTGGGAAGAAACACATAACAGAGGAAGGTCCTAGACCTCCTGGATAACAAGCTCCCTGACCTGTTTCTCTCATCGCACATCGTGAAGGCACCTCCTCTTTTCCTTTGTTAACTTGCCTTTCATCTTGAGCAATATATTGATCGCTTTATCTACAAAATGCAAATTCTAAATGACTAAGGTTAGTAAAGAAAAACGCATATTAAATCAACAAAGCGATGATCAAGTTACTACAGTGGATAGCCGAACAAAGCCTATTGGCATAAAGGAAACACCTGTAATTAAATAGCACCCGTCAAGGGAGCCAATGGCCGGAACCTATAGTTGTGTTTGAAAGAAAACTTCACCTCAAAATCGATGATCTTCTTGATGTTATTATAGAAGGGTGGGTTGATATAATGGGCGCCGAGCCTGTTCTCTAGGTCAAGCCTGGCAGGGCCACTAGAAGCAGCTGGATCCTTCTCCAGCTCCATAACTACGTTTGTGGATGGTATACCTACACTAGCAAAACGCCCAGGAAGCAGATAAGCTATGGATACCTTCCACAGATATGATACAGGTCTACCCAAAGAGTAGGAGGCGAGACATAGTGAGCTATTAGAGCTCTTCTCGAGAAAATTCGGGTTAGTCTAGAAGAAATTCCACAAAGGAATCGCCACGAGTGAATCCGGGGGTGCCTAATGTTAGGCTCTAACTTATTCTCGTAATCCTCTAAGGGGCTGACGCCTTCCTAAAGGGGTGAGGTTGGACATAGATTGGTAGAGTTATTACTACACCTATCCTCTCCGAAGCCCAATACGGAGCTAGAGACTGACCCTAGCAAATAAGGGAATGAAGACATAGCTATGGTATAAGAATAATAAATGAAGAAGGGAAGGATCAATACCTTAGTGATCGTAAAGACAACGAAATTCCTTTCTTAGAGTTTCTCTCTCTAACTTTATCCGTCTAGAATTTTGGGGAGTGTGCATGAATGGAAGTGAGAGATGAACCGGGCTAATAAATGCACAAATGTTGCCTTGGGATGTATGCCCAAATTCGACGGCTCACAGTTGGATGAAGTGCCACTTGTCAAAATCCAAAATGGGCCAAAAAGAAAAGAAAAAGAGGAAAAAAGGTAGCCTACACAAGTGAGGCCTTGTTAAATGGAGGAGAGGACCCCTTCCTCCCATTCGGCCTAGCCAAATAGAGGGTGAGATCTCCCTCCTCCTATTTAGGCCAAGCCAAACGGAAAGAGGGCAGACCCTCCTCCTGTTCGGCCAAGTCGAATAGAAAGGAGGAATCTCCCTCCTCCTAGTTAGCTCAACCAAATGGAAGGAGGGGAGTCTCTCCTTCTATTTGGCCTAGCCGACTGGAAGGTGATGCATGGTGAATTCCATTTGTCCAACTGAAAGTATGAAATGCATGTAGATGAGCCCAATATATGTTGAAGACCAATCTCTTCAAATATGAACCATGAAAGGGAGAGAATTTCCAAATAAAAAAAACTTTTAATGGAGTAGATTCAACACTTGAAATAGAAGGATTAGATTAGATTAAAGAGAAAACTCAAATCACCACCCTACTAAGAGGGATAAATAATTTGAGATTTTGAGGAAAACCAACCTTTAAGCTCTCACATCATTCATCAAATCTGATATGTCATAGAGCTAATTGGATCCATAAATACCCAATAAGAGGAGGAATTAGCTGTACATTAGTGGGGCAAGTCGGGTAACAAAAGGCTCACAAAATATCCTAAGAAAATAAATCAAGATGCTTAAGATAACCGCCATCACTATGAACTGTATTTTCTAGGATTCATCCTCCATCTTCTAGAAAGCCTTGAGTAGGCTCCACTCTTCCAATGGAGATGCTGTCACTTGCCAACTTTTCCCTTGTGTGTGAAGAATCATCTCATGTTGATTAATCTTTAAAATTATAGCTGTAACCTCTCAATTAAGCCCGTAATTAGAATCGTGCATTTTTTTGTCATGGATCAACCCTGGCTGGGTATTTAGTCAATAACTTCCTCAATACATGGAGTTTGAGTGCAATTCAATACTCGTTAGAAAATAGACATTTGTAGCCTTCTATCCATGTATTCTTCCCGGAAACTAAAAATGAGCTGATAAGGTGGTTTTGGGAGGATTAAGTGGCTAGCTTCTTATTAGGGCTACTATTGGCCCAACTACCTTTCCTAATCCTACATGACCTTCTTAAGGGCTCCAAGTCAATATTGACCTAGGGGAACCTAATCCTTGACCTAGGGTCAATATTGGGCCAACTTGATTCATGACCCTAACTAGTGAGGGTAGGTCCACGCTAGGGAGTTGCTCCATATCAACCCCTCCCCCTTGAAGAGGATTTGTCCTCAAACCTTCATCATGTTCTTCATCGTCTTCAAGGTAAGGAGCAAGATCCCCAACATTAAAGGTGGCAGATATTTGCATATCTCCTGAAAGTTCAATCTTGTGTGCATTCTCCCCCACCTTTCGTACCACCTTGTATGGACCATCTCCTCTAGCCCTGAGCTTATTCTTCCTTCTTAAGGGGAACCTTTCCTTTCTCAAATGTAACCACACAAGATCACTCGGTTTGAACTCAAGGTGTGGGCGATTCTTGTTGGCCTTTTGCTTGTATTGCTCATTCACTTTCTCAATTTGTGCCCTCACTTGCTCATATAGCTTCTTCATTTCTTTAGCTCTTGCTTCGGCCTCAAAACTCACCCTTGATTTTTGAGGAATAGGAATAATATCAATGGGAGTAAGGGGGTTAAGACCATAGTAGACTTCAAAGGAAGAGTAAGAGGTAGCATAGGAAGGATCCCTATTCTAGGCGAATTCGACATGAGCAAGCTTAACACACTAATCCCTCAAACTCTTACTCACCATAACCTTTAGCAAGGTTGTGAGAGTTCTATTTGTAACCTCCATTTGGCCATCGGTTTAAGGATGGTAAGTAGTGCTAAAGAGCAATTTAGACCTCATAAGCCTCTATAGAAATCTCCAAAAGTGAGATAGAAATTTGGTATCCCTATCTATTGCGATGGTTCTTGGAATACCATAGAGCCTTACAATTTCCTAAAAAAAGAGATCCGCAATATAGGTAGCATCATCACTCTTGTGGCATGCAATGAAGTGGGCCATCTTAGAGAATCGATCCACCACTATTATGATAGCATCTTTTCCGCGTGGGGTTCTTGGAAGGGCCACAATGAAGTCCATGCCAATATCATCCTAAGGCCTTGAGGGGACCAAAAGAGGAGTGTAAAGACCTCGATGGAAATAACTCTTAGCCATATGACAAATATTGCATCTTGAGATCATCTTATGAACATCCCCATCCATCTTAGGCCAATAAAAATGATCCTTGAGTATCTCAAGGGTCTTGTTAATGCTAAAATGATCGACTAATGCTCCTCCATGAGCCTTCTTAACAATCAAGTCCCTTAGAGGACTTTTAGGGATGCAAAGCTTGTTTTCTTTGAAGAGGAAACCATCTTGTAGAGTGAAAAAGCCAAAGATAGAAGGATTCTCCACCACTTCCTTGAAGTCTTCATTCTCATGGTATTGAGCTTTGATGGAATAAAATATAAGAACATTGGCTTCAAGGACTGAAAGGAGAGCATATCTCCTTGATAAGGCGTCGGCCATAACATTCTCTTTCCCACTCTAATGCTTACAAGAAAAGAAGAAAGATTAAAGGAACTCAACCCATTTAGTATGTCATGAGTTTAGCTTGTGTTGACCATTGATGTAGGACAATGCCTTGTGATCCGAATGGAGCATAAAGGGCTTGGGCTTGAGATAATGACTCTAATATTCCAAAGCCCTAACAATGGCATAGAATTCCTTGTCATATGTGGAGTAGTTAAGCCTCGAACCATTCAACTTCTTGCTAAAGAAAGCTACATGGTGCTTAGCTTAAGTGAGAACCACACCAATCCCAATGTCACTAGCATCACACTCAACTTCAAATAGAAGATTGAAGTTGGGAAGAGCTAAGACAAGAGCCGAACAAAGGCTATCCTTGATGGTTTCAAAGACCCTCTGGGTGGTCTTTGTCCACTCAAAGCTTTCTTTTTTCATGCATTCGGTCAAAGGAGTCATAGTGGAGCTAAAGTCTTTGATATAACTCAACTGTAGATTCATCAACTTGAATTTCCTCACCAGACACAACATAGCCAAGAAATATAACTTGAGGAGTAAATAGTTCACGCTTCTTAAATTTGGCATATAAATTTTGTCGTCGAAATACTTAGAACACTTAAGAAAGATGCTCCATGTGAGACATTTCATCATGACTATAGACCAAAATATCTTCAAAATACACCACAATAACCTTCCTAATGAATGGTCTCAAGACCTCATTCAAGAGCCTCAAGAAAGTGCTAGGAGCAATAGATAGACCAAATGACATCACAAGCCACACATATAATCCATATTTGGTCTTAAATGCAATTTTCCATTCATCTCTTTCTTTCTTTCTAATTTGGTGAGAGCCACTCCGAAGGTCAATTTTGGAAAAGACCTTAGACCCACACAACTTATCAAGCTTATCATCTAATTGAGGAATAGGGAATTGATATGTGATGGTGATGTTGTTTATGGCCTTAGAATCAAAACACATATGCTAAGTGTCATCCTTCTTAGACACAAAAGGGCAAGAGTTGAACATGGGCTCAAGCTTTCCCTAACGTACCCATGATCAAGCAGCTCTCAGAATTGTCATTGAAGCTCTTTCGACTCATTAAAACTGCACCTATAGGCTGACTCTTTTGGCAAATAAGCGCCCAATAGGAGATCAATGTGGTGCTCAATTCCTCTCAAAGGAAGGAGCCCTAGAGGTGAATCATTGGGGAATATATCCTTAAACTCTTTCAAGAGTGATTGAGCTAAGTAATGCATGCGTTTCACTCCCTCACTTGTATTTTATTCTATCATAGTTAAGGCAAATAAAGGTTTGCTCTAACTAATGGCTCTCTACACTCATGTTTCACTCATAAATAGGATTTAAGGAGTTTGGGTGGAGGTACTGGTGTTAAAGTAAGATTATGATTTATGTACTTGAATGCATAAGTATTAGCATATCTATCATGATTCACGTGATTATCAAACAACCATGGTCTACCAAGCAACAAATGAGATGCATCCATGGGAAGAACATCATATAGTATTTCACCGCAATATGGACCAACGAAAATCTAATAAGTGCTTGCTTAGAAACAGTTACTTTGTTTCCTTGTTTGAGCCATTGGAAAGAATAAGGGGTGGGATGCACCTTGGTGGGTAATTGAAGTTTGTCAATGAGTGTTGTGGAAGCTACATTAGTGCCACTTCGTCCATCAATGATGAGTTCACACACCTTGCCTCCAATAGTACATCAGGTATGGAACATTTGCTCCCTTTGGCTTAGCTCACAAGGAGCCTCCTGGACACGAAATGTTCTCTGACTCACCAAGAGTTCACCTGCATCTAAAGTGATCAAAGTTTGATCCTCATCTTCTACTTCCTCTTCGCTAGTGGCTTCTTCAATAGCTTGAATTTCTTCTACCTCTCTAATGGTGAGAGTCCTTCGGTTAGGACAACCTACTTGGAAGTGCCCATAACCATGACATTTAAAATACTTTTTACCCTCCAATCTCTTTGATGGTTCACTAGCAATCCCTTTACCCTTGTCAAGAGTTTTAACGAGTGTAGGGGATTGTTTGAAGCGGAGTAACCCTTAGGGGTACTCAAAGGATGAATAGAGGAAGTCGTTTGAAAGGGTTCTTAACCCTTAATTTGCTTCTCAATCTTGATAGCGAGGTGGCACACATCATCAAAGATAAGTAAAGTTGTAGATCCACCTTATTAGCAATGCTAGAAGATAATCCTTTAATGAACCTAACAATCTTAAGTTCGGATTTTTCATCCAAGCCAACCTGCATTTAAAGTTGTTCAAACTTCCTCTTGTACTCTTCATATTCTCTTGGTTGAGAGAGGTGATCTTGAGGTATAGTTCTTGTTTGTAAGAAGGAGGTACAAATTTCTTATCCATATGCTTCTTGAGCTTGGACCAAGTCTCGATTTTGGGTTTGGCTTCTCTAACCCTACTCTTTTTCAAATGTTCATACCATAATGAAGCATACCCCTTCATCTTAAGAATGGCCCACTTGAAGGCCTTCTCAATATTGTAATCTTTAAGTTCAAAGAACCTCTCAAGGTCTTAAACCTAACCATGATACTTCTTTGGGTTAAGATTGCCATCAAATTCCAGAGCCTCAATGTTGAGATCCCAAAGGTCATCTCTTCGATGCCTTAGTCTTCTTGGTGTTCCTTCTGCATTATCAAAGTCTTCATGGGAGGAAGAGTATTGAATGTCAATAAGGTGAGCATCGTAGCCTCGTCGGTAAGGGTTTCATGGAATGGATTCCCTTACTTGTATAACCTCTTGAGTAAGCTTCCGCATTTGCTCTTGAAGCTCTACAAGGGCCCTACCTATTTCATGGGCTTGCTCAAGAAGAATGTTCGAGCATTTAAGAGTGCAGGAAGGGGGCACGGTCATGTCAAGCAACACGGGATGGTTGTGCCGATTCTCTGGGTTAAATTTTCAAAGTGCACAAGTCTGGCACAAGCATGCCAAGTGGCACGGGGTGGCAGTGCCAAATTTCTAGTTTTGTGCTTTTAGCTTTTTTGTGGTACTTTAGGGATGTGTTTAGGTTGGGGTTGTATTTAGGGTATAATTAGGGTTCGTTGTGGAATAGATAAGATATTTAAAGATGAAGAACTAATGACAAAATAGTATAGAAAGGGGAGAAGTTTAAGCAATTTCAACACAAGGATGGTTGGAATTGATGGTTACCAAGAGATAGGATCATTTTGTTCTGATACCAAATGACGCATGGTGAATTCCATTTGTCTAACTAAAGGTATCAAATGCATGTAGATAAGCCCAACGGATGTTAGAGACCAATATCTTCAAAGATAAACAGAGAGAGAGAGAGAAAGAGAGAGAGAGAGAGAGAGAGAGAATTCCTTAATAAAGAAATTCTCTAATAGAGTAGATTCAACACTTGAAATAGGTAGCAAGTAGATAAATCAACCTACCCTCTAACTCTCTAAAGCCTTAGCACCAAGGATTAGATTAAAGGAAAAACTTAAATCACCACCCTCCTAAGAGAGAGAAAGAATTTAAGATTTTGAGGAAAATCCAGCTTTAAGCTCTTATATCATTCATCAAATTTGATTTTTTATGTAGATAATTGGGTCCATAAATATCCAATGAGAGGAGGAATTAGCTGTATATTAGTAGGACAAGTGGATCAACATAAGGCTTATAAAACATCCTAAGAAAATAAATCAAGATGCTTAAGATAATTACAATCACTATGAGCTGTACTTTGCAGGATTTATCCTTCAACTTCTAGAGAGCCTTAACTAGGCTCAACTCCTCCAATGGAGGTACCTCCATTGTGAACTCTTTCCTTGTGTGTGAAGAGTCATCTCATGCTGGTTAATCTTTAAAATTATTGTTGTAACCTCCTCAATTAAAGTCCATAATAAGAACTGTGCATTTTCCAATCCTCAACTAACCCTTGCTGGGTATTTAGCCGATAACTTCCTCAATACTTAGAATTTGAATGCGATTCAAGACTCGTTAGAAAATAGACATTTGGGGCTTTCCATCCATGTATAATTTGCAGAAATTAGAACTCATTTTCCTAGTTGAATTTAAGCTAGAAATGAAGTAAAGTATTCTGCCCAGAAACTGAAAATGAGCTGATGAAGTAAAGTATTCTGCCCAGAAATTAGAACTGAAAATGTGTGAAGAATCATCTCATGCTGGTTAATCTTTAAAATTATTACTGTAACCTCCTCAATTAAAGTCCTTAACAAGAACCGTGCATTTTCCAATCCTCAGCTGACCCTTACTAGATATTTAGCTGATAACTTCCTCAATAATTAAAATTTGAATGCGATTCAAGACTCATTAGAAAATAGACATTTGGGGCTTTCCATCTATGTATAATTGGTAGAAATTAGAACTCATTTTCCTGGTTGAATTTGAGCTAGAAATGAAGTAAAGTATTCTGCCCAGAAACTGAAAATGAGTTGATGAGGTAGTTTTTGGAGGGTTAAGTGGTTAACTCCTTATTTAGAGCTACTATTTGCCCAACGACCTTTCGTAACCCTACTTGGACCTTCTTAAGTGCCCCAAGTCAACATTGACCTGCGGGTACCTAGTCCTTGACCTAGGATCAATATTGGGCCAACTTGGTTCATGACTTTCACTAGTAAAAATAGGCCCAAGTTCGAGAGTTGCTCTGCATCAGGAGGAGGAATCTTCCTTATCCTATTCGGCTCGACCGAATGAAACGAGGAGCTTTCTCCTCTCACGCGATCCATCCGAATGGAAAGAGGGTGGCCTCCTCCTTCCATTTGGTCCAACTGTATAGATGGAGGTTCATCCTCCTTCTGTTACGTCCAACCCAATAGAAAGGAGGTGCCTCCTCCTCCCATTTGATCCAACTGAATGGATGGAGGGGTCTCCTCATTCTATTTGGTCCAATCGAATGGAAGGAAAATCCTCTCATTCTATTCAATCCAACCAACTAGAAAAGAGGGGCCTCCTTCTTTTATTTGGTCAAACTAAATGGAAGGAGGGGCCTCTTCCTTCTATTCGATTCAACCAAATAGAGAGGAGAGCTTGCTTCTCCTATGTGGTCCAATCGCATGGAAGGAAGGGTTTCATCCTCTTATTCAGTTCAATCGAATGGAGAGGAGGAGTTTCCCTCTCATTATTTGGCCCGGTCGAGGGGAAAATGAAGGATTTCTTCACATCTTATGAATTGAATGGATAGAAATGGGTAATGCGAGGAGATCTTCACACAACTCTTATTAATTGGATTATAGAAGGAAATCCATGGAACAAGCAAAGAAAAAAGAAAGTATTAAGAGCCCATGAATTATAATACATAAAAATTCATGTGAAGTCAGATTGACAATCTCGAACGATTCATTGATGCGAAAGCTTCGAGAATTAATAAAATAAACAAACAAACAATAACAAGAACAACGATGTCATAGCCCGGGTACACATCGAGTATGGCAAAGATGCCCCATACAAACAAGCAGGAAACCGACAAAACACTTCAGCTCATTAGTGAGGAATAGGCAACCGTTGGGCATAGCATCAAGACCACAAAGTTGAGTTGAACTTCCTTTCAAACAAAGGAAGCCCTTTCTTCTCCTTATGAAGGAGCCTTTTCTAGTCAGCAGATCAGGGGTACGTCTCTACCCAGTGAACAACCCCTTCCTTTTCCTTCGAAAGGAGTTGTTTTCATTCTAAAGCAACGCTCGATTCTTCCCTTAAGGGGCTATTCCAAAGATTCCTCCACTATCCTTTCGATAGGAACCTCTTTCACTATTTCATAGGGTTGTCGTGGGGAAAGGGAAAGGGAAATGTTGACGAGTTTGAACTCTCCATGCCCCTATGACCAATAAGGGTATTAGCACTCGCTTCCTACTGGTGACAGTGAATGAGTTGGTCTCTATTGCCGTCCAATCAAATCTCAAAACTCTCCCAGCGAAACTCCTCTAAGCTTTGGTCAAATCCTTAGCTATGAGGGGTAAGATGATCTTGAAATGAATCGCCTCCTAAAGAACTGAGGTATAGAAGACCATCTGCACTATCTGGAGAATCCCAATATCATACGTACAACACTCAACCCTAGTCTTTGCAAAGTGGGAATAGAACAATGACTAGTCAGATAGGAGAGGTCTGGGTGAAGGAATTATGGCCTCCTCACATAGCTTCTGGAAATCCAACCGTGAAAGGATGAGCTTGGCATCCTCCTTACTCCTTAGAAAAGAAACTCATGCTTGGACATGGTGAATTTGTGAATGAAATAAGCCTCAAATAGAGGTAGTGGATCTATTTATAATGCTTTGAAAAGAGAGACCGAGTAAACCTACATCTCATATTAACACCTCAGGAGGCGTTATGTTAAGATGTGAGGGGCTAAATGATAGGGATATTTAGGACTCGTCTAGTGATAAGGCTACACGTGGCACCTGATCAAGTCAACTTTAGGTGGGAGTTGACTACAAGGAATTGAGGGGTAGAATGGTAATTTCTTCCCTTATATTAGAAAATTACCACTTTTCCCTTCGGTACCAAGCTCAAAGCTATAAATACCCCAAGACTTACTTTTTTAAGTGGCTACCCTCGAGCCCATCCCCTTTTCTATAAATAAAGATGTAGAAAATGAAAATCCATCACCAATACCAACACCGGTATGAATGTTGATTCTTGTGGAACTCCAAATGTAATGGAGAATGATGAAATAACATTATAATTAGGAAAGAAAATGAAATTTGCCTCAGAATTTTGGCCACATTATTGTCTTGAGGTTAGAGATGATAAAGAAAAAGTTATTTGTAAATATTATAAGAGAGTAGTTGAAGGTGAATCTAGAAATGGAACTATGCATTTGAGAGATCATTGAGATACTTTCCCTATAAGAAAGCATAGGAATTTTGCTCAAGATTTTTCCCAAAAGAAATTAAAGGTAGAGACTTCTGGAGGAAAGGAGGGGAAGCTTCTTCTTGTGAATAATGTTTGGGATGAAGAAGAGGTTAGGAAGGAGCTTTCTAGTACGTGATAATGCATGAATACCCTATAATTATAGTAGAACATGTTGGCTTAGAAGGTATTCAAAGGCTCTTAACTCCTCTTTTAAGATGATATCATGGAACACTCTCAAGAGTGATGTTTTTAAGGTGTTTGAATAGGAAAAAACCAAAACAATGAGGTCGTTGGGAAGTGCTAGAAGCAGGTGGCTATCACTACTAATATGTGGACTTCTCAAAATCAAGACCGTGATTGTATAGCCATTACCACTCATTGGGTTGATAATTCATGGATCTTATAAAGTCGAATTTTAAGTTATTGCTTCTTTCTTTAATTGTTGTTATATATTATTTATGCTTTATTTTTTGGTAAATAAACTCATTTTATTTTCTCTTTTTTTCCTCACTAGGTTTGTTTATATTCTATGTCCTCATACCGTAGAGGCTATTGTTGAAGAGTTATTGAGGTGTTTTTTGAAATGGAACCTTAATGGGAGGTTATCCTCTCTCACGGTTGATCAATGTTCTTTCAATGATGCTTTAATTAGAATCCTTAAAGATGTATAGGATATATGAGCACTTTCTTTGAAGGATAAGTTCTTCCACATGCATTATCGTGTACATATACTTAATTTGATTGTTAAGAATGGATTGGAAATCATTGAGGGCTCAATTGAAAAGATCTGTGATAGTGTAGCATATTGGAGAGCAACACTAAAAGAGAGGAAATTTTTAAACACAAGCTTAAGTGTGGTTTATTCCAAAAAGTTGAAACTTGATTGTAAAACAAGATGGAATTCAATTTACTTGATGCTTCAAACAGCTTTATCATATAGAGAAGTTTTTCTAAAGTTGGCAAAAAGGGAAAGTAACTAGAAATGCTTGCCTAATGATGAAGAGTGGGATAAAGCTAGACATATTTGTGAGAAGTTGAAGACTTTCTATGATGTGAGTCAAGTGTTTTCGGGCTCCAAGTACCTCACTACAAATGTTTATTTTTCTAAAGTGTTCGATATTAGACTTGCTTTGGATGATTGGCTTCATGATCCATATTTGATGGTCAAAGCTATGGTAAGAAAGATGCTTGACAAATGGGAGAAATATTATGATATAATTCATTGCATGATGGGAGTTGCATGTGTTTTGGATCTTAAATATAAGTTGAATCTGTTGGAGTGTTACTATACCACAATTTATGATTTTGATGTGCCTGATAAGGTAGATTTGGTTAAGGATACTTGTTATGCTTTGTTTCATGAATACCAATAAAAGTTTGAGCAAGCAAGTGAAAGTCATGGTCCTATTCCTAGTGTTTCTAGTGATTCCACACATGCATCTACTCTTACTTCTGAAGGTAGCGGATGAAATAAAAAGAGGACCATAGAAAATATATACCAAAAAAAGATCAAGAGGGATCTTGTGGTTCGCAAAAATCTAAGTTGGATTTATATTTAGAAGGGATATGATCCTACCTTTAGACACCTTTGATATATTGGTTTATTGGAAGGGATGTTAGTCAAGGTAACTTGTATTATCTGGGATTACCATACATGTTTCCACCATCGCATCTGAGTCTGCATTTTGTACTAGAGGGAGGTTTGTAAAGTCCACATCATAATCGTTTAGATCTAAAGACATTATAAGCTTTGATGTGTGCTAGAAATTGGCTTTGGTCTTCATTAGAACTAGAAGATATACCTCTCTTCTTTTCTCTATTTTTATCATATATTGAATAATCATTTTCATTATTTATGATAATTTATTTATTACTTATAAATTTTATTAGATGGTGATGAAGTTACATCTTATTGTCGTGCTTCTTCAATGATGATGTCGATCTCGAGAATGATGATGAACCTATTGCCTAGAATCCTCAGGTAAATTATTGAGGTTCAAACCACTTTTCCCCATTTATATTTGCTACTAGAATTACTTATACTGTGAGACCTTCTTCCCCCAAAAAAAAAAAAAAAAGTATGTGGTGTTTGATCTTTAGAAAATTTGTTTTAATAGTTCTTCCTTACAATGGCAGGATGCTTGCTTCAAGATTAGAATACTGCTGCCTATTGGACTACTGCTATCTTCCATGCCAAGATATTATTTTGCTTTGGTTTTGTAATTGACTTTGGCTTTGATTAAGTAGTATTGAACTTCCACACTTGGTTGCAATCTTGTATTTATGTTGGATTCTTGATTTTGTGATTTGGATGGATCTTGGACTTTTTGATGGATTTTTTTACTGTAATATTTGTATTTTAATTTGCTGGCTTGTTGGTATCTAATGTGGAATACAACATATTGCAAACGGGGTAAGTAATATTCCCTGTTAGGGACTGGGCCCCTCGGGGATAGGGATAGGGAGAGATTTTTCACCCGTAGTAGGGAACGAGGAGCGGGGAACCCAGTAGGGATGGGGACAGGGGATGCACTTCCCATCCCCCGCCCTCCCCATTGCCATCCCTACTTGTCAGTCAAACTTCAAATATTAGGTAACTAATGACCAAAGGTGCCTATGTCAACAATCTAGTGTGGCGCCTATGTTAACTACCCAGTGCACTAGTTTTAGCTTAGCATCTACATGAACATAACTAGAAGATGCAGTTAAAAGCAGATATTTCACCAGCCAAGTTAACAAATCCAGTGCACTCCGATGAAGTAACATAGTATCAAACCATTCACCTCATTTTGATCCTTAATTTTGCTTGGATTGTGATTATTATTTAGTCAAATCTTTGTTCTTTTCAAGTTTTTAACTTGATTTATTCTCTTCCTTCATTCATTCTTGATATCTTGGTGATTCTTTCTTCATGGCGAAAGATTCGACAAAATCAATCCCTAATTTTCTAAGTTCAAGCAGCTATGATGATACTTAGTTTCTTCAAGGTCTATACGCTCAGAATGCGAGTCACTTCAAGACAATTCAATGGAAACAATTATATTGAATGCAGTAGAGTTACAATGCTAGCGCTTGGAACTAGACGAAATTATGGTTCGTAAGTGGCTCTTGTTCAAGGCGTGATTATGATTCCTCATATTTGCAGAAGTAGATTCGATGCGAGATGTGACAAAATGAGTACTTTTGATCTTGAACTCAGTCACGCTAGAGATTGTTAAGGATTTTATGTACAAGGATTCTGCCAATGCTCTTTGGGATGAGATCACATAACGGTATGGTGAAATCGATGGTCCTCTCACGTCCCAGCTAAAAAGACATTTCTATTGCAACAAAATGCTCATGTTCCCTCACATTTCTCTAAATTGAAGAGAAGTTCCCTCACATTTCTCTAAATTGAAGAGAAGTTGGGAAGAATTCAACTCAAGGCTTTTCCTTCATGTTATTTTGGTGTTTTTGAAGAAGTGCTCTTGTGACTTAAGAAAATTCAGGATTGGAATTAAGGAATGAATTGAGGCAATTTCTTATGAGGTTGAACACTAGTTATGACCAGTTCCAAGGCCGAATCTTGGCTATGGAAATTCCACCCACAGTTGACAAGGCACATTACATCCTTCAGCAGGCAAAGAAACAGGGGTAAGTAATTGGTATGATTAGTGAGAGGAATGATGCCGAAGCATATGCTGTGTCCAAAGCTTAAGTAGGGAAAATGGTGCTTTTAGGAGCAATTCCTACAATTCTAGAAAGGACTGCAAGAATAAGTCAGAAATTTTATGACCACTACAATGCAAAGGGGCACACTGTTGGGTAGTGTTTCAAGCTACACAGTTGCCTGTTGCCTGACTAATACAGACACAAAAAGGGAAAGATAACCACCTTGCTGCTCAGGTTTCCCATGAACCACACACCATTGTAGGCATACAGGAGGATCCTTTAGGAAGTGTAGGTGGCATAACATCTAAATCTCCTTCATTCAGCTTCGGTGAACGTTGTCTGCCAAGAGTGTGTACATCAGGAGAGAAAATAGCAGCTGATTTCATTAAGAAAACAGAAAACTAGAGCTCTCCTTGTACGTACAGAAGTAACTAACTAGACAGTTGTAATGATAATATTTAACTAGATTGATTTACAGTCGTACACATGTCCAACCAAGCAATCAAGATACTTACAAATATCTAAATAATCTTCACAGTCGATGCTTAAAATCTCAGGAGCTTGTAATCAAGCAACACAAAATCTCGGTGACATCAGAAACCACCTAAGGAATGCAATAAAATGAACATAATGGTTATCTGCAAATGAAGCAAATTTACTTGATCTCAATCTCACTAGTACATACAGATACCAAAGTTTAAAAAGAGGGAACAACCCAAGAAGATGCAAGCAGCTGAATTAACTATAACGTGAAGAATCACACTCACAAATTGATGACTAACTCTTCTATAATTGATTCCATGTTGTCCACATTTGCACCTTCTATGTTGCAGCCTTCTCCCCCCCCCCAAAAAAAAAGCAAGCAAGACAACAAGAGCGGAGCTACCAATTAAGGGGGGGGGGAGAGAGAGAGAGAGAGAAGCCATGCAAAATTCAAGGAATGGAATAACCCTCATCCTAAATTGACAGGCGAAAATTCTCCATGCTCCAATACTCCAGCATCCAGTGACTCGAGATGATGAAACAGGAATTTGGAAACCCTTTTTGGCCATACAATTAAGAATATCATTGAGAGCTTGACATATTCCTACTATCTGCAAAGTTTCCAAGCCAACACACATAAAATATCAGAACTTATGCAAACTTCGGTGTTCTCATTCCTGAGGAACAAAAACCACCTTCATGCAGTCACACCCCTTCACTTTGCCTAGTCTGGATTGAAGACCATATGCAAAAACCAATTGATTAGGGTATGTTTAGTGGACGAAAAAATAATTTTTCATGAATAGTTATCCTAGTTTTTGCATTTGGAGAATTATGGGGAAAACTGTTTTCAGCTAAAAGAAGTACTTTCACCCAGAGGAAAATCGAATCCCTTCTAAAGGCAAATAAGTTGATTTTTCTTCTACTTCAATTTTCATTATTTTATTTTATTTATTTTCTTTATTGCCCAATTAGTTATTTTACCTGCCCTCCTAAATTCCAATTAGCCAGCTTTTCCCCACTCCCAAATCTCAATTAGCTACTTTCTCTCTCTTTCCTCCAATGGTGCAATTAGTCTCTCTCTCTCTTCCCATTCTCCCCTCGGGAGCCCCTGTGCCACTCTGTTACCCCCCCATCTCTGTGTCTTCTCTTTCCTGTCCACCCTTTCGCTCCTCTCTTTGACATTATCACTCAATATGCTTCCCAATCCCCTCTCTCCTGTTTTCTTAAGTAGAAGGCCTGCTGAAGAGGGGGGAGGGGGGAAGCATAATTGTGTAAAAAATTATCTTACATGACTTACAGCAGAAAACGTATCTTAAAGATCTATGTTCCTTGGAGAAAGTTTTCTACAGGAACCCCCCTAACCCTAGCCAAAATCAGCCTCAGTTGAAATCAAATACAAATCAATATAGTAAGGATTCAAAATTCAGTTTTGGTCGGGATTGCAGCTTTGGTCATAGTACTGCAAAATCGTTTTAATGTGGCAATCGCATTCCATATTGCGGTTGTCGCGGGGCGAAGATGCAGTTCACTCAACCCCAAAAAACCTTTTCGATGCGACTGTTTCATCGCGGAACAGCCACATTTTGAATCCATGCACATTCTAAACTTTCTAATAATGGCATCATAGCCTTATGACAGAGACCTAAAAAGCTCATAATTTTTAACAAAAGCTATTTTTGAGGAATGGTCTACTTGTTTTATGACTGAGACTACAGTTTCCCATTTAGAATGTGGATCCCTGGATAATTTTATAAAAGATGAGGTGCTAGGCAATGAAACCCCTTACAACGACTACAGCACTTGGTGTGAATTTCACCTAATTAGGGTCTAGGGAGATCCATAGGCAACCTTCTTCCTACAAGCATACAGGCTAATTCTTAGAGACTCATCAACAGAATTTATGCAGACAGCATTTCTCTTGCCAGATAAAACCTAATAGAAACAGTAAACGGAGTGAGGGAAGGAAGGGGATAGCAATACAAGTGACAAAGATACACTGTCCACAATAATTACGTAGCCTTAAAAGGTCACTGAACGTCACAGTAACAACATGTTTTAGGGAAAGGAACCTCTCTCTTCCATTAATTATACTAGTTTTGGCTATAGAGTATCTTAGTAGCTATTTAAAGACTAGGAATTGTATGACTGGAAATCAACATAAACGTAATACAGTCATAGGCTTAAGATTACCCATTTTAGGGTTCATTAACAACCTAATGTTTCTCTGCACAGAAACACTGAAATCAGGACAGATCCGTATAAGCATCCTCCATCACCTTTGCTAATACTGCCCTTTTTTTTGGGGGGGGGGAGGGGGAATTCGGACGGTAAGTACATATCAACCCTAATAAATCGTTCATGCAAATTTCAAAAAGACCAAGGCGGTGTGGCACTGTGGATGATACTGCAGTATAAAGCATGAGAGTCGTATAATTCAGTAGTGGAGATCCGCTGATTGTGCTTAACTAAGATCCTCTTTCAACATTACTCTGAGCAGGGTTCAAATATGGATGGCTTTGATTCTTATCATATTCATAAATAGGAAGATTGCATTTCCTTCAATCATATGATTCCTTTTTTTGGGTTTTTTGGGGGGGGGGGATGTGCCTATGATTCCAATTATAAAAGCTTTTGAAATAACTTCAGAATACTGTCATCATCATAGTTACCGGATTCTCTCAACCCCCTAGCATACCGCGAATCGATTCACGCGAACCAGAACGCGATACTTTAGCGTTCCAATTCCCCAAATATGGCGAATTTAGCGAACCCGTCTCCTACCACAATGGTATTGCATATTTTCATGATCCATAGGCCAAATTTTGAAGAAAAGGGAAGAATTTTTGAGTTTGCGATGAATGAGCAAGTTTTTTATAGAGCAAAACGAGAAGAAGAGAGAGAGAATGAGAGAGAAAGAAATAAGGATTAATGTGAAAATGTTGCCCTACGGGGGGAGGGGAGGGGGAGAGGGAAGAGGGAAAACCCTTATTATTAAATCATTTTATGAGTCTCTATGATATGTGGAGTTTTGAATTGAAGGACTAGACCCTCGCGTATCGGATTCTCCACTATGTGGCGAATCACGTATCCGAATCCGTCCCCCGTATCGGAGCGTCCCACGTTCCAGGCAACTACGGTCATGAAACCCGAGCTTCTTAGGAGAACCAAATTTGTCTATAGGTGACTTCTTTGGGGAACTGATTATTTACAAGATTGAAAAAAGCACCAGTTGCTTGGAACAGAGCTGATTAGCCTAAAGTAGATTAGGTCATAAGCCTGATAAAGAAAACTGAAATTATGTATATGACTTCTTGAGGGAATCGCTGCTTGGAGGACAGTTAAACAGTCTAAAATAGATTAGGCCATGGATAAAATGAGCTCTACCATGAAACACAGCTGCCTTGTAGGTTGAAAGAGGTGTTCAGTATCTTCCCCAAACACCTGGTCCTCTATGGACTGCATAGATCAAATTTGCATGCGGGTAAGGATAAAAGAAGTTTTCAGTAAGACCACATTCAATGGATTCATAATTCAGGCAGAAACAACTGAAGTCACAGACATATGCTTGGGCATGTTGAGCTAGGTCGGAGTCACTGGATCATGGAAGTGCAGGAGCATAATGATTTCAAGTCTCAATCACATAACTACCATCAGGTAGAGGGCAGCAAATTTTGGGGTAGTGCTCTTCGCAAGAAGCTTTAATACAAAGTTGCTCTCTTTTTAAGCCTACCACAACTAGTTAACAAAGATAGCTTGAACAAATTTAAATGTATTTCAGATTCCATTTTTCCTGTGTCACAATCTGGATCATACCTGGCAATGCTTCAATGGAAAATGACAAGTTCATTTTGAAAAGAATTCTGCTGACATATACCACACAAGATTTCAAGAGAGTTACCTGCTGATCCCACTGTTGTAATTCCTCTGTGTCATCCACAAAATGTATGACAGCTTCTACCTGATCACTCAGTATTAGAATCACATGCAGAGCATGAATCCATGAATGACCATTCAATTTTTCAGAAACCAACAAAACAGCTATTTTCCAGCCAGGTTTAATGTACATGGCCACCAAGAGAAGCATGGTAATCCAAGGGCTAGTCCCGTGGGTAACAGCTGGATAATGTTAGAACTGCAGTTCAGTTCTCAATCTTAGAAGGTAAAAGTGGCAATGCCTATACCTCATGTAACCCTCTCAAGAATAGAGAAACATGCAAATCTACATTAAAGATGAAATGGAATATTTATCTCATTCATTTAGTCAAAATTTCCAAAGAACATTAATCTTCTTTGACATGAATAAGTTATTAATGGCTAGAGTCCAACCTCATCGGCCACAGAGGAAGAACAACCATTGAATCAGATCACTTGAAAAGATGGCATCAGAAGAAGGAATACCTGATCAATTGAGCCCCTCATTCGATCTTCATATATCATCTTTGATGCAATCTTCTCAGCCTGCACAAAGAACTAAGTATCTTAACCTCCAAGTGAACAAAATTCACCTCAGATGAAAGGCCATGTCCCTAAAAAATTGCATCATACATAAGTGATCAAGAGAGGATAAAGAACAGCATTTTTTGCACTAGACGATATACAGCAGATTGTCAGATTAAATACTGTTTGACTCTATTGGAAAATTTGCAGAAGATACAATATCGACACTAATAATCCTAGAAAATTTCTTGGATATGTTTTCTATTTTGTGTTATACTGCAATCCCTACAGTTAGTTGAACTCGCTGGTTCACTGTACAGACTGGAGTTGGCATCACTTGTGATCAGATTGTAACCGTGCCTTATAGCACGTTGAAGGGTAGAACGAGCAATGCAAACAGTATATATTTATGCATGGGCAGAAACTGAACCTTTTCTGGGTGGAATTAAAATGACTATGTTTGGTAACGCAACAAAATAAAAAAGAAGAAAAATTAACACAAGAGATATTTTCACCAAAAGATGTAAAGAAAAATTCTCACGGAGAACTTACTAAAAAGAAGAAATTTTCAAGGCCCAAGTAGGCGCTCTATGTGCCTTGGGGAGGAAGAATCAGTCGACCACCTCCTTGTGCATTGTCATTGAGTCTCCCCTCTTTGGCATTTGGCTCTCTCCTTGATGGGTGTTAGTTGGGTGCAACCTTTGAAGGTCAAAGATGTGCTGGTGGCTTGGAGAAGAAGGATGAAAAAGTGTTCGGCTTTAGAAATTTGGAAGATGATTCCTATGGCTATTTGGTGGACTACTTGGAAGCAAGATTTTAAAACTCGGCCGTTCCATCCCAGAACAGTCTTGTTAAAGCGGAATTGTATTTTACCGAACCAAAAAAGGCCGAGAAATCAGAGTGAACTCCGTTTCACCAAAGAACGGTGGCGATGACCATGACAAAACGCGGCATGGATGGATTAATGGTGTGAAAGAATCATCAATCAACTGATTTTGGTAGAAAGTTAGAAATACGTACCTCATTAACCATATTTCTAATTTTTTGTAGTAATCGGACTAGGGGAGGAGTGGAAATCAGGAACGCTGGGTCGGGGGACTCGGGGTAGAGAGCGCCAAAGTGGGGGAGGAGTGGATGAAAAAGTGGGGGACGCAAAGGTGTCCCTGAAGCGGGATTGGGGGGCTGGAGCGGGAGTGGCGGAGGCGAAGGAGTCGAAGTGGGCACTGGGTAGGCCGGCGGAGTGGGAGGTGAAGAAAGTAAATGACGGTTTTAACTTTTAAGTGGAATTAATTGACTAGGGCCTAGAGGACACTGAAGAATCTAGAATTTTGGAGTATTGGCTATTTTAACATAATTTTTTTCAATTCAATTTTTTTTTTTTTTGACAAAAAGAGGGAAGTGGCCGGTTTGTACAAATTTTGGAGGAAGCTTAAATTGTTAAGTTATATTTATATTAATTATGTTTATACTAATTATGTTTTTTGTTATTTATATTAGTTGTGTTTATGTTATTTATATTAGTTATATTTTATGTTATTTATACAAATTATGTTATTTTATGTTAATTATGTTATTTTTAGGTTATTTATAATCATGCTATTCTTTTGTTAATTACGTTATAGAGAATTCATAAAATTCCAACCTCATAAATTTATAATAAATCATTATAGTTGAAATAAAAAGTCCAATGTAAATTAATAAATCATATTTTTATGTTATTTATGTTAATTTTTGTTTTTATATAGGTCCAATAAATCAAATTTTTACGTTATTTATATTTCTATTAATAAAAATGCAAATTAATTAATAAATGCTATTTTTATGTTAATTATGGTACGAAATAAAGCATGACGGCTACTATGTTTAATCTTTTGTCCATTCCTCAGGTAAGTTTAAGTTAATATTTCAATGTTGTACTATTTGTACTATTTTATATTATTTTGACTATTGTGAAAATTGGCTCGTAATATGGAAAATAAGAACAACGCTGAAAATAACATTATTTAGCAAATTGTACTACTCAAATACAAATACTAATGAAAAAACAACTATGTGAATGTTCTCACGCCGCGACGGATGCAATGTGTTACTCTATCAGCGTATCCCAACACTCCCATGTTACTGCGACCATAACCGTAAACGCGACTGAATCCGCGTTTTAAATCCCTGCTTGGAAGGAGAGCAACCGACGGATTTTTGAGGGCAAAACAATGCTCTTTCAAGATTCCAAGCTCTACTTTTTGAGAACATTGTATGGTTGCAGTCACCTTCTAAATGGCGGGACTAATTTGACTATTTTGGACTTTGTAGATACAATAATGCACGGACCTTGAGGGCATGATGTTTTTGTAATTGCCCTTTTGTCCATGGGCGACATCCCCTTGATGTCCATTAATGCAGCCCTTGATTACTCATCCAAAAAAAAAAATAAAAATGAAGATGAGCATGCATAGTTAGCACGTCAAAGTTCGCAACCATTTCCCACCTAGTAAGAGCGTAAGATGAACCAACCAACCTCCCTTATTGGAACACACCACCACTGCCAAACCCCAACTGGGGGACGGAGGAGATGTCGCATGAAAGTGTAGAAAAGAACGACAAGGAAATTAAGTGAAATGTAAGAATAAAACGCCACTCTCAGCAAAGCTCTTTCCACAACAGAAGAAAAGGGGACAAAAAGTAGATTCATATGAGACCAGAAATGCTATAACGGATGCAAGAAGGCATGAACAAATTGACAAACATATACAGATTTAACGTGGTTCACTAACAATGTGTTAGCTACGTCCACAGGTAGAAGAGAGCGATAGTTTTGTTAATTTTGGAATACAGAGATACGCATTACATATGTAGGGTTTAGGTTTTAGAGCTAACCCTAACCCATACATCACGTACGCCGTCAGTTTCGAGGGCGTTCCCCCGAACCCCCATCGGGGGCCGCCTTGCGCCCCTAAACCCCCAAACCAGGGTGCGTCGCCCCTGGACCCTGACTCGCTAACCGGTCAGCGAGACCACTGTGTTAGGTCTGCGAAGGGGGCTAAAAACAGATTCAAGGCATTCTAACAAGAAACATACAAGAATTGCAGACAACTTTGTAACACAACACTCCACATTGAAGTAAAAATGTAAATCACATTCTCAAAATTGCTACAGTTCGTGCATTTTAATAGAGATAAATCAGTTTGCAATAAGAGGTATCATACAGAATAAAACACCACAGACAGAACTACAGGGATTTCAAAATCTAAACATCAGCTGCTCGAGTCTCTAGCAAAAGTCCAAACCAAGTAAACGTTTATTGGGCAAACAGACAATGTTAGCATTCAATAGAACCATTAAGTTCTCTAAAAACCATGTCTGATCAAAGCAACAATATAGTACAATTACAATATTTTAAGCACCATAACCGCAGCCAGAGACCCATAAAAAGACTCTAAAGCGAGATCAAACCTCATGAGGAGGAATACCCAGCAATGTCCCCAATTCATCAAAGCTATTCGACAAAGAGAAACAGAATAAGGCTAGAGCACAATAGAAATAAAGTTATGCAGATGAAGTTGTTGAAGAAATTTCTCCCATCTCTCATCCCCTATTTTTTCCTTTTTCTTTCTTTTTTTCTGGGTGGGAGGGGGGAGGCAGCAGAAACACCTTATGTTCGTGTAAAGTTTACTAGGACTGAGAAGATTGTGCTCAATCATAGCTCGATCTAACACAGTGAAGTTATCGGGCAACCGCGCTTTCTGTAGAGGAAAGTCGCATCAGGAATTCCAAGAAGATATGCCTTCCCAAAAGTAATGAACACTGAATGAGGACCTTAATGATGAACAGAATGGGATAGTCTATAACCTAATGTGGCTTCAGTTCTTCAGCGAATGCATCAATCTCAGGTTTTCTCAAGATCCTTTCCAGATATACCTGGCCAATTAAATATCATGCATTCCAAAAGGAAAAGGAAAACAAATTAATGAAGGAAAACAGCTTAGAAACAGGCAAACTTTGAAAACGATATGGAAAAAACAGTTCACCTTCTGCAATATCGGATAAATCTGCAGCTTAGAGCAACGTTCATCCTGTAACAAGTCGAAGATTTTCAGCAACACAAACATCAATTTGGAAATTCATAATCCTGCCACCTGAAGATTCTCACCTTGTACAAAGTAGCAAGAACCCGAGACCTCTGAGGTCCAGCCCCAGCCAATATTGTGCAAGTGACAGCAGCTGCTAAAGCCTGCTCTAGAGCTGCTTCGTCAATTTCCCTTGGACAATGCAAAGGATCAGAAGATTAAAATAAATAAATAAAGAGTTTGTGGACAAGTCTGCAATTGTCTCAACAAATGAAGAAATGAAAATAACAAAATAATAGTGCTTGCATTCCTTAACAAAAGGAGGGAGGGGGAGGAAGGGAAATTCTCTACTGTATAAGGTAAAAAGCAGCATTGTCCCTAAGGCATTCCAAAAACTCTGAAGAAAGAATGACTCTCAAGAGTTCAGATTAAGTGGTAGCTCCATAAAAGAACAGAAGATCAGGCTTCCCAATTCTCTCGGCTGTTTTTCAACACTAACAATGAACCTCATGATCTTTATTCTTCAGAAGAAGCACGGACAACTAGCTAGTTTTGATCAATAACCATCCCTGAAGGTTTTCTTTTTAATGAGTAATTAACAGTCGTATTAAGAATACACCAAGGGATGTCACCCATGTACAAAAGGGAAAATACACTAAATATTATGCCCTAAAGATCTCTTCCATAGTCTACAAAATCAAACAAAAATTTCTTTCACCATAAAGCACAACACTACAACTATACAACATTCATAAAAAGTAAAGCTTCAATTCTTGAAAGGACATTTCTTTGTCCTCAAAACTCGTTGATTTCTTTCCTTCCAAGTGGTCCAGCAAATAGCCAAAGGAACTGTATTACAAAACTTGAAGTTTAGTTCACATGCATGAAAGTCAATAAACCACCTTGGGACTACAACGCCGCTCCCACAAAAAGGAGGCGGCAGGTTGGGGAAGCAATCATCTTCATACGAAATTATCTAGAAAATGGTTAACAAGAAGAAGGCTTTAGAAAAGTTGTTGTCAGAAGGACTCAGCCCAATCTACTTTCCTTCTCACTTGAAAATGTAACTAACTGTGTATGGTGTCCATTTAACACAAGAAACAACGTCATCTAGTTGCAAATTTCGTGCATCTTCAGAGGACTTTGACGAATGTAACTAGGTGGTCCTAGAATGGTTTTCACATTAAAAGCCATCTCTGAGAACCAGAGTTGACAATCATATGTTTGAGAATGTATTCTATTTCTGAAGAATTGCCTCAGTGTAACATGGCAACGGCTATTTCAGGGTAGATTTTTGCACAACTAAGACCTATAACTAAGACCATTGTCGTTGCGATGAGGCTGCCATGTTCATGGTAGCTTTGCTCCTCCCTTTCTCTCTTCTTTCTATCAAATAAAATTTTATTTTAAATCGATGTTTAGGATTTTAATTTTTTATTCAAACCTCGAAATATTGATCAATATGACATCCTAATTTTTTTAAATGTTAATTTTGGGTTTTGGGGTTCACCCGATTTGCTGTCGAAGCCAGCCTTACTAGGGTGTCATTTGGTATCATTAGCTTCGCCGACAAAGGGTGGTCGAAGTGGGGATGATGATCATATTGGTTGCACACTAGGGCATGGCAGGTGAATAAGTGATTGGATGGGAGATGAGCTTTAATTGAACTTTGCATCTGCTGTGATAATGGTGGAATTAGATGTGACAAGTGGGTCGGTTAGGCCCGAACCAGAACGACCCAGAATCAGTCAAACTTGAAATCAGCTCGGCCAACGTAAGCCTTAACCGTTAGCTAGCCTAAATAGTTTTTTTGTGGTTAGAACCGAGCTTACAATAAAATAGGCTAAACATTAGAACTAGGACTGAACCATTAATTGGGTCGGAACGGCCTATTATAAAGCCCAAGCTAGGACCGGACCATGCTCTATAACCGACTGACCCGTAACCAAAATCCCATAAATTTTTGGAATTAAGACCATTAAAAGTGAGGTCACCATTCAACAGTCTTGTGACCGATCAATCCCAAAAACATGGGTCCTTTATCCTGGAAAGGCATTTACTATTAAAGCCCTTCTTTTGAAATGTCAGGTAATCTCTTTATTACTTTCCTTTCTTAGCCTTTTTTTAAAATCTTAATTATTTGTCTATAAATACCATTGCATGTTGTTGTTTCTCAGACCAAAAAGCTCTATCCTCCTTTGTTATCTTCCTAAATTCTCAACTCTTAGTATCTCACTTCGTCTCTTAACTTCTCAAGTGCATGCAATCTCTTTATTAATCTCAATTTTACTTCTATTTTTATTTTCTTTAAAAAGCCATCTTGAAGACTTCAACCATAATTTTAGGAAAAGTTGAGTTTTAAGTACCCCTACCTTTGATGTATTTATTTTAGTAGCCCTGACTTTTTCGAGTATACAAATAGCTATCCTGAGTTTTGACGTTCCGATTTTTGGATACCTTTTGAAAATCTGTTTTAGCTTTTTCATACCTCCCTTACTCTTTCTTTTTCCACTTTTGGCCCAAAAACTGTTGGAAATTGCAGAAAGACCCTTAGAATTGAGTAACTTATGCAAATAAGCTATTTTTAGGGATTTTTTTTTTTCCAAAAAATACACTTGATTTAAATGATCAGACTTCTTATAATGACTTTACTGGTACTTGTTATCATAATATACTACTTATATCTTAGATATTATACTTTCTGTAGTTATAAGCCTACCATGCTTAGCAAAATAATTAAAACTTAATTAGAGAGTGTCGACTACTACCTGAAGGACCCTGATGTTCCTTTAGCTTCCAGTTTACAGAAATTACTAATCGCAATCACACTTTCTTTAGATCAAGCACAGCACAGATTCGTTTCATTTTCTACCTTGGACCGTAGTCACTAATCAAGTTCTTTATATTTTAAAGGATAGTGGAATTTTAATCAAGAAATTATAATGTTTAAGACATAAGATTCAATTGAATAACATTCCTTACCGAGAAACTTGTTTCATTGAAAGCTCGAAAGTGGAAATACTACAATAGAAAGATTTAAGAGGGACTTAAACTATTAAGATCATTAGAGATGCTTGCTCATAGAGAAATGGAGAATCCTAAGTTCTCTTTTGTTCAAGAATGCTCAAATTACCGTGTCCATCCTCAGCACTCGACCTCTCCTTTTATAGAGGCGATAGGAGTACATAGGATGCCTTAACGGCTGCAGTACATATTGCTTTTACACATAACTATAGTACGTTCACATGGCTACAATAAACTACCTTATTTTATAGATCAGACACTTATCAAAATAGTACAACAATGGAGCAACCACTTTTCAAAGCTTTTTAATGATGACAAGACTAGTGATCATTATTGAGATTCTACATGCCTTCATCTCCAATGATATTTTCTAGACCATCATTATCCAGATAATTATCAAAATCTTCGTCAAATTGAAGATGCTTTGGATCCCATTTCTCGAATAATTCAAGAAGATATTTCTTTCCTTTTTTTTTGATAAGGATTTTCGAGCTCCAACATCAAAGAAATAATCAAAGATATCTTCTGAAACTGCTCGCTCCACCTTTGTGTACTCTTTAAACTCCTTGTCATAGGCGAAAGTAGTGTTTCCGCAATGCATTAATGTTTTTCCTTGTTCAATTAACGCCCAACTTTGGTGATAAATGTTATAAAAACCGATGGCTCTTGCTAAAGCAGGATTAGTAACTAATTCTCGTCATTTTGGAAGTCATTCTTGTCGTTGATCATAGGGGTCATCGAAATCAACAATTTAAAAAGATAACGAGCCAGTTTGGCTTTTCCATTTTCATATTCGATTAGTGCACAATGTACTTTCACATATAGGCATAGATTATTTGGGATTTTTGTTGGACCATTAGAAGATATAAGAATCCAATGAATTCTTCTGAACATGCATTGTTGAAATTCAGTTAAGGTTAAGATAAATGAGAATTTTAGATCTGGAAACTTCATAAAGTAAACTACCATCGCGTACTCCCTGGCTTTAATGACGGGGTCATTTAGAGAAATTGAATTTGTTGGAAAACTAACACCACCAACTCCAGACTTATTAGGAAAGCAGATATTTGTACTCCAAGATTCCCAAATATCATAGGAATAATTATGATAATAGTTGATGCAGGCTGCATACCACTTATTAAACTATTTTTCTTGAACATGGAAACTTATTTTTTCCTAGATATCATAAGGACATCTAAGGTAATTAACTTGTAACTTTAGAAGGGAAAATCTTTGGGTTATTAGGTAGACAGAAGATAGTAAACTAAGGTGGGATCTACTTTTTGTATGGAATTCTAGATTATCAATAAGGCCTTATTAGAAGGAAAAACCCATTCTTGTAATAATGGCATTTCATTATGGATTTCCTCCTTTTCTGGAAGAAGATTCGCTCTGATGATTACCATTGGCAAGTTTCCAAGTTAAACTATCTACCAGAGCGTTCTTTGATCCTTGTATATGTTCAACAAAGAATGAAAACTAGTTAATCCATAATTGCCAATACAGGAGTCATCGTTGTACTTGCATAATTGATAAATTCTTTTTCATAAAACCAAATTTTTCTTTGCAATCAGTTCGAATAAGAAAAGGTTTTGGTGCTAAAAAGATTAGAAACTTTTCAATTCCCCATATGACTGCAAAGACTTCTTTTTCTATTGTTGAATAGTTGTATTATGCCTTATTAAAACTTCCACTGTAATATTTGCAGAGTTTTTTTCTCTCATTTGATTTCGAGTACCATACTTCAGTGCTCATTGTTGGCATCTGTCTCAAGAACTAAATCATCTCCATTATTAAGCAAATTAAAAACAGGAAGTTTTTACGCATCTTTTTGAAGTTTTAAACAATCTTTGTCTCATTAGTGATCCATGTCCAACTTACTTCTTTCTTGAGTTTCTACTACCATCGCTTTCTCAGTTTAGCTAAATCTTTAATGAAATCTGAAGCATATAGAAGGCATCTAAGAAACCCTCCTAGCTGCTTTCTATCTTCAATTTTTTCAGAAAAATTTTCTATTTTTTCCAGAATATGCTTTTGTAGGATAATTTCTCCATCTTTTATCTCTAGACTTAAAACTCAACCTCTTGTTTAGCACAAATGTTCTTGTTCTTATCCAGTATAATAACATGATCAATGTATCTTTGGGTGACAGCTAAGAAATTATCTTTGTTTTGTTCTATAATTTTAGAAAAGACAAGGATATCATCGATGTAGACTACATAACAGTGGTTAAGGTCTTTCAAGATGTTATCTATTCTTCTTTGGAACATTTGAGGTCTATTATTTAGGCCAAATGACATTACTATCCGCTCATAATATCCATGTGGGGCACTAAATATAGTTAAAGGAATACTTTCCTTATCCATTTTTATCTGCCAATATCCACGTTTGCAATCCATTTTCGAGAACCAAGAGGCTGCTTGAATTCTGTTGAAAAGGACTGTCTTATTAGGAATATAATAACCATCAAAGACAATATTATCACTAAGCTTTTTGTAATTTATCACCATTCTTGCTTTTTTTCTTTTTTCTTCAACATGATTTCTTACTAATGAAAGCGGGACTGGTGTGAGGACGTTTGCTATTCCTAATTAATCTTTTATCCAGAAGTTATTTAATTTATTTATTAAATTCTTGGATAGCTTGGTGTGTATACACCATTTATTTGACTCGGATAATAGTGTTGAGATTTAATAAAGTGATTTTATTAAATGTCTTATCTTTATCCCAAAATTTTAAAAGATTATCAGTGTAGAGCTTTTTGCATAATTGCTCTTGTTGTTCAGTAATTTGGTCTTTAGTAGATAACTCAAGTAATAAGATTGTTAATGCTACATCTTATTTTGCAGGCATTATCTTCTCACCATACTGGCTGCGTCAATTTTCTGATGAGTATAAGCCTTACTTAATTTTTCAATAGGAATTGAGTACCCATTAATTGTGAATATTATCTGGTTTATGGTCTGTGTACTTGGAGAATATAATCTCTTTAAATTATTTCAATAATCATATCATAAGAGGGTTGATCAGTAGCCCATAGAACTGATATAATGCATTGAACTTCTCTTAATTCTATGGATAACCCTTCTATAGCTTTATTGTAGCTCATAATACTATTATCAGCTATCCTTACTTGTAAAAGATTTTTGGTTGTTTTCCACATAAATTCTGAAAATAATGATCTCTTTCCAAAGCATACTGAACAACCACTATCTATGTAGGCTCATAATTTGTATTTATTGTATCCCTCTAAATAGACCTTTATCGGGATATAGATACTATTAGAATTTGTATTGGTGGCCTCATACCAAATTTCGATAGTCATATTTTTGACTAACTCATCTTCATATATTGGTTCACTAACAGTTCTTGTTTTGTACCCAATGACCTTTCTATCTAAACTCATACCTCAGTGTATATTATGTCTTGCGGTTCAAAACTCATACTACTCATTTCACTGGTCATGCTGATTATATCATCTTTTTTAAGCTCTCCTTTAACTGATGAAGATCCTTCTCCTCATTCTGATCTTGCACTCATGCTTCTGAATGATTGAGGTTTAATGGTAATTTTACCATTCTCATCAATTTTTATCATATTTTTCTTATTGATTTTAGTAGGGTTGGCAAAGCCAAAGATCTATGACCTATCAATCTTTATCTCTTGAGGATTGGATTTAATTATCTGTATTTTTTGTATAGGGGTAGGACTTTTAAATTTTTCTGCCTCTATCATAGTCATCTTAGTTTTACAAAATATCCTCAATGGGTATCCTCCTCTTTTCATATCCATCCCAACTGTTTTTATCCTAAGAGATAAGAAGTTTTTAGCAAATTCATGTTTAGACTCACATAATATCCTGATCGACAATTAAATCCTACTGACCTATTACATAAATTGGTCTTTATTCCTATGATAATTTGATTATTAAATTTGGTATGCCTATTATCACATAGTAAAGTATGAATATCAATATCTTTGCCGTCATACTGTAATGGAGTGATTTGAACTTGGACACTTTTGACATGGATATAGATATATTTTTCATCTTTATTATGCTTAAGGATGTTTTTCCCTTTAATGAGATTAACTTCTTCCACATCATACTTACAGTCTTTGATTTCTAGATCTCCTTCCATCATCTCATATACATATTTGCTTTTTAACTAAAAGATAGATTTTTTATAGATCATGTCTTTCTGGATTATGAGAAGGAACCAATCTCCTTTGACTTCTTCGTTATCATTATCTATAATAGACTCTTTTCCTTGAAGAACACTATGACTAATCGAGCCACTTTCTATCATATGACTTATTTCTAGGTTTAACGTCTTTCTCTACGATTATTATTATTAGTAGTAGTATAGTTACTCTTAAAATTTCATGAATACTAATACTTTTCTCGCAGTGGTCGGTATAACAATATCGTTAGTAGCGAATCGTTAGAAGTGTGGTTATTTTTTTTACCGAGATCATTATTAAACCCTCAAGCTACCCACTCTTTTACATTAAGTCAATAACTCATATGAATCCAAAAGCATCAAGATTACTGACAAACACCCTCACTCCTTTATATCCCAATTTTGTAGCATCATTAAGTTTCACATATAACTTAAAACCTGAAAGCACCCAAGGCCCTTTTATTGTCTTCCCATCCTCTTCTCCACTATCATCGTTGGCCACTAAGTTCATCATATGCTTCCACACATTAACCTTCTACAAATATACACACATATATCTATTTAATCATCACTTTACTTATTTAAACACTAATAACTCAACATAATTAATTTAAATTTCATTCAAGCCACAAACCCTAACCCAACAAGTTCATGATCACAACTCATCCATCCAACATATATTTCACTTTAATCTCATTCTAATATGCATTAAAATCAATCTCACCATCATCAAAATAACATAATCAAGCCAAATTTTTACACCCCACTCACAAACCCTAATCACCACTCATGACATAGCATACACATCCAATATACATAGCCCACTAATTTCATCCAATCATTCCTTAAAATTAGTCTAAATATCGTTAAATCATCATAAACAAACTAAAATCCAACATAACCTCCAAACCTCACCCCACACTCCCCCTTCAACATCAAAGCCTTTCAAATTCATTTCTAATATCCCAAAAAATTCAAGGAAATTATAAATTGATACTCACCAAAGCCAAATACATCACTTACTACAAAAATTCAATCCTAAAACAACCAAAAATCTAACTTATGAAAAGTTAGGGTTTCACCTTTTTAACAGAAATAGAGCAAGATATAGAGATGGAGATGGTGGTGTCGCTGGGTAGGGGTTGGCGATGGTCCCACAGGTCAACAGTCGGCTGTTGGATGGCATCCGGTGGTGACCTAAGCTCACGAGCGCATGGGTGTCATATTTTAGTAAATATATCGTTCTCACGAAGACCAATTGTAGTCTATTAAGTTTTGTCCTATAATAGTACTAAGCAAGCAATTTCAATAGAGAGTTTGAATAACACTACAACCTAATTGGAAAATTCAATCAATTAAAAGCATCTAGGGATTTGTTTCACCTTGTAAAGATATGGATCAATGAAATATGTATCATGTACTTGATATATAATAGAAGATTGAAAGGGGTGCAATCACATTTAGAATTCAATCTTCTTTCCAAATAAACTGAATTGCCTAAACTAGCCCGTCATTCTTTCAAATGTCCTTGTTTAGTCTAAATTATAGATTTTTGATCACTAAAGGGTCCTCTTAACAAGCGAATCTCTTTTAACGATTATTAAGTCAAGTCCTATCTTGTCAATCAAATAGCAAGTTTGACCTTTCGGTCCTTCACTTAACTATTTAGAATTAGCAAATGAATTTGGCTAAAATTCAATCACAATAATTTCACACACAAGATAGAATTTAACCAATCCCAATCAAGAAGAAGTATAACTAAATAAAGATGAAAGATTCTGACATCAGTACTTGGCTAACAATCCTTGAATTGAGAAAACTACTCATACATGTTTAGATTAACAAATCTAAACTGAGTTTGAGAGAAGAAAACTTAGTGCAATTGGAGGCCCTTCAAGGGTTTCCTAACTTTGCAAGGGCTCCAAAACAGCAAGCACTTCTTCAACACTCACACTCAAAACTACTAAAATCTAAAATAAACTTAGAAAAAATGGAAAAGAATGGAAAACCTAGAGAGAAGGAGTTCTCTTTCTACTGTGTGTCTCTTCTTTGTTGGGAAAAATGGTTTTATTTAAAGAGGAACACAATAAATCTCAGCCATATGTTGAAAGAAAATAAACAAGCTTGCAGTTATGGCCTCTCCACGTACCGTGGCGTTCACCACGGACAATCCATGGTGAGCTATGTCTCGATAATCTTCTGTTCTTTCTTCCTTCCGCAGGCATGGTGACTTGGGGGTGTCCGTGGGGAGTCAAATTACACTCAATTATAGTCAACTTTGGGGTAAAATGTTCCAAAAATCTGCAAACACAGAAAAGAACTATACCCGAGCGTAAAACCGAAAAAGGAGTATAAATTATAACATAAAGCACATAATTCTCCCTAAACATGACCCAAAATGACCTCAAAATAGCGTACACTTAAAGGACTTATTAAACTACCACATGCTTAAACTATTACTTATCCCCAAGCAATTATGAAACTGAGGTTAAAAATATATATAACGTCCTCAGGAAGACATTAGTAGCAACATCAATAACTAAATCAACCCAAGAAGTTTAGCCCAAAAGTGATAAAAATTTTTACAAACAGATATGAGAAGGAAATTTTCGAAAAAGGTAAGAACCATCACAACAAAATATTAAAGAAATCACTCAAATCAACTTGAATAATCATATCGGCATATTACAATAAGTAGAGCTTAGAAGAACCAATAAAACCTCACTTTAGGGATGAGGCACTCGTCACTCATGTGTTTAAAATAAAATGCGGTTCTCTCAAATCTCATTCCATAGAACCAAATCAACTATAAGCTTGATAGGACTCTCTAATTCGCCACTACTGTAATGCAAAACACACAAGGTAATCTTGAGGACTTTTAAGGGTTGCAACGGGGGCTAAGGAGGGAACAAATATTTTAGGATTTATGGAGCTAAAAGCTAAAGACTAAGAGCATAAACCGTCATCTCCCAACTAAAACATACTCCTCAAAATATTAACAACATCCCAAAGTGATGTCACAAGAAAAAGTGTCTAGAAATATAAACTAATGTGAAATCCTCTTATTGCATCATTTGTTCTTCTTTTTTTCTTCTTTTTGTTTTGTTTTGTTCTTTTCTTTTTTTCCCAACATATACATATTTTTTCACACACCTTTGGTGTGCTTCGTTTTCTTTTCTCTTTCTTCTTTTTTCCCCCCTTTTTAAGAAGAGGACAAAGGAAACTATGCATTTTCAACACTTTTCTTACAACTCACAAAATATAACCCAATTGACTTTAAAGGGAAAAATAAAGCATGAACCCCTTATTATATCCAACCAAACCACAATATCTATAAAAAGGTTATTATCCCCAAACTATTCTCAATCAACTATAAAACTCTATAGCCTTGGCTAAAAGGGTAAGACGCATGTGTGTGGCCAAAGATTATATAGGTTCTCATTAATAAATACGGTAAGGACTCAAAGGGGTAGCTAGAAAGAAATTATTCACATAAGGGTGACTATTTGGTCAATGTAGCTCATAAAGTCAGAAAATGCCTCAATCATGTTGCCTAAATGTGCATGTTAAATGTGGTCTTGGACAAGAGTCAAAGCAAGTTCTAGAGACTTGAAATTTAGGAAGAGTCACACATGAAAGCAAATATAAGACTAAATTGATGGATTAGTCGATTCAGGCTCAAAATCACACAGGACAAAGCTCATTTAGCTCTTTGAATTTCATATGCCAAATACACATGGCAGGAATCATTAAGTAAGCAACTCATGTCTAATGTGAAGGTCGAAACATAAAGTATAGTTCGAAAACACGGAAGCAAATATTTTATTCACAAATTGGCCAAATAAAAAGGGTCAAAATAGGTTAAAAAAAAAGCCACTTAGTCTAAAGACTCATTGTTGGAGGATTTATATAGTCCTTTTTTGTGTTTTTTTCTTTCTTTTTTGTGTTTGTTACTAAGCCTAAAATACAATTAAAAACTAAAAGGTGTCAAAACAAACTAAAACGAAGAAAGAAACCTAGAAAATGAAATAATCAACTAAAAATGCAAACTAAACCTAAAGGCATGACCTTAAAAAATAAAAATTTTCACATATCCACAACACACATATATACAACCCCAAACGACTATAACAACTCCCCCATGCTTGAACAATGCATTGGTCTCAATGCAAGCATAAAGCACTAAAAGGGAGGGGGAGAGGGTGAGCAGAAAGAGGATGGGGTTGACAAATGTGCCAATCCCTCCAAGTCTCTAAGCAGGGCCTAAAGTCTTGAAAATATTGGCTCTGGGAGGCAATCATTCCACGGAGCTCATCATGGCACTCCTAAACAAAGCCCCGAAGCGAGGCATGCTTAGTTTCTACATAAGCTCGTAGAGAAGCTTGCTCCTCTTGAATTGACCGAAGGGTAGCATACAGGTTAGAATAGTCATGAGAGGAGGATGGTTAGGAGGAACTAGAAGCCCTAGTGTGAGGAGGGGGAGGAGGTGAGGCAGGTCGTGCCAGCTCTTCATCACCAGATAAAAAGTAGAGATTGGCCCAGTTCAAAAGAGAGGTGTAATGAACTTTTGGAAGAGGCATAAGCAGGTTCCTAGGATAAATCCAACAAATATGCCTACCGTCAACCTTACAAACTTTCATCTGTTCAAAAGCAACCAAGTTCAACCGCTTCGAACCTACGACTCTATCATCGGGGTTCGGTTCAACTCTAATTAACCTAGCAATGGGGGTAATGACGCCTTCAATGACAATCCTATATGTAGAAAGTGGCTGCACTAGTGACCCAGGGTAAATCCGATCACCTTCAAGCTTGCTATACAAAAAATATAATTTAGACAGGCGAGACACATGTAAACTATCCTCTCGGGCAAACAAACCACAAGCTAATAACCGTTGGGCCACATGAATATAGGGGTTTCGAATAACGGTGCCTTTGGAATTACTAGTGTGACACCGATGATCCCCAGAAAGTTCATACAAAAAGGTATTCGGATTGAATTCCTTAGGGATATGGGGCTATAAGAGGTCCATACTTAGTGAAAAATCAAATTTACTATTAAAGACACTTAAATTAAGCTCATAAAACTCCCTATTAAGATAAAAGGAAATGTAGTCCTCTTGACATCGAGGGCCAGTCATGACCTCAACATGCAGTGTGCTTAAGAACTCACATGTGAGGTCTCGATAGGTGTGGTCCCTAGTTTCTAAAAATTGACCCATCCCACCCTGAGCAAATAACCAACGAATATCATTCAACAATCCCAAACTATTTAACACATCCTCTTCATAATATCGAGTAGCTACTACAAGTTTACTACTCAAAGTATTATATCTAGCAATGTGTTCAAGATTAGTTAAACCAAGGGGGTGTGGAATGTTACCTTGGTTTCTCATGGTGGTCGATGTTCGAAAGCTTCGGGGAGCTCGTTGTGGGGCTTGATTTGAAGTTCCACTTTCTTGTCTGGTTCTTCCCTTCTTCTTTGGTGCCATAGTGTGTAATGTGGATGGGAAAAACATGAAAAATTAAACTAAAAAGAAAGTGAGAAGAAAAATGCTAGAAAATGAAAAATTTGAGAAAAGGGAAGTAAATGGTAAAGAAATATGGAAGAAAATGAAAATTGGAAGAGTAAAAGTAAAAAATGGAGTTGTGAAAGTTATGGGTACGAAGATGGGAACAATTGGAGAGAAAGAAAGCTTGGAAGTGAAAATTAAAGGGAGATATGGGTTTAAGGTGAAGAAAGGAAGTAAAAAGGGAGAAACTTAATGGATTTTGGTGTAAAAATTGAAGGTTTAAGGGAAGTGGTTATGGAGGTTTTAAAGAAAGAATGGAGTGTTTAGAGAGAGAGTGTGTTAAGTTTGAGGAAGGATGTAAAAAGAATGGGGTCAAAGGGGCCTTGAAAACTCTTCACCACGAATGCGGGGCTCACCACGGACTGCGATGTTGGTCACAGATCGTCCGTGGTCAGTGCTGTTCTAAGATTTTTTTGTTCTTTTCTCTCTTTTTTTTCCTTTTTCTTTGTGTTATAGCCTTCACAGACCGTGGTGGTGTCCGTGGAGGTTCTAAAAAACCTCTTATTATGCTTTTTTTTATTAATTAATTTCTAGTGAAGATTCTAAATTCCAAAAACAAAAAATACAATAAAAAAGGTATATAAAAAGGAAAAAATAAAATAAACACTTAGCTTGCCTCCCAAGAAGTGCTCATTTAAGGTCTAAAGCTCGACCTTTCTTCTATTTTGCTTCGTGTTCAATGAGAGTGTGGGTGTTGGACTTCCCCACAACATATGCATTATTTTTGTCACGAACCACAAAATTAAAACCTTTTAACTGAAGGTAACACCTCAGATGCTTAGCTTGGAGCTCCTTCTTCATCATCAAATTACGCCATAGCGTACCATTAGCATACAAGACAAATTGATAGCGGGCTTCATCAGATGGATTACTGTCATCATATTCAATCCCAAGCTCAAAATCCAAATCGACTCGTTCCATATGAGGTAAAGAAGAACTACTTGGACAAACTTGTAATAATCACTCATGGAAGACTCGTTAGAAGCATAAGTCTCAACCTCGAGTGCACTAGGTGGCCTAGGAGTAGAAAACTCCACCATAACATAGCCTTGGTCGGGATCCTTGGTAGAAATCCAATTAGAATCAAAAGAGTTAGGACAACTCCAACCATCCTCCATCTCAATTTCAGGAGAAAGGGGAAGTACATTAGATTGGAAAGAATTGAAGGAAACAACTTTCTTATCCATAAAACAAAAGGTAGCATAACACTCCCTACTTCAATTGTTATCCGCCCCCCTTTTACATCAATAGTGTAACTTGAAGTAGCTAAAAAGGATCTCCCAAGAATAATTTGGGCATCATCAGTCTTAGTCATATCAACAATGATAAAATCTTTTAACACCCAAAAATCTCCTATTTCTATGGGCACATCCTCCAATGTACCGAAAGGTCGTCTTTCAAAAACATATGCTAATTAGAGTGAAAAGCGTGCGGGTAGCAATGATCCCAAATGGAGCTTATGGAACATAGAGTAGGGCATTAAACTGACACTTGTGCCAAAGTCACGTAAGGCTCTTTCAACCTTCACTTTTCCTACGACACAGGGGATAGAAAAGTTACCCGGGTCAGGAAGCTTAGTGGGAAAGACTTTGGGAATCTCAAACCTATCATCTTCTCTAAAAGTTATAGGCTCACTCTTATCATTTCTCTCCTTATTCTCGGCCATGATCATTTCTCTACCCTCCTCAAGTGTTATATCCTCAGGATCCTCTACCCCTTCTTTCAAGGTAACATAGTTACACTACTTACGGGGTTAGATTCGAGTTTACTAGGCTATCTACCCGGAGGGGTAGATGAAGATGTATCTTGTTAACCTATTTGAGGTTCCAACATCTTATTGTGAGTAGTAAGCACATCAACTTTCGAGGCTAATTGCTTAATGTACTTATCTTGCTTTTGTTGTGCCAAAAGCATATTCTCCATCATAGACTCTAAGATAGATTTTTGAGGTGCTTGTTAAGGATATTATGGTATTTGAAATCCAGAGGGTGGTCTAAAATTTATTTGGGATACGAGTGGGGCATTAGACTTATAAGAGAAATTAGGGCGATCTCTCCAACCTGGATTATATGTGCTAGAGAAAAGCTTATTTGTTAGTGTGATAGTTGTTCACGTAGTTGACCTGGTCACTTACATCTTGGGCAAAAGGACTACCCACTTGACAATGCATAGTCAAATGATCAACTGATCCACATATATCACATGATGAGGAAGGGATACTTGAACTAACAGAATTCTAATTTTTGAGGCATAGTATTAACTTTGGAAGAAAGCATAGAAATAGCATCTAATTCCAACTTAACTCCAACCCACTTGGGTTGGACTCTCTCAAATGACCATTGAAAATTGTTAAGGGTCATCTCTTCTATAAGATTGTATGCTTCATCTTCAGTTTTGTTCATAAGAGTACCTGCTGTTGCTGCATCAATAGTAGACCTCAATGGTTGGGTGACTCCATTATAAAATGTTTGCACAATCATCCATCTTTGAAGACCATGGTGAGGGCATAATTGTAAAAGATCCTTAAATCGCTCCTAGGCTTTGTAGAGAGTCTCATTTTCCTTTTGAGAGAAAGTAGTGATTTGATTTCACAAGGTTGCCGTCTTACTCGAAGGAAAGAACTTGGCAAGAAAGACTTTTATAAGCTCATCTCATATCGTTATACATCCTAGAGGCAACTAGTGAAGCCATGCCCTTGCCTTATCCCTAAGTGAAAAGGGAAATAAGCACAAGTGGATGGCATCACTAGAAACTCTGTTGAGCTTTAACATGTCACACATCTCTAAAAAGACCGAGAGGTGTAAGTTTGGATCTTCTAACAGGATGCCTTCGGACTAGGAATGCTGTACCATTGATATAAGGGCTGGTTTGAGCTCAAAATTATTTGCTTCTTCGTTTGGCTGAGCGATGTTTGAGGAAATGCCTTAGACTTTGGAGGTGACAAAATCCCTGAGTGTCCTTCTTTCGTCACCTCCTATTCCTGCTATTGCTAAAGAAACTACTTGAGCATTGAGTCTTTGCCCTTTTACCATTAATTTCTTCCTTCTAGAGGAAAAAGTTCTTTTGATTTCTGGATTGAATTCAAACATAAAGGGACTTTGCATATAAAGAAGAAATATGCAAAATAGCAACAAAATTACCAGCGAAAATAAAAAATATAAAGAAAAAAGCAAATAATGATAAAATGCTTAGTCAATTTCCAAGGGCTAACTCATTATCCACAAATTTGGTCCTGGGCAATGATACCAAAAACTTAAACTAAGCCCGTAAGTGCACGGGTGTTGTAGTTTAGTAACGATATCATTCCCATGAAGACAAATTGTAACCTATTGAGTTTTATCCTATAAAAGTGCTAAGTAAACAATTTCAACAGAGAGTTTGAATGATATTATAACCTAATTGAAAAATTCAATCAATTAAAAACATTTTTGGGATTTGTTTTATCTTGTAAGGATGTAGATCAATGAAATATATATCATGTACTTGATCTATAATGGGAGATTGAAAGGGGTGCAATCACATTTAGAACTCAATCTTTTTTCAAAATAAACTGAAGTGCATAAACTAACCCGTCATTCGTTCAAATGTCTTTGTTTAGTCTAAGTTATAGATTTTTGATTGCTAAAGAGTCCTCTTAATAAGCGAATCTCTTTCAAGTATTGCTAAGTCAAGTTCTATCTTGTCAATCAAATAGCAAGCTTCACTTTTCAATCATTCACTTAAGTATTTAGAATTAGTAAATGAATGTAGCCAAAATTCAATCACAACAATTTCACACACAGGATAAAATTCAACCAATCCTAATCACGAACAAGTACAGCTAAATAAAGATGAAAGATTCCAACATCAATACTTGGCTAACAATCCTTAGATTAAGAAACTACTCACACATGTTTAAATTAACAAATCTAAACAAATTTTAAGAGAAGAAAACTTAGCGCAATTGGAGATCCTTCAAGGGTTTCCTAACTTTGCAAGGGCTCCAAACAGCAAGCACTTCTTCAACACTAATACTCAAAACTACTAAAAATCTAAACTAAACTTAGAAAAAATGGAAAAGAATGGAAAAACTAGAGAGTAATAATTCATATTTTGTATGAACTTTTACCATTCATTTTACCTACTTTTAAGTCCTTGAAATATAATTTTATGAGTAAATAAAACGTATTTTATGTAATTTTTAAGAAAAAATAAAATAAAAGAATTTAGGCGGAGTTGTTCAATTCTACTTAGATTTTCCACATGTGTAGTGCCTAGAGTCCAAGCCCAAAAAACAAGAAAAAGAAGAAAAGGAGTACAAGACTGTGTGGGGCAATTCTGGCAACCTAGTTTGTGGCTTGATCCTGCATGCCCAGCCCGCCAGCCTCCCTCTCTTACCCCCACCATCTGGGCCATTTGTGAGCCCCAGATCGTGGCCCAGTCGTGCCTTCCAGAAACCAAAAGCATCCACTCCCTACTCTCTCACTCTCTGCTCAGCATAGGCCTATTCAGCCATGGCCCATAATCCAACATCCAAGCCTTCTATCCTCCCCAGCCTCATTCTCCAGTTTGCCTGAGCCTGTCTTCTATAACCTGCGATCTCGTTGTGCTTTCCCCCTAATCTAACATCGTCTCTTTTTGCCTCTCCCTCCGTTCGGCCTGGCCCAACTCCACCGCCTTCCCGCTTAGCTACACCGGCTCGCCAGTGCCTCTCTCCTTCTCATTCCTCTCCCTCACGCATAGGCCCGTTAGCTCAGCCAGATAGCAGCCCCAACGACCCTTCTCTCTTTCTTCTTTCCCTTGCCTAAATGGGCCTGTTCTCCCAACTGAGCTCAGCGGCCCATCACTCGAAGTAGCTCAATTTCTTTTCCAAGAGCCTTATTTCCCACATGGCTAATTATTAACCTAGTCAAATGCAAATAACAAAAATTAATTTTTAGCTTAAGACTAGCCTTTTCATATGCATCATAACAGCTAAAATATTTATTAAAATTAATTTTCATTAATTTTTGGGCATCAAGAGAGGTTCATGCTCCACTATAAAAAGGGGCTATGGGTTTAAGCATCCACACATCCATTCATTCATCCATCCATTCACCCATTCAAGCATCCAAGCATTCTTCTATCTTCCATCTTCTATTATTTTAAGAACATAGAGAGTATTTTGTACGATAAAATCATTTGAGTTGAGGGGTTTAGAAGAAAATAAGATTGAAATTAGCTATTTTTCTCTTCATCTTATTTGTGAGTCACATTTGAGAGGTTATACTTAATTTTATCATTTTATGTAATTGAGTGCTACATTTTGGACATAGGAAGTGAACTATACCAATTTCAATGGTGTTTTTCCTAACTATGGCTGGCTAGAATGCTCTTGTAGGATTAGGATGGGTCCTTGACAATAATATTGGTTTTGCTAATTTCTTATAGGGTTATTCTTATATCTTTCATTACATAATTTTGAGTTCATACTTGATCTTAACTTATTCATGCATCTTAATACTATTGATTAATTATGTTGATTATAATAGTTTAATTTGCTATCTCGAATGAATATTAGACCTTGTAGGCTAACATGATGTTTTGCAATTGGACTTAAAATTATAATTGTTAAAATTGAATAATTTATTCTAGAAATTAAATGAGTTATGTCTAAAAAGAATGATTCATGCTAACCCTCTAGATAAATAATCTCATTTGATAATTACAATCATCTTTTTAATTTATGACCTAATGCTTGTAGCTTAAGTTGAACAAGAGACAAATTAAATTCCCATTTGAATTAGGAAATCAATATTTGCATCAATGGTGAAATCCAAAGTCTAGATCATTCTCTAATCTGTTTTCTCTCTACTTGATACATTTGCTTTTCTTTTGTTCCCCTAATCCACATTGATAATTGAACTCCTCAATTGAATTATTCTTTATAATTGAAAAAGTTAAATTTGAAATCGCTATTGTTCCTTGTGGGACCGACATCTTATACTTGCTGGTCTATAATTAACCTTGTGCACCTGCAAATAAAAAGGGGTTTTAAAACTAAACACAAAATCCACATCAGAGAGAAAGAGTTTCTTTTCTACTGTGTGTCTCTTCTATGTTGCAAAAATGACTCTACTTAAAGAGGAACACGATAAACCTCAGCCACATAATGAACAAAAACGAACAGGCTTACAGTTATGGCCTTACCACGGACTATGGCCTTCACCACGGACAATTCGTGGTGAGCTCTGTCTCTATAATCTTCTGTTCTTTCTTTCTTCCACGGACATAGTGACTTAGGGGTGTCTGTGGGGAGTTAAATTACAGTCAATTATGATCAACTTTGGGGTAAAATGGTCTAAAAACCTTTAAAACACAGAAAAGATCCATACTCGAGTGTAAAACCAAAAAAGGAGTATAAATTATAACATAAAGTACATAATTCTCCCTAAAATGACACCAAATGACCTCAAAATAGCGTGCACTTAAAGGACTTATCAAATGGCCAGGCCGGCGTCAGATAGGCGAGCAGACAAACAGGGAAGGGGGGCTCCGTTTTGGCTGGGTAGGGGGTTTTACAGGTTGGGGTTTTTATTTTTTATTTTTTTGATGAATTCGAGTGGGGTTTTTAGTTTGGTTTACTTTTATTGTCATTTTTATTTTTTTTCCATTCTATCTCATTAGTCCTTTAATGATCTAGATTCTTCATAATTCATCCTAATCATCTACCTCCCCCCCTTTTTTTTTTCAATGTATATATGCATCTATATATCTTGTGACTAATTTCTTAACTAAAATTTGTGAATTAAATTTTACACCATTTGGGTGTAAAATTTTGAAGAAGAAATTTTTTCTTCAATTATTACTCCTCACACTTTTCCATATATATGTATACCTTATTTTATTTGTTGTATTGTTGCTATATTTATTTGTGTATATATGATTATTTCTATTTTTGTGATTTCCAAAATTACTCACTCAATAATTGGGCTAATTTTTTTTGTTAGTGTTTGAGTCTTTATGAATATTCGAATCGATTATTGGTGTGTGTAATGAAATTCATTTTAAAGCTACTCTGTCATTTCAACCTGCAGTTGCATAAATAGACACACATGTATAAAGTACTAAAGCAAAATACGACGCCTAACTTGATTAATTCGTGATTAATACAATGCGAGGTAATTAGCATGATTTAAGGTTCGGGAGGTTCGGGCCGTTACAGCTTTCCCCCCTTAAAATAAGTTTCGTCCTTGAAGCTTGCAGAATTAAAAGAAACCTCGACTGTACCTCAAATTGGCATGGGTATTTGCTTCTCATGTTCTCCTTGGTCTCCTATATGACCTCAGATGAAGTATAGTTGGCCCACAGAACCTTCACCAAAGGAATGCTTTTCTTCCGGAGTTGTTTAACTCTGTAGTCTAGTATTTGAACAAGATGCTCCTCGCACATTAGATTCTCAGTGACCTCTACTGGTTCTATCATGATGACATGATTTGGATCCGGAACATATTTTTTGAGCTGTGAAATATGAAAAACATTGTGCACATGCTCAACTTTTGTTGGTAAATCCAATCTGTAAGCCATAGGATTTAACCTCTTGATAATTTGATAAGGGCCGATATATCTAGGGCTCAGCTTGCCCCTGAGGTTGAAATTGCTCACTCCTTTAACTGGGGGTACCTTTAAAAATACTTTATCTCCCACTTGAAACTCTAATAGTCTTCTCTTTTTGTCAGCATAACTTTTCTGTCGGCTCTAGGATGCTTTGATATGTTCTTGAATCTTCCTTACCATCTCAGTAGTCTCTTAAACCAACCTAGGCCCTATGGTTAATGCTTCATCGAGCTCACTCCAACACAATGGAGTTCTGCACTTTCTCCTACAGTGCTTCAAAAGGGGCCATCTTAATGGTGGATTTAATGGCTATTATTATAAGAGAACTCCACCAATGGTAAATAATGTTCCAACTTTCCCTGAAAGTCAAGCACACATATGCTAAGCATATCCTCCAGGATTTGATTTACTCTCTCAGTTTTTCCATCAGTCTCATGGCAGTATGAACTACTAAAATTTAACTTGGCGCCAAAAGCTTTTTGCAGAGCTTGCCTTAACCGAGCTTGAAACCTTTGGTCTCGATCAAACACTATATCTTGGTATGCCGTACAATCAAACTATTTCCTTCACATACAACTGTGCTGGTCTCTCAACACCCCAAGTGTCATGAATTGGTATAAAATGGGTAGATTTGCTAAGTCTGTTCACAATGGCCTAATAGTATTCTTCTTCGAAGCAGAAAGGGGCAATCCTATAATATAATCCATTGAAATTGAATCCCACTTTTAGGTACAAATCACTAAAGGCCTCAATTTGCCTACAGGGCACTAATGTTCAGCTTTTACCTTTTGACACATCAGACATTTATCTACATATTCTGCCATCTCTCTTTTGATGTTATCCCACCAGAAGAATTGCCTCAGATCCCTATGCATTTTTGCTCCTTCTGGGGGCACTGAGTATCGAGTATTATAGGCTTTTCCTAAAATCGTTCTTTTTAACTCCTCTTTATTGGGTATGCACAGTCTATTTTGAAACCGTAAGGTTCTATCTTTATGTATTACAAAATTAGGCCCTGTGCAACATTATATCTAGGCTTCTCCAGCTTTGCATCAACCTTTTAACTTACCTCAATTTCTTCTATTATGGAAGATTACACCTCTAATGCTGACAACAACCTATCTATATACCCTGGTAACATGAGTTTGATACCCATATTTTCAAGTTCCCTTAGAATGTCAGGTTGGGTATATATCATTGTGTTTAAACCATGTTGGTTTTCTCTAATGAGTGTAGTTGCTACCACATTCGCCTTTCCAGGATGATATTGAATTTGTAAATCATAATCCTTAAGCAATTCTAACAATCGTCGCTACCTTAAATTGATCTCCTTTTGAGTAAAGATGTACTTCAAGCTTTGGTGGTCAGTTTAAGTCTTGCGTGACACCTCATATAGGTAGTGTCACCAGATTTTTAAGGTAAAAACTACAACAGCTAACTCCAAGTCATGGGTTGGGTAGTTCTTTTCATAAGGCTTGAGTTGCGTAGAGGCATAGGCTATTACCTTTTCATCTTATATTAATACACAACCTAACCCATTCTTAGAAGCATCGCTACAAATAGTGTACTCTTTTCCTTCTATGGGGCAAGTTAAGGATAAGCGTTGTTGTTAAGTGTCTCTTCAGTTCTTGGAATGCCTACTTGCACTTGTCTAACCACTCGAATTTAGTGGTTTTCTTTAACAAGTTGGTTAGTGAGGATGCTATTTTTGAAAAATCTTTCACGAATCTCCTGTAATATCCTGCTAAACCCAGAAAACTCCTTACTTCTATCACATTGGTGGGCTTTAGCCATTCGGTAACCACCCTTATCTTCTGAGGATCAACTTTGATTCCTTCGTTAGAAACTAGATGCCCCAAAAATGTTACTTCGGTTAACCAAAAGTCACACTTTTTCAGCTTAGCATATATCTGATGCTCCCTCAAGGTTTATAACACAGTCCTCAAATGATCCACATGTTCGTGCTTGTCCTTAGAGTATATCAGAATGTCATCTATAAAAACCACTACAAATTTATCCAAATAAGGTCTAAAAACTTTATTCATGAGATCCATAAATGTAGCAGCAGCATTGGTAAGCCCAAAAGGCATTACAGTAAACTCATAATGACCATATCTAGTTCTGAAGGTTGTTTTAGGAATATCTTCTGGTTTAATTCTAAGCTGATGATAGCCAGACCTCAGATCGATCTTCAAAAATACCCCAGCTCCTTGCCATTGATCAAACATATCATCTATCTGAGGCAAAGGGTACTTGTTCTTAATGGTTATTCTATTTAACTCCTGACATCCATGCACAACCTTAAGGTTCCATCGTTTTTCTTCACAAATAACACTGAGGCTCCCTAGGGTGAAACACTTGGCCTGATAAACCTTTTTTGTAATAACTCATCTAACTGGATTTTCAATTCCTTGAGTTCGGTTGGGGCCATCCTATATAGAGCTTTTGAAATAGGTTGCACACCAAGAATTAACTCAAACTCAAAATCAATCTCCCTTTAAGAAAGCACACCCGACAACTCCTCAAGGAAAACATCCGAAAATTCACAAACTACTGGAATATTTTTTATTTTTATCTCATCTTCTTTAACCTCAATAGCATAACATAAATATCCTCTGCACCATTGTCTTAGCAACCTACCTATCTTTATAATTGAAATTATATAATACTCCTTCCTAAGTCTTTCCCTATAGAAACATACTTCTTGAGCTTCTTGATTCTTTAGAGTGGCCTTAAGGTTTCTACAATCTATGTTTGCCTCATGTGTAATCAACCAGTCCATTTCCAAGATTATGTCAAATTCTGACATATCAAACTAGATCAAGTCCCTAGGGAACTCATGTTCGGCAATCACAATAGGAATATGTTTATAAAGAATAGGGCATTCTATCAATTGCCCATTTGGCAAACTAATCCTGTCATTTGTTCAATCTTTATTTTTTTTTTTTCCAAATTCAATTGCAATGCAGCTCAGGTGGATATAAGTGAATAAGTAACACCCGAATCAAACAAAATGCAAAATGGTTTTGAATTTAAAACGAGAGTTCCACTGGTAACTGTACCAGAGACTACGGCTTCCTTTTTTACTCATTATGTAAGCTCGCCCTGCCATTGGGGGTTTAGAGGGTAGGGTTGCTTGACATGGCGGTGGTACAAGCCTTGCAGCTCCCTTTTCCATGACCTTCTGTCTTCTAGGGCAAGTGGCAATTGAATGCTCAGGGCTTCCACACCACATGCAATTGTTATTACCTATACGGCACTTGGCTGTAGTATGGTTTGTCCATCCACACTTGGCACAAGGTTTCGTTGATGCCGCTGGATGATTCTTAGTGGGGCCAACATCGGGTTTCTTCTGAGCCACACTCTCACTTGATGTACCATGATCATTCTACTTACTCTTCTTATTTGCTGGGTTCAAAGTTCTTAACTCACCCTTCACTCATCCACCTCAGCAGCTCTTTCATAGAACTGCTGATAAGTCTGAATTGGTTGGCCTACTAATTGATTTCGAATATAAAGGCTAAACCTTCTTCAAACCTTCTCATTTCAGATGCTACAATATCTAGAGCGAATCTTGATAACTCCGTAAACTTATAGGCATATTGCATTACCGTCATTTTACCACTCATCTTTAACTCCATGAACTCCTTCTCTTTCTATTGGTGAACTATGATCAGGTAGAACTTAGCCCTAATCTCCTCAAGAAATTTAGCCCAAGTAAGCTCAAATCCTTGTAACTTATCTTTCATAGTATTCCACCAGATATCTGCTTCACCAGCTAAATACGAAGTCCATATGTTCACCTTTTTCTCTTTAGGTACATTAACTGCTGCCAATATCTTTTCCATTCTTCTAATTCGGTCTTCCAGTTCTACAGGATCAAGGTTCCCGTATTGGGCTACCCTATTAGCTAGTTTATTAGACTTTTGAGGGTTTTCTAGAGGTACAGGGGGTATAGGAGGAATCCTTTTCATCAACTCGATTAGCAAAGTTTTCCAATAATCCACGTCTTCCTCATTACTAGACACCTCCAGAGCTACCGTTGGGCCTCCACTAGGTTTTTGTTGGGGGTTCTCATTCACTTGATTGCTTGAACCCTGAGATTCATCTTACTTGCTATTCAGATTGTTATTTACAGACTCTAAAATACTGAATTACATAAACAAAGTTTATTATCTAAATTTGCATGACATTATGATAAAGTAGTAATCATTCAAAATTGAAGCTCAATTTAACTCAAACATTACTTTCATTGCATTAACATATCCATAAAGATTGCCAAAAGAATGTTACAATGCATTGTGTTAGTATCTCGTGCATTTTAGCTCAGATTCCTAACCTAGTCCCCTACTGCACTATCTAACTTGAGTCATCTGCCAAGTCAAATCTAGCCCAAACCCAAAAAGAAAAGGTGGATTATATCATCATAGCTGGTTAGGTTAGCCTACCTATATACATCATATATACATGTAATGCGCAAAAAGAATATCTCCCCACACTAGCTGTACGACACATACTAGCAAAAATCAAAGGCCCACAACCCAAAAAAAAAAGGTCAACTCTAAGGATCCTGAGATGGATCGTAACTGAGGCCGGAAGAATCATCGTCCTCCACTCCCAAGTCACTATTAACATCAGAAATATCTGAATCCTCATAATCAGGATCACCCTTTTGATCCTTTAGATGCTCCTCTACTGGCTCATGCGGCACAGGCTCATCCTCCTCCTCTGTTAAACCCACCTTTATCAACTCAGGAGAACTCAGCACATCCATGACCATATGAATCTCGCCAAAAGCATCTGAACTCTTTGACGAATGAGTGGCATCTCCTAAGCAAGCCTGTGGTGGAGGAACAGGTGGCTGTTGAGCAGGAGGCTGCAGGGGTGGTGGGCTCTAGGTTGGAAGAGGCGAGGTTGAAATCATCGAGGGATGGGGAAAATACATGAGAGAAACTCATAGGAAATACCCCTCAACTCTTACTCCACCCTAGGCAATAACTCCCTGGTGAGCACGGTCCAGGCCCCTAGGATCTGAAACCGCTCCTATCAGCCCCTGAATCTCCTGTGGTCGTAAAGTCATGATATCGCAACCTAAACTCATGCCACAAAGTGGTAAGGGGCAAAGTCCTCAAAAGTCTGTGGGTGTGAGCCAGCACATCATGGAACTCGGAAAAAGGATCCTGCATGTGGGCCACCATGGTCGTATGCAAGGCGGAGATATGGGCTGCTACTGAAGTCCCTAGTGCCATGTGAATAGTATATGAGTCTACGGGTACTCCTGGATGATTCATCTAAACATAAAAACAACAAAAAGGAGGAGTAAACCACATTCCCGCATATATTCCCTAGAAAACATGATTTACCTATATTATTGTCCTGAGACCTTGCATCCTAACCCTTACGCATCCTAATGCTCATAGAGGTTCACAAACCTGGCTCTGATATCACAATTGTAATGCCCCCAATCCCTAATGCCTGATTATTCCAACTTAATCACTTATTTAGTATTGGTTTGCAGCGAAAGTGTCTTAATTGGAGGCATTGCCGCCATTTCGTAACAGAACAAGGCTAGTTAAACTACCTATAACACTGTGTTACCCACATCATCACTTGATTTACCAACATTGGAAATAAACATACATTCGATAACTTATTTAAATCATGGTACACTTGATAACTCAGCGTATAACTATCAAATACTAATGAACTCAACGTCCAAAATACACAACCAGTAGGTTTTTAGGGATGCTAGCCTACAAATCACTGGGAGCATTTGGTTAGTGAATCCTTAGAAAAAGGAATTACAACTCTCTTTCATTTCTTACTACCATTTGGCTTGCAAGGAGGGGGACTGCTCACTAAACCTATACTTAAAATAGAAAACACCAAAAATGTTCGAATAATGAGCCGAAACTCAGCACGTACATTCCTATGTAGTAAAATAAGTTTTGTGTTTAATTAGTTGGGTACTCACATTTCAAAAAGTTTTGTTTTACAAACATGAGAGAGAGAATGTGCAAGTAAAGTAGATTTGTTGATTATTATCTGGAAGTGGACCCTTGTCAATGCCTGAAGTGATCTTGAGATAGGTGCACACCTCATAGGCCAATCAGAAAGCTTGAATCGCAGCCGCACGAGTAAATTGAAGGGCATGAGCCCTGATGATTGATAACTGATGGGGCCACTTGCTTAGGTGACAAAACATTGCATAAGACGATTTATTATATGAACATTATATTGATTTTGTATAGTTTGAGAAACATGTGAGTTTTCGAGGAGCACAGATAATGTACATATCTGGTCTTTGAAAGTCTCTCTACATTTTAGTAAAAGTCGCTTTTTAGTAGCTTGAAGTGACAGAGGTGGCCTAACTTCTACTCCAAACATGTAATTCTTTGATTAGTGTGAGATTAAGAAATTTTATTAAATTTCTTGACTTAATGAATAATTTAAATTCCCTCGACATCTCTTTTCATTATTAGCATAAAAATTATTATTAACTTAATTTATTTTTGTTTTCGTTCTTCTCTTTCATACTACTAACGCTTGTTTAATGGATGTTATAATAGTGTAACGGTATGACTCACCTTGTGTTTATTAATATAGACGTTATCGTCATTATCATTCGAATTGCTATGTTATTATGAGCTCGTTAATATCGTTTACTTGTCTCAATTTTTAGGATTAATGTAGTTCTTGATTATGATTATTATTATTAGTCGTAGTGTAGCTACTCTTAAAATATTATGAATATTAATACTTTTGTCACATTAGTTGGTATAACAATATCGTTAGTAGCTAATCGTTAGAAGTGTTGTTATTTTCTTACCGAGATCATTATTAAACCCTCAAGCTGCCCACTCTTCTACATTAAGTCACTAACCTATATTAATCTAATAGCATCAAGATTACTAACAAACACCCTCACTCCTTTATCACCCCAATTTTGTAGCTTCATTAAGTTTCACATCTAGCTTAAAACTTGAAAGCACCCATGGCCCTTTTATTGTCTTCCCATCCTCTTCTTCACCATCATCATTGGCCACTAAGTTCATAGTATACTTCCACACATTAACCTTATACACATATACACATATATATCTATTTAATCATCACTTTACTCATTTAAACACTAATAACTCAACATAATCAATTTAAATTTCATTCAAGCCATAACCCTAACCCATCAAGTTCATAGCCCCAACTCATCCGTCCAACATATATTTCACTTTAATCTCATTCTAATATGCATTAAAATCAATCTCAACATCATTAAAATAACATGATCAAGCAAAATCTTTACACCTCACTCACAAACCCTAATCAACACTCATGACATAGCATACACATCCAACATACATAACCCACTAATTTCATTCAATCATTCCTTAAAATTAATCTAAATATCATTAAATCATCATAAACAAACTAAAATCCAACATAATCTCCAAACCTTCACTCACCACATTCCTCTCTCAGTATCCAAGCCTTCCAAATTCATTTCCAATGTCCAAAAGAATTTAAGGAAATTACAATTGATTCTTACTAAAGCTAAATACATCACTTACTGCAAAAATTCAATCCTAAAACAAACAAAAATCCAATTTATGGAAAGTTAGGGTTTCACCTTTTGAACCCAAATAGAGTAAGATGGAGATAGAGATAGTGGTGTTGCTGGGTTGGGGTTGGCGGTGGTTCCACAGGTCGACAGTCGGTGCCTGGACAATGTCCAGTGGCCAGGCCGGCGACAAACAGGTGAGCAATCAAACAGGGGAAGGGGGCTTTGTTTTGGCTGGGCAGGGGGGTTTCACGGGTTAGGGTTTTTCTTTTTCTTTGGGTGAATTCAAGTGGGGTTTTTGGTTTGGTTTACTTTTATTGTCATTTCTATTTTTTTTCCATTCTGTCTCATTAGTCCTTTAATGATCTAGATTCTTCATAATTCATCCTAATTATCTACCTCTCCCCTTTTTTTTCCTATGTATATATGCATCTATATATTTTGGGACTAATTTCTTGACTAAAATTTGTGAATTAAATTTTACACCATTTAGGTGTAAAATTTTGAAAGAAGAATTTTTTTTTTTAATTGTTACTCCTCACACTTTTCTATATATATATATATATATATATGTATACCTTATTTTATTATTATTGTTGCATTGTTGCTATATTTATTTGTGTATATATGATTATTGCTATGTTTATTCTTTCTAAAATTACTCACTCAACAATTGGGCTCATTTTTTTTTGGCTAGCATTTGAGTCTTTATGAATATTTGAATTGGTTATTCGGGTGTGTAACAAAATTCATTGTAAAGCCACTCTATCATTTCAGCTTGCAGTTGCATAAATAGACACACATGTATAAAGTACTAAAGCGAAATGCGGCGCCCAACTTGATTAATTCATGATTAATATAATACGAGGTAATTAGCTTGACTTTAGATTCGGAAGGTTCGGGCCGTTACAGCTATTGATGTTAATGATTTCCAAAATTTTGGAATAAAACGATAGAGTTTCGCTTAAAAACTAAACATGGCACTAGGCTTATAGCCTTGCACTTATACCTGTAATACAAATAGTGAAATAAAGTGTGAAGGTAGCTGTAAATAAACTTAATGGCTACATGGTAGAGCCTCAACTCTACAAGCCACACGCACAGAGTATAGAAGCTGTGGAATTAAATAAAAGGAAAGAAAAAAAAATAAAAGATACAACTCAACAGATCGCATATAGATCACTGGGGTTTACATCCCAAAACATTTCAAGTGTAACAACTAGAAAACGAGTATCTGCTCAGATGGTTGGCTCAAATGGCTATTCAGAGCGACTAGACTACACAGATTACATGATATGCATGAGACACCTTTACAAGACCCTTACACAAATCAGATGCTTAAATTACATCATTGACTTTACGTTTTTACCATCTACATTCATACTCATCTTACAATATATGACATCACTAGGAAGTCATCCAATGTAAACCAACAACTTTCTAAACTTTACATGCTTTTAGTGCTTGAAACTTAGAAATGGGAGAAGTATGGAACCACTCAATGGGAAGTTCTCATCTCCCAAAACTAAAACAGCAGTCATACATAACACACACACACACACACACACACACACACACACACACACACACACACACACACACACACACACACACAAAATTACATGTACATATAGATCATGTGAAGGTAAAAGCATGATTTATAACTCTTCAAACGATTTAAAATTCGGCGAGAACTAGATAAGGGTCGTTGTTTAATCAATATGCTATTATAACAGAGTTTTAAAGGACTAAAATCAACGACATTTAAAGCCAAGTAAGTGTAGTAAAATTTAAACATGTGTAAAAACAAAAGATCCAAATTTGACGCTCCTGAGAACCACAAAAGAATATTTTCTTCTTATTGAATAATTTTTCTCCTCCTCGCAATGCCATGGAGGAAACTTACTTTTAGCTTCCAAGACCTTCTTGTAAAATAAAATTTATAAAGCCCATGGTCAAATCTACACCTAGTGCCCCTAGATCTTGGGAAACTAAAGGGTGGAAGAGCTACAACACCGTCGTTAGGGTCCTGGCAGTAACAATATTCACACACATTTCAATCACTCTTTCATACAAGAGCCTTAGTTCTCAAATAGTGACCCTTCCATGCAAGGGTCTAGGTTCTCTTTTGATACTAGCTCTTTCGATACAAGATTGACCCATTCCAAATCAAAATTCTGCTTAACTCTTTCATAAGCCAAAACACCAATAATCGATTCATTTAGCACAAGTTCAAGTTCAAAATCAAGGCCAAGCAGGGCCCAATTCATGAAAATTTGCATTCATTAAGTCGAAATGTACAAAAAAATCAATCAATTTTCACTATTCAAGTTCCAAGCCGAGATCAAAGCAATACTTTAGGCCGTGATGATGAAAAGTAGCTCCAAAACAAGAACTTTTTGCCATTCACACATATTCTCTTACTCACCCACACACAAGATTTCAATTCTTTGATCACCTTTAAAGAAAACAGTTTATTTCATGGTTCTAGTACCAGGTGTAGATTCAAGAACACAAAAATCACTCACGTTAATTGTAAGTGCATGCCATTATATTCAATGAATCAGGCCACAAATTGAATAACCTGGAGCTGTTTTAGCTTAACTTAGGTTCAAAACGAGGACCTGATTAGGTGCCGCCCGTTCCTTTCAGTTTTTCAGCAACTTATACATAACACCCAAGTATAAGGAACATATTCAAGGCATTGTCGGGTTCAGGTTTAGGTCCTATTCAATCCTCATCTATATAATTTTAGGTTCAGGTTCAGTTCGGTTCTACTTCTGTATGGCTCAGTTCATCTTAGGTCCAGTTCAATTCAAGTTTAGTTCAAGTTCTGGTCTGTTTAGTTCAGGTTAGGTTCAGTTCGATTCAGGTTCAGATTCTATCTAGTTCAGCTTAGGCTTGATTTGGGTGTAGATTTGATTTCCCCTTAATTCCTTTCAATCCTAAACTTTATTTACGCAGGATATCTTGTGGGTGCCATTCAGTTCATACTCAGGTTTGGTTTAGGTTTTAGCAACCTAGTTCCTATAGACAGCTTACGGAGTTCACATTTTGACATCATAAAAATAGCATACAGGCCATAATTAATTGGATCCTCACTAAATTCACACCCCAATCTCCCTCCCAGATCACCATCCCAAAGTTCAACCTCAAAATCACATAAACACCACACAATAACCTCAATAGTCTCATTCAGTCCTTCTCCCTTTTAAAATTATACAAGTCCAATGTAACCTAGATTCATCATATTACCCCAAATTCCCATGGCTAGACCTAATAGAACTTTGGAAAATTAATAGTGCTAGAAGGACTAAAGAGCATCCACAGGTTATCACACTAATTGCACAAGCATAAAAATTCACTTTAGTTTTGAAATTAATACTAATCTAGGGAGTAAAGAACCACCCACCTCTAATTCAAGCTTAATGGACCCATTTATAGGCTAATTGGGGTGTTTTTGAAGCTGGATTTGCCTCTCTTACTGGTTACTGTTGTCTGTTTCTCCTCTGCCCAGTGCTACCTCTGCACCGCGCACCGCTCCTTGTCATCATGGCTACTGCCGCCGCTGCTGTTTGGTTCTCTCTCATCATCGTCCCTTTCTCGCTCGCCTCTCTCTCTCTCTCTTTGTGTCTCTCTATCTCTCTCTCTCTCTCTCCGTCTCCCACCCTTTCTTCTCTCTCTCAATGGTGCTAGCGGTGGAAGGGAGTGGGGAAGACAGGTGTGGGGTTTGGGTTTGAAGGAGAAGAGATGAATGTCGTGATTCTGTTGAGGAAGAGGCATATGCTATGTTTGTTTTCTTGGCCTAATTTCTTTTTTTTTTCCTTGCCTATTTCAGTAGACTAAAATATGGTAAATTACATCACGGACCATCGAGATATAGACTAATATTTTTCTAACCTAATAATTTTGGGAAAATATTTTGAGGTCTATCCAAGGTTGGACAAATATTTTCTGAACCAAACTTGACTTTTTAAATTACATAGAGCAGCCTAAGTTTTTAAAATTTTCATTTTTAGCCCCAATTCTTACAACTTTACTTTTGAAAATTTTAATGATATTTCACTCATGAGTACGCTCAAAGCCCTCTTTCAACTGGTATCAGAGCTATGTGACCAAAATAATTAAGATAGTTAAGCAATTTAATAATTAACTAAGCTAATTAACTGTGTTTAATGCTTGAATTATCTCTTACTTGTCCTACACCCAATTATTCACATATTGTGCACACTCTAGAAGAAACCGCTTCAGTAGCACCACCATTGAACTATATCGCTGATATAGTTTTAGAATTAAAAGCCAAATTAGCAAAAATTAATGCTGAAGTTAGGGAGATTAAGAAGCAATTGTCTGTAATCCATTTTTCTGTAGTTAACGAGATTAGACATAGTAAAAAATCTACATTACTTATTAGTACTCTATTTCAGCGTAAATATCATTTCTAACACCCAAAAAACAATAATCTATTTCCTTTGCATGATATAAAAATCCAAAAAGAGATATGAGAAAAATCAACTGAAAAATTATCTGAGAAGGCAGAGACAGAAGAAGAGGATGGAGCAGAAGCAGTATAATCTTGAAGAATTATAGAATATGTTTGAAAATAAGTAAAACCCAGAAGAATTAAACAAAATCATAGGTCCAGTAGTTGATAAGCAAGACATATTATCTTATGATAATGGAGAAGTAGATAATGTTCAAACAGAAGAAGAAATATATTAACAGATGAACCTAATTAAACTAGAAGATCTTAATGTTGTACCTTTAGAAGAAATTAGGAAGAGATTGAATAAAAAATATGGTAAAATGGTATTTAGTGACGAAATTAATGAGATTGGAGAAAATCTTAACATAGATGAAAGCGAGACCAATCTAGTTATAAATTGTAGTTCCTAAAACTGAAGAATTTGGTAAACCTTCTAGAAGAAATACCCATTGTATGAGGCCTAGATACATTCCAGTAGGACGCACTACTAATTTTTCATTTGGGTTTGTTCCAAAGAACACTACGACCTTTGAAGAGATTGGCCTTACCTCGATTTAGCCAAACATGATGCATCTTAAACATCGATGGAGCTCATAATAGAGAAGAAATATTTGAGCATTAGAAAAGAGGCACGAGTAGTGTCCTAAATTAATACTACATGGACTACTGAAAATTTCTTAAATTATCTTGAGCATAGCTTTTTTGGCACTGTAGCTGATTTGTATGATTCATTAAATGAGGATGGTGAAATGCATTCAGAAAGATGGAAATACTGGTTGCAATGTTCAAAATCTATATAAGGAAATCAAATATGAATCATCGGAGCTAAACTTGATTTTGAAGAAAAAGCAAGAGAATAACAAAAAAAGATTAATAACATACAATTATGGGATATGAGGTATCTGGAGAATTATATTATTGAATTTAGTCAATATTATTAAGCTAAACTTGATTCCGAAGAAAAAGCAAGAGAATGACAAAGAAATATTAATAACATAGAATTATGAGATATGAGGTATTTGGAGAAGTATGTTACTGAATTTTGTTAATATTATTACAAAATTTGGCATACTGAAATCAATCTTAGTATGTTTTATGACAAACTACCATATCCAATTAATTCTATAATCAATGAAAAATATGTTATATGCCTTGAGAAAGCAGATGTCATTGATACCCTTAGTACAAGAATTTCTTATCAAATAATATAGATCAATGATCAATTTCTTGATCTCCAGAAGCAAAAGAAAATGAAGGAACAATTTCTAACTTGTTGGAATAATCCTCACCAATGGGGAAAAGAATCTAAATGAGAAGAAAATGAAAATTTTATAAGAAAAAGGGCTTTAACAAGCAAAGGGACAGAAGTATAAAAGAAAATATTATAACTAACCAAGCCCTAAAAAATAAAGATTTTTTAGGAAAGCCGCTTATTATCCTGCAGGAAAAAACAACTGTAAGAGTTGGGCATACGGAGAAGTAGGTCATTATAAAATGAATCCAAAAGTAGGAAGAATAACAACCTTATTGAAACTTTCGGAAGTCTAGAATATTTTGAGCTTAGCGAAGAAGAAGCACTAGATCTATCACTGAAGCACAGTAAGGAAATTGTTAAAATTGTACTGGAAGATGAATATGAAGAAAGTGATTATAAAGAAACTAGTCATATGATGGAAAGTAGCTCAATTAGTCTTGGGATTCTCCAAGGAGAAGAATTTATGGTAGATAATGAGAACGAAGAAGTGAAAGAAGATTAGGTCCTTTCCATAATTCAGAAAGATATGATTTATAAAAAATCGATCTTTCAATTAAAGAGCAAATATGTATGTGAAACGATGGAAGGAGATCTAGAAATCAAAGAATATGAGTATAATATAGAAGAAGTTAATCTCATTAATTGAGAAAATATCTTTAAGCACAACAAAGACAAAAAGTATAGGTATAATTATATTGGAAGGATCCAAGTGCAAATCACTCCATTACAATATTATGACAAAGATATTGATCTTTATGCCTTGCTCTGTGATACCAGGCATACAAAATTTAATAATCAAATTATCATAGGGATTAAGACCAATTTATATGATGGATCGATAGAATTCAATTCTTGATCAGGATATTATGAAAGTCTAAAAGATGAATTTGCCAAAAGTTTCCTATCCCGTAAGATAAAAATAGTTGGGATGGACATGAAAAAAGGAGAATATCCATTAAGGATATTTTGGAAAATCATCAACAAACTAGATAGTGCTATAGATCTAAAGACTAAGGTGATAATGATAGAGGCAGAGAAATTTGAAAGTCCTACTCCTATACAAAAAATCCAAAGTATAAAATCCAAACCTCAGGAGATAAAAATCGACAGGTCTTGGATATCTACCTTTACCAATCCTACAAAAATCAATAATAAAAATGTAATAAAAATTGATGCAAATGGTAAAATTACCATGAAACCACAATTATTAAGAAGCATGATTATAAGATCAGAATGGGGAGAAGGGTCTTCATAAGCTAAAGAAGAGCTTAAAGAAGATGATATAATTAGTATGACCAATGAAATGAGTAGAATGAGTTTTAGACCCGCAAGACACAGTGTATACTGAAGTATGAGTCTAGACAGGAAAGTAATTGGGTATGAAATAAGAACTATTAGTGAATCAATTTATGAAGATGAATTACTCAATAGCATGACTATAAACATATGATATGAAGTCACCAACACAAATTCTAATATCATCTATATCCCAATAAATGCATGCTTAGAAGGATATAATATATATGAATTATGTGTCTATATCGATAGTGATTGTTCTGTATATTTTGAAAAAAGATCATTATTTTCAGAATTTATGTGAAAAAAAAGCCAATAATCCATTATGAGTAAGGATAGCTGATAATAGCATTATGAGCCACAATGAAGCAATAGAAGGATTATCTGTCAAAATCGGAGTCCAACGCATTATTCCAGTTCTATGGGCTACTAACTAACCTTCTCATGATATGATAATTTGTAATAATTTTTAGAGGCTATATTCTCCATGACATAGACCATCAACCAAATAATATTCATATTAAATGGTCACTCAATTCCTATTGATAAATTAAATAAAGCTTACACTCATCAGAAGATTAAGTTTACATGTAGCCAGTGTGATGAGAAGGTAGTACCTGCACAACATGAGATAACACTAACAATCTCATTACTTAAGTTATCTATTAAGGAGTAGATTACTGAACAACAAGAGCAATTATGAAAAGAACTCTACTTTGATAACCCACTAGAATTTTGGAATAAAGATAAAACATTTACAAAGATTACTTTGTTAAATACTAGTACTATTTTCCAAGTCGAACAAATGATGTATACATACCAAGATAACCAAGAATTTGATAAGCAAATTAAAAAACTTTTAGATAAAGGGTTAATTAGGAACAGTAAGAGTTCCCACACTAGTTCCACTTTTATGGTAAGAAATCATGCTGAAGAGAAAAGAGGAAAAGCTGGAATGGCAATCAATTGTAAATAGTTTAATGATAATATTGTCTTTGATGGTTATTATGTTCCAAACAAAACAGTCCTTTTCAATAGAATTCAAGGAGCCTCTTGGTTCTCAAAAATGGATTGTAAAAATGGATATTAGCAGATAAAAATGGATGAAGAAAGTATTCATTTAAAGTGGCCCTCAAGGACATTATCAATAGATAGTGATGCCATTTGGTATAAAAAATGCACCTCAAATATTTCAAAGAAAAATAAATAACATATTCAAAAATCTTAATCACTGTTATCTAGTTTACATTGATGACATCCTTATCTTTTCCAAGACCACATAACAGTGCAAAGATGATGTCTTAGCTATCACCTGAAGATTCATTGATCATTGTATTATTCTTGGTAAGAACAAGTGCATTTATGTTGAACAAGAAATTGAGTTTTTAGGTGTAGAAATAAAAGTTGGACAAATCATCCTACAAAAGCATATTCTAGAAGAATACAAAATTTTCCTAAAAAGATTGAAGATAGAAAGCAATTAGGCAAGTTTCTTAGATGTCTTAACTATGCTTCAGACTTCATTAAAGATCTAACTAAATTAAGAAAACTATTGCAGTAGAAACTCAATAAGAAAGTAAGTTAAACATGGACCCCTTGTGATAAGTTGAACATGGACCCCTTGTGATTCAAAGATTGTTCAAGACTTCAAAAAATTGTGTAAAATTCCTTTTTCTCTTAACTTGCCTAATGAAGGGGACGATTTAATTCTTGAGATCGATGCCAGCAATGACCACTAAAGTGCAGTACACAAAATCAAAGAAGGAGAAAAACTCTGTAAGTATTGCAGTTGAAGTTTTAATAAAGTAGAATACAACTATCCCATGATGGAAAAAGAAATCCTTGCAGTTATAAGGGGAATTGAAAGATTCTTAATCTTTTTAGCCTCAAAATCCTTTCTTATTCGAACTGATTGTAAATGCATACTCAGTTTTGTGAAAAAGAATTTATCAGACATGCAATTGTAAGGGAGACTCATGCATTGGCAATTATGGCTTAACCAGTTCTCTTTCTTTATTGAACATATACAGGGATCAAAGAATTCTCTGGTAAATAGTTTAACTTGAGAGCTCGTCAATGGTGATCATCAGAGCAGAACTCTTACTGAAAAAGGAAGAAATCCAAAATGAAATATTATTATTGCTAGAACGGGTTTCTCCTTCTAGTAGAATCCTTATGGATATTTTAGAATTTCATACAAAAAGTATATCACACTTTGGCCTGCTAGCTTCTACCTATCTAATAGTACAAAGATTAAGTCTTTTAGAATTATAAATGAATTACCTAAGGTGTCCTTATAATATTCAAGAAAAAATAAGTTCCCATGTTCGAATAAAATGGTTCAAAGAACGATATGTAGCCTGCATCAACTATTATAATTATTCTTATGATATTTGGGAATCATGGAACACCACTATCTTCTTTCCTCATAAGCCAGAGTTGGTGGTATTAGTCTCCCAGCAAATTCAATCTCTTCAGATGAACCCATTAAGAAAGTTTTGGAATATGGAATGGTAGTTTACCTCATGGAAATCCCAGATGCAAAGTACTCATTCTTCTCAAGACTAACTAAGTTTCAATAGTACATGTTCAAAAGGATCCATTAGAGTCTCACATCTCCTGATGGCCTAACAAAAGTTCCCTAGAGTAGAAGCCTGTATGTCAAAGTGCATTGCATAGTAATTAAATATGAAAACGAAAAAGCCAAACCAGTCCATTATCTTATTCAATTAGTTGATTTAGATGATCCTGATGATCAACATCAAGAATGGTTTCCAAAATATCAAGAATTAGTTAGTGATCTTGCTTTAGTAAGAGCCATCAAATTTTACAATATTTATCATCAAATGTGGGCACTAATTGAACAAGGAAGAACATTAATGCATTGCAAGAACACTATTTTCATCTATCATAATGAATTCAACAAATACATGAAAATAGATGGAGCTACTTCAGAAGATGTCTTTAATTATCAATTTGATGTTGGACCGGAAAAATTCTTATTAGAAAAAGGAAAGAAATATCTTCATCAATTATTTGAAAGATGGAATCTAGTACATCTTTGTTAGGCGATAATTTGTCGCATTTTACATGCCCTTTTCACCTAATCTTAGCTCGTATAATAACATAATCTTTAGAGTTTTTTCTTGTTTTATTAAATATGCTTTGAGATTTTTACTTGTTTAGTTTATTCTTGCAGGCAATAAGTTGAACCAAGCAAATGTCGCGAAAAAGGGCAGAAAAGGATCAAAACAGGCGAAAAGACGGAAAAACGGGAGCCAGCCGGGGCAGCCGGCCAGCAAGGTGGCACGGCCACCCCGTGCCACGTGGCACGGCCGTGCCACCTGGCACGGTGCAGCCGTGCCACCTAGGCACGGTCGTGCCTCCCCTAGTTTCCTTCGGTTATTCGCGGCCCGCCTTGTCTTCTATTTAATCCTCTTTTCTCGACGTTGTTCGGGGGCTCTCTCTTCTACTTTTCTAGGTTAGTTTAGGTTAGATTTATCCAATAAAAACCCCAATAGGAGGATTAGATTAGGATTATAGTTGGTATTTTGGGATTCAAGCTTATGGATTTCAAGTTCTACAATCAATTCAAGCATAAGTTTCCCTCTTCTTTCTCTTTTTATTTCATCGTTGTTCTTATTTATATTTTGTTGTTTTAATTCTTGTAATTGCTTTGTTTGGTTTATATGTTTAGTTTTTGTCGTTAATTCATGTTATTTAGCTGTTTAGATTCGTTTTATTTCATTGCCTTTGTTTCGTTCTTCATGTTCATGTTCTTATTTGTTAGTTTAGGTTTTCATTCGTTTTTGATGTTTAGTTGGTAGATTGTGTTGGCTTGGATTGTGATTAGCCTCTGGATGGCTAATTAATCTTGTAATTGGCCTAACCATACCCAATCTATGCCTAGAACCTAGAGTTTTCCTTCACGCCCGCCAAGTGTTCGATGAAATGCCTGAGAGGGTTTTCATCCATATTTTTGGGCGATTGACTTATGCTGAGAGGTGAGGTCAATTGGCTAGTGTGGGAGAGGGAATGGCCGAGTTCGGGACACGAAAGTAGTATCCGAATCGAGCTAAGTTTGGGGTTGCTAGTTTTGTGGTCTAATTCGACTAACCCCACGAAAGTAAGTGGTTACGCGAGTTAGACTAGCTCATGACCCTTGAGAGAGGGCTTGGGTGGTCTTTGATGATGCAACCGACCATCTCTAGTTCGTAGTGTGGTTTGGGTAGGTTAGGACTCATCTTGGTTAGTTAGTTTATCCATTGGTAAAATCACAACTCCAAGTCGTTTGTTTCTGTGTTTATAACGTAGTTTAGTTCCCCCTTTTCACCCTTCGATCCTGCCTAGCTTGAGACGCTTTAGTTAGCTCTGGTAGTTGAAAACACAATTCCCTGCGGACGACACCCCAAGTACTCAACGATACACCTTGCACTTGGGGTTTATAAATATTAAAACTTTTTCTGCAACAATCTTCAAGTTGATAAAGATTTTGATGATCATCTGGATAATGATGGACTAGAAAATATTATTGGAGAAGAAGACATGTAGAATCTCAATATGAATGACAAGTTTTATCATCAATTAAAGGCCCTGAAAAGTGGTTACACCATTATTGTACAATTTTATCAAGTGTTAAGTCAGTAAAATAATGTTGCCTACAGTAGCCATTTGAGGACGGTCGTCTCCAATGAAAATATCAGTGTGTACTGTAGCTATTAGGTCATCATATATAGTCCATCTCTCTATAAAAGGAGAGACTAAGTGTTGAGAAAAGACACAATCATTCGAGCATACTTGAGCAAAAGATAAGTTGGGATTCTCCATTTTTCTATAAGCAAGCAACTCTGATGATCTTAGCAGCTGAAGGCCCTCTTTAATCTTTCCATTGTAATAATTTCGCTTTAAGCTTTTAATAAAAGGTGTTTCCTAGTAGGGAATGTTATTCAATCAAATCTTATATCCTAAATATTATGATTTCTTGATTAAAGTCTCATTATCCTTAAAAATATGAAAACTTTGATTAGTGACTATGGTCCGAAATAGAAAGCGAAATAGATTTGTGCTGTGTCTGATCTAAGAAAGGTTTGATTGAGATTAGTAATCTCTATAAACTGGAAGCTTGAGGAACGTCAGGGTTCAACACCGACTAAGTTCAGATAGTGGTCGAAACTTTCTAGTTAAGCTTTAATTATTTTACTAAGCACAGTGAGTCTCTAATCACAAAAAATATAATATTTATGATATAAGTAGTAGATTGTAATAACTAGTACTAGTAAAGTAATTATAAGAAGTCTAAACTTTAATATAAGCTTAGTTTTCTAAAAAAGCCCAAAAGTTTGAGTATTTTCACTTTGAACCCCATTTAGGTCAATAATAGAAATTTCAGAAAAGTTTGGACCAAAAATAAAAACTATTAACCAAAACAGCTGTACTCCAAAAAATTATTACCTAAACCTAGGTAGTTTCAAAAATCTTTATCTAATTTTGTTGGATTAATTAAATACTTACCCATATTATAGTGGATTTGGAAGCTAGTTTTTCGACTAAAATAGAAAGTTTGGGCCCAACTATGCTAAGTCCAGTTGGTACTGACATCAAATGGCTCAATCTATCTTCGTTAATCTCGTGTAATCACGTCTCAGCCTAATTTTTAACTAATATACTAATTTCACATAATCACGTAATAAATCAAGAAAATGTATAAAACTACTTCACATAAATTATTATACTTCATTAGCCCATCAAAAATTAGTCTGATATAGCAATATAATAAAGCACAGCTAATAAAATTATTAACCTAGATAGATAATTCGAAATTAAAAGCCTGGACTATTATACACATAGTTTCCTTAACCCGAGAAATTTCCTTCACCACTTAATTGTACTCTCCCTCACATGCGTCTACAAATGTGCCTAGTTATTATTTTGCCATCTTATAACTACGTACCCAAGCTGTGATTTTGCTCGCCATATTATAATTGATGACATTCATTTATGATTTGTTAACTTGTGAAGGTTCCTTAATTTAGTAATCAAGAACCATTCGATTTAATTTGTATAACGAACCTATTTGAGTGGTAATTAATTAATTATGTATGCTTGGGGTACTATGATAGGGTTGCCTAAGAGATGAAATATTTTGAGCAAAGAGTCGGAGTTTATGACGAAGGAAGAGGGTGAAACACAATTCACTTCTATACCAATACAAAGCCCACAACAAACCAGAGTCTAAGAGCAAGAGCCGCGAGACCCCCTCCTCATCCTAATTCCAATACTATAGAGGGGATAACTACGAAAAAAAAGAGGACATCCTGGGTGTGGGGTTATTTTGAGAGGACTCAAATTTCAAATGAGCTAGGCTGTTATAACTGTAAGTGTGGGATATGTAGAAAAATGCTAAAACTTATTCCAAATGGTGGAACTGGCACACTAAGTCGGCAATTGGTGACAACCCACAAGTTGAGTAAAAATAATCCCATGCTGCTTGACCAAGCATAGATATCCGAGTTTTAAATTCTACCTTAGGTGTAGGTATGTTTTGCTTCAACCATGCTAGATTGGTAGATAAGTTTAGTAAATACATATTAGTTAATGAAAAACCATTCCTTATGGGTTAAAGTAAGCCATTTGAAATCAAGGCCAGGACCAACTTAGTCACCCGGTCCAATTTAGTTAGGTTTGGACTGGACCACTTGCCACCTCTAGGTGGCATGGCATACTGGTAGTTTTTTCTTTAAAAAATTTATTTCGTCATTAATCATTGGTCTTGTAACCAATACCCATTGTCGATGGTGATGAAGCACTAATGGGCATTGAGCATATATTATAATTGTGGTTATTTTAAAATAGTAAACTTATTATCTGCAGTTAATATGGGCAGTTGTTGATACCGTATACATTGTAATTTATCTGTTGCCCCTTATCAAGATTGTTTAAAAAATTTAAAAATTTTTTAGTTATTTGTTATAGGGTTATTGGCCTTTAAGGGGTTGTGTTGGTTTTTTAATTAGGCTATTGGACCCAATTAGTTCTAGTTGGGAAATTAGGCGTCACTGCTCCAAACTTTAACCCTTTTTAATTTCCTTGCGCCGCTACTGAGTCCAACTTTACTGTTTGATGATGTGGCGTTAGAAGTGCACATGGATGTGGCTTGACTTAAAATCATCATCCGGTTGTGTCTAGGGCATGTGATAGGGAAAATCATAGTCTGGACCAACTAAGGCCACACTCAGGTTTTGGACGCAGAGCCCGACCGTGTTCTTAGTTCAAGTCTCACCCAAGTTTGTTTGCCTATTATAGATAGAGTCCTATAGGAAGTTGCTTGGTTTTTTGGATCCAGTATGTAGATCATGCCTTATTGTTGCCATATTCCATATTAGACCACATTCTTAGGTTTCTCTACTTAGGAAGCCTTAGTGGTTGTGGGCATCGATGTTGTTGTCAGGTCATAACACATTGATTGTGGGCTAGTTGGGCCCAAAAAGTCATATATCATTTGGTCATCTTGCATAGTCCATGATTCAATCTAGGCCTGAAGTCCATAATGTGACCTATTAGACCCTTAGACTCTTAGTCTACTCTATGTTGCAACCAATGATGCATCATATTCATAATGTATAAGTTCAGTTAGGACTGTATATATTTGATCCATACATAAGTCTATGCTCCATGCATCATATGTCTATTCCCTGTATGCATAAGTGCACTTAGATTTACCACATGCCATTCTAGGCAAACCAAAACAAAGCCACTGTTAGGCCCAATCTAGCCTCATAATTCATTAAAGATAGACTTAGACCCACCTTAGGCCCACATGTTAGTTGTCGAAACCAACAACCTAAATCCAACATATTGACCCTATTCCTTCCAATCTAGTATAAACCTTCACGCCCGCGAAGCCATCCTCTTCTTCTCACATGTCCCAATTCACTAATCATGTTACCTTAACCTATATCTAAGAGCATAAACCTTTCCTTTTCACTACCCACCTCTATTATATTCCATCTTCCAAACTGTGACCTTATTACTCGGGATAGGGAAGATGACAGATGGTGATTATATGTAGGCTAATAAAAAGATCCTCCATAGCCTAAAAGTAAGTCGATATTGGGAAATCTTAGGGAAGTAACTATAGAATTTGCGAAGCATAAAACTTTAATTACAGACCTTATACAAAGAGTTAAGAAGTCAAAGTTTAAAAACTTCTTTAGGTCATCCAAATATTCACCCTAAATTCCAAAAATGGAAGAAGAAAGGTCACTTAAACTCAAGCTAAATATGCCTACTTTGGGTACATTATTAACGTTAGACCCAAGGCCTTAGAATGAAGCTTATATAAATGCCATTCATCTAAGTACCTAATTGCCTAGACCTCTTCAAGCACCCATATCCAGCCTTTTGCCCAACAGACCCTAAACATAGCATCGAACCTCTCTTAGATATATATAAGGTTAGGTCTTTACATCTCTGCATGGTTAGCATATTCAGCTCAACATGCAGGTATTTTTTTTAATTAGGCTAGCAAATGCACCTACGTCTATGCATGGGGCTTTAGCCTAATTACTTACCCACCTTTTTCCATGATCACTTAAAAGCCCTAGATTAAAGGATTTGAAAATGACACCTATAAGAAGGAGTCCCTAGTTCAGCCGCAATCTACAATTATTTCAGAAGCCATTCATACTTTAAGCTTCACCTTAGTTAAACTCAATCAAAGTGGGGGACTCCATGGTCAGAGTAGACCTTATAAAATGCATTGTCATCATTACAATAAAGGAGCAATTCACCTATATCCCAAAGGAGGGACACCTACCCAATTTATGGTTAATAGGTCATTAGGTCCCAGTGGATCTAGCCACACAGGACATCTCATCATTCTCCTAGCATAAGAGGATACCATCATTAGCATTAAACTTTCAGTAATAAGTTGGATTGGATTCAGAAACTGGACATGATGCTATTAACATGGAGCCAATGCCAAGTCGTTAAGCATCTGGATGTAGATTTTTAGGCTCATATGCCACAAAGTTCTTGAAGATTTGGCTATAGATATTTACGCTCCCACACCACTAAGTTCTCAAGGATATAGATACAAATCTTCAAGCTTCACACCATTAAATTCATAAGCTGGCTCCTAATAGAATGTGATATCACAGGCTCCCAGTGCAATGTGACGCTTCAACAATAGGCTAGCTTCTTACACAATGGGACATTTTGGTAATAAGCTTACTCCTGGTATAATAGAACATTTCTTCATTAGCCTCCATTAGGGCTGGCAATGGGGCAGTCTGAGGTTGGTCAGCCGTCCCCTCATCCATACTGATTTTCAAAATTAATACCCATACCTATACCTATACCCATTGGGTATTTTAAAATAATACCCTTAACCATACACACTAGTTATTGTGGGTATGTGGATTTTATTGAGGTATATATAGACAAAAAAAAACCCATTTTGTACCCATATTCAACAACCAAATAATCTATATGCCATATTCATGCCTAGTGACCCCAAAACATACTGTATCACACCAAGTACAACTAAAAGTTTCAATGTTCAAGCTATAAATCAACACTTGAATGTCCCACTAAATTTTTGAATAAATGTAACTCATAAAAACTAGAAAAATGTCCAAGTCCAATCAACAAACTAGAAATCTAAATAAACGGGTATGGGCTATATATGAGGGGCATGAGGTGGGTGTTGATAAAACGGATATGGAGGGGGTGAGACCTATATCCATACCCTACCTATACTCACTCCCATACCTATTCTACTAATATCCACTCCATACCCATTTTCTCCCTATTTTTAAAACCCATACCCATAAGTATTGGAGAGGATTTTATGGGTTTCAAAGAGGTACAAGGTTTTCGCTGGTTAGGGTTGGTAAAAAAACCTATGGCCATTTAAAACCCATAAAATTTGGCCCAATTAAAACCCAAATGAGTATTAAAAAGGGGGGGAAATTGGGTATTGGGTGGGTACATGGGTATAGGTATGGGTACGGGTTTAGGCTTTACCCGTCCCATTTCAAACCCATAACCTGTATCTAGTAAACCTACCCTTTACCCGCCCTATGTGACACTCGTAAATCCTTTTATGCAAAAGCTTTTTAAAAAGGTACTAGCCCTAGATTTGTCACGTATAAATTCATCCCCTCCAAAAAATTGTAAAGCCTCTAATATATATTTTGCAAGAATATGGGTGCAATATGGCTATAAATTTTTATGGTTAACTTATACCTGAATAAAACCCGCATACTTACAAGGCCCGGCGGGTATGGGTTTGGGTATGGATTATGAAAATGATTATGGGTGAGGGTATAGAAAAACCCACCCGATACCCACCTCGTTGCCGGCCCTATGGTTGGCCCTAGCCTCCATCACGCGCTAGACCAGCGAAAAATCCATAAGACTAATGAAAGGTCAAATTCAGAACTGTTAGACTGACAAAAGATCAAATTCCAAAATCACTAGACTAGCAAAAGATTCAGTAGATTGACAAAAATTTCAGAACTACTAGACCGATGAAAGGTCCGCTAGACCAGTCAAATTTCAGAACCACTAGACCGGTGAAAAATCAAATTTCAGAATCATCAGGATTAGTGAAAGGTCAATTCAGAATTCCTAGACCGCAAAAGGTCAAATTTTAGAACTAGCAGATTGGGAAAAGGACAAATTTTAGAATAGCTAGATTGATAAAAGGTCATCTAGACCGGCGAAAGGTCAACACATATCTATCATCATGGCAGTTACCGGGTGCTGAGCTTCAGGACACTCAATGACCAAAGTCAGGCATCACATCATCAGCCTCCATCACGGCAGAAGTGGATGGGCACCAGGCCTCAAATCTTCCAGCGACCAAATCTAGGCATTATCACCTTCAAACAGGTCAGCACACATACAGTGCCTCCTAATTCATAATCATAACAATTAATTTAGTAAACGTTGATTAGGCATTTAATAGCAATGCAAAACTTGTAATGGGGGTCATCACCATCATTTTCAAATGAAAAGAAGGCAAGTCTATAAAGGAGGAAATAAGTAAAACTAGTAGAGTCTTATTCTTTTTGTTTACAACCAAAAATAAATTAGCAATTGCCAAATCAGTAGCTCTTTTAGGTAGTAAAAATTTTAAAACAGAACTAAGTCTAATGAAGTGTTAAGCAGTTTTAAGGGAGTAAGGGTAGATAATTTGTTGTCCTCGAGGTCAATGCTAAAATTGTGTCAGTTGTTATTTTAGCTACAAATCAAACCTAAGAAAAGCAATAAATATGACTAAATAAGATTAATTACACTAATTACTCACTAATCCTAATCTAGATATAATCAATTAAACTAATCTAAAACAAAACATAATTAACACAACCAACATAAAACGTCATTGTAACCAGCAAAAAGTTAAGAAAGCATCTAACTTAACTAGAGAAGCATTAAATCTACTAGCTAAAAGTAGAGAGAGAAAATGGAATATCTCAAAAGCCCAAAAATCCAACAATGGAGGTTGACCTTTGTTCTTGGAGCAAGTGGATGGAGTTTGTGATTTGACTTCTAGTTATTTTAACTAATCTACCCTAGCTAATTCTAATCTGACCCTTAACTAATCAAATGTTCAACTTTTCAAAAGTAGAATGTTAACTTGAATGAAGAAGTGGAGAGAAAAAAAGATTCAAAAGTAAACAACATCTTCAAAGAATGAAATTAACCCAAAGCAAGAAGGTTTGAATACCAAAAAGAGAAGAGTAGAGGAGAGAGATTGAGCAAACTAACCATTTAATTGAAGAGCTTGAAGAGTAAATCACATTGAAAGAGAATCAAACACTTGAAATTAACACTTTAATAACATGAAATGTGGCCACATTAGCAAAATTAAACACTAATTTGCTCCTAAGCACTATCTTAAGAACCCTAAAAACTAAGCTGAAACCCTATTTCAAAACCTAATTAAAACCTAGCTCCTACACAAATGGGGGATTTATATAGACCTCGAATCAGCGAACTTGGCATGGTCATGCCATGTGGCATGAGTAAACCATGTCAAGTTTCTGGATTTCAACACAGGAACAGAGTAGGAGTAGGAATATGGCACAATCGTGCTAGATTTCTAGCTTCTTCTTCTCTTCTTTATTTTTCTGGCAATTAAACCGAGCTTGCTTCACGGTTATCTGGGATTATCCACTAGGGTTGACACAAGTTAACTTGTGTTGTAATTTTTCGTAAGCGCATGGTTTATCGCTGTAGCATTTACGGGTGTCGATCCCCAGGGATGGAGTAAGAAATTAGATCGCTTAAAAAGAATCTAAGAATCTAACACACTATGAAAAATAGCTAAACTAAAATATACAAGCGTATGATTTTACCAATACTTATGGTAATCTCATGCGAAAGATCAAGACAGAAGAGAATAAGAATTGCATACAACATTGAATAGTTAGAAACTTGAATGCCGAAATTGCAATAGATCTCCATTCTCTACTCATCTCAAGCAGCTAACAAGAACTAGAGCCACCAAATCTCACCAAGCCAAAAGCTCAGTTTAATGTGAACCTAAACTGTAGTCACAACCAAAACGAATTTGTAATCTAAATTGTAAATTTCTGGTCGAATCCAAAGTGAATTACAATAAATTAGTAGTCTATTTTTCCAAATGTGAAACTGAAAAAAATGAGGAAGAAGAAAAACTGAAGAACTAAAACTAAAAAAAGGCTAGGCTATCCTCCTTGAACAATCTGGAACCCTCTTCTGATAGCAAAACTGAAACCCACCAAGCTCTTTATTGCTTTAGTTAATATTCAATTTTCGACTTGTAACTACCGAATTGATGTTGGTCATATGAGTGGAGGGTAACGGCTAGGATTAAGGGCGATCAATGAAGGGAATGAATGACATGACTAAATGGAGTGGGGGGGAAGTCCGTTATGGCTGGGAAGAGAAAAAGGTGAAGCAGTAAGGAAAGGTCTCGGGCCACTAGGATTTCGGTGGAGAAACGAGGCCGACATGGAGAGAAAGAGAAGGCTATAGGTTAGGTTTGAAAGAGCCTCGGCCGAGGCTTCAAGCGTTTTTTTTCCCCTCTGGTTTTGAGGCCCAACACTTCTTGCTCCATCTCCTTTTGCAAGAATTTTGGATTTCTTATTTATTTTATTTGAATCTTCATAATTCCTGTAAAATAAACAAATATATATTAAAATTCTAATTTAATAATTTATTTTGACCAAATATTATATATAAAAGGGTATAAAATGACATAATTTTATATTGAACAAATACCCCCACAGCTTAATTTTGCTTGTCCTCGAGTAAAATCAAACTAAAAATGCCAAAAAAAATCCTAACTCACTATCGTAGGAATCACAGTTACACTTAGTATGTACAACAAGCCTCTTAAAGCCCTAGGTTAACCCCTAGTGGATGAGTAAGATTTCGTGCGGATTTGCAGAAGATATACCCACAAAGTTTGTAAAAAGTAAACAGAAAATTCAAAATTTTTTGGGGTTTTTTTGAAGCTCACAACAATGGGGAAATATATATACACATTCTAATAAACCACATCACTTAAGTAAGCTAAGCACTAGATCATATATAAATGCAATACACACATTAAGAAACCCTTAGTCCTCACTGATGACATCTGTACACAATCTTTCACCCGCTTAAAAATTATGTATAAGCGTGATTGGTAGAACCTCACTTTCCGAAAATGTGGACCGCTCCCACTAATGTGTTTAAGATATTATAAGGTTCACTCAACTCTCATCCAATCAAACAAACTACTATAGGCTTGGTAAGATTGTCGATTCTCCACCACTAAAATGCAATATGCAAAACAATAATCAAGAGGACTTTAAAAGGGTTGTAGTGGGGCTAAAGTTAAAGGGTAAGAGAGGTGCAAATGATTTGGGAAATGAGGAGCTAAAAGCCAAAGCTAAAGAGCAACCAACACTTACACCAATTATAATGAGTACACACTCTCTCAAAACACAAAATAAGAACACATCCTACAATAGATTAACCATTGGAAATGAGTATACAAAGATGCATCCATGCCAAACACTCTTATTCACAAGTCTTTTTGGAATTTTTTGAGATTTTTTTTTCAACTTTTTAAAAAATTTTTCCTAGGAAACTTTTTCCATTTGTTTTTTTTTTCATTTTTCTTGCATTTTTCTTTTTTTCTCTCTTTGTTTTTCAAGGCGAAAAATGAAGGGAATGTACAAGAGTAATACACCTCAATTTCTAAATGATCACCATGATACATCCCCTCATATATCAAAATCAACCACCAAATTCATAAAATACCTGAAGTTACCTAGTGTTGCCCCTCTAGCCTTGGCTTAGAGGTAGGAATTGTGTTTAAGCCAAGAGCTAAAATAAAGGGTTCACAACAAAAAGGTCAAAGTTCAAAAGGGCTAGCAAAGGGTAAGCATTCACACAAGGGTGGCAATTTGGTCATGTAGCTCATACAACAAAAGAACGCCTCTATAATATTATTATAATGCACATGCTAAATTTGATTTTAAAGAGAATAAAAGCAAGTTCTAGAGATATAATCATGGATGAGACACATATGAAAGAAAAATGTGAGATTAAATTGATGTTTAAGGCTCAAAATCTCACAGGCTCTTCTACCATAGTCAAGCTTGCTTAGAATTAATGTCAGGGATTGGGATTGCATACAAATATCGTACTTTAGGAGAAGTTCTATCAATGCACATTACATCTATATACAACCTAATCCTAAGGTACAAGAGAACATAGTCAATCCGAATAGACACATATATCCCCCAAAAATAAAAAACAAAAATCTTTTTGGGTTTTCAAATTTTTCCTTTGTTTAAAATTTTTCCACCCCCACACCTAAATCAAACAATGTCCTCATTAGAAGTGGAAGGAAACATAAAACACAAAATAAACACTAAAAGAAAAATAAATATACAAAAAAAAAATGTAAGTCAGGACTCAAGAAATAAGACTCTAAAACTCAAAAAGAAAACAAAAATAAAGTAAAGCCACAAATTCGTGCAAAAGAAATAAAATAAAAAGAGAAAATAAAGAGGAGCAATTATACCAGGTCAAGTGCAAAAGTACACTTAAGTTATGCCTTTCTTACACTCAAGGAATTTATGGAGCATCAGCCACTCCATATCAAAATGAACGTTGCTACTCAAATCAAAACCGATTAGCGAACAAAGTAGCTTACCAAAAAAAGAAGACCAACTCTCAAGCACATGAAAATAGTAAAAAGTATAGAGTTGGAGCCAGAAAGAGTACATCCCCATGTCAATGCAGCATAAGTAAGGGCTTGCTTCAACTTGTCAAACTGTTGGGTCCAAACATCAAACAAGCAGACGTATTTAAAGTTAGCCAGCAGGTGGGTCATTGTCCTAGAAACTATATCATAATGAACGAATGATGTAGGCAAAATAGTGGGTGCAAAATCCACAAGTCCGTCAATTTCTATATATGCAAGAGCTATAGAGCAAAAGTCATAGGCATAAAAGTCTCGGAGTCTACAACTTCAGACTTGCGAGGTTCAAAGAGGAGATCAGTAATGATGAGGTCAAAAGAGAAGAATTCATATTTAACATAAAAACCCTCATCAAGACTTCCGTTGATATCAAATCCACATGAAAAAGATTTATATTCCACAGAAAGAATAGCGTCATCTAATCTAAATTAGTGGGCTCAACTTTCTCTCTCCTCACGTGACTCCTGTAAATAAATAGCTTCTGCCTCATTTATATCATGATGTTCAACGTCAGGTGTGATGCTCATATCTAACTCACCATTGGTGTCAAATGGCTCACCCACCTCAAACTCACAAGAGTCATTAAAAGGGGTGGGTGGGTCAGTATAAATTAAAACATCATTAGCAGCGTCCTTATGTGAGCTAGGCGCGGGTGCAAGGTTGGGGCATAGAGATAGAGGGAGGTTACTCTCTTATTCTAAGCTAGGCAAAAGTATAACATCTTGTAAATTAGATCTAGATTGATAAGAGGACTCAAAATCATCATCAAGATTAACTTCAGTTTTAGGAGATCCTAAACTAGAGCCACGGTTATTATAATTCTCCCTACTCTGATTAAAGCATTAAGAATATTCAGCAATTCTCTCCTTCATAGTCTCTGCCATTTGATTAGTCATTTCATTTATCGTCTTTTCAACACTCATACATGTAGCGTCAATATAGTCACGGTAAGGGCAATTACAAGAATCATGACCAGAAGACTCACAATAATCACACAAAACAAGAGGCACATATGAGTAAGATGGGTCATATGAGTTCCTATAGTGATCCTGGTGGTGAGTATTAGAATGAAAAGCAGACTCACCAGTTGGGTATCCTATGATCTCTCTAGCTTGTTCAAACTCATAAGTATCCCAAGCTAATTTTTCAAAGAAATCCCAAATCTTATCTTACGTTCTAGACAATAATCCTAGCAAACCTTCAGCGCACATAGACTCAACATAATCTCGAGATTCATCATTTAAACCTATAGCGATGACCTCACAAATTTCTCATTTTTAAAAATTTTGATTTAATTGAACATGATAATCATTAAGTCTTGACAAATAACTCCAGAAAGGTTCATGCTTAAATTATGGGAAATTAAAAATTGGCATTCTTGAAACTCTTTTTTTAGTTCTAAGAATTTTCTTATTTTTTAGGATTGTTAATTTTTTTCCAAATTTTTTAGTTGTTTTTTTTTTGTTATTGAAGGAAAAAGTTAAAAAAAAAAAATGATTCTAAGACAACTACTATTGACTAAAACTAAGAAACAAGACACTCAAATTAAGTGAACAAAACAAAACAAACTAACAAAAATAAAATTATATTACAAAAAGAAAAGAAAGACCAAAAAGGCTTAAACAACAAGAAATGTCCTAATACAAAAAATCAAAAATAAGCACAAACACAAAGCATGAGCATCATTTCTTTTGAATTTTTTTTTTGGGGCACACAAAAACAGAAAACAAAAAAAAGCTAAACCAAAAAACAAAAACAGAAACAGAAAACACAACCTGAACTGCAACAAAATAGAAAATAAACTAAAACCTAAACAAGCCAGATCTAAAAATAAAATTACAATAGAAAATTCCACACAATCACAAGAAACGTGAATATATTTTTTTCAACTTTTTTTGTCTCTAAAAAGTGCAGAAAATTACAAACGGAAAATTTGTTCTAAAAAGCATAGAAAATTCTAGATAGTCCTAAAAATTCCAGGAAAATTCACACAGGCTCTAAAAATCATGGAGAATCCAAAACAATTATCAGAATAGAAAAATTAAGACCAATATGGCTCCAAATAATTCAGACAAAATCTAAAAATGATTAAAAAAACCTGCATTGAAATGTTGTTCATATTTTGCTTCTACGCCAAACTGAATCAGATCAGTGCTGTTTTTTTTTTTCAGCGACAAAATGACACTAAATAGCAAAATTAAATTGACCCAAAACTAAAACTAAAACTCAAATCAAAGATCAAAAATAATCTAAACTAAAACTAAACTAACATACACAAAATCGAAAATCAAAAACACGAAATGAAAGTGATATCGACGCAAATGACTCAATATAACCTAATTTCACAAACCATCCTCGGCAACGACACAAAAAACTTGTTGTAATTTTCGGTAAGCGCACGGTTGATCGCTGTAGCATTTACGGGTGTTGATCCTCAGGGATGGATTAAGAAGTTAGATTGCTTGAAAAGAATCCAAGAATCTAACACACTATGGAAAATAACTAAGCTAAAATATATAAGCATACGATTTTGCCAAAACTATGGTAATCTCACGAAAGATCAAGACAGAAGAGAACAAGAATTATATACAACATTGAATAGTTAGAAACCTAAATGCCAAAATTGCAATAGACCTCCATTGTCTACTCATCTCAAGCAGCTGACAAGAACTGGAGCCACCAAATCTCACCAAGCCAAAAACTCAGTTTAATATGAACCTAAACTGTAGCCACAACCAAAATGAATCAGTAATCTAAACTGCAAATTTCTGGTCGAATCCCAAGTGAATTACAATAAATTGGTAGTCTATTTTTCCAAATGTGAAATTGAAAAAAAAGAGGAAGAAAAACTGAAGAACTAAAACTAAAAAAAACTAGGCTATCTCCTTGAATCAATCTAGAGCCCTCTTTTTATAGCAAAACTTAAACCCACCAAGCTCTTCATTGCTTCAGTTAATATTCAATTATGGACTTGTAACTCCCGAATTGATGGTTTTGATAAGAGTTAAGGGTAACAGTTCGGATTAACGGTGATCAATGAAGGGAATGAATGGCATGATTAAATGGAGTGGGGGGCGAAGTCGGTTGTAGCTGAGAAGAAAAAGAAGGTGAAGCAGTAAGGAAAGGTCTCGGGTCACTGGGCTTTGTGGTAGAGAAACGAGCCCGACAGAGAGAGAGAGAGAGAAGGCTGTAGGCTGGGTTTGAGAGAGCCTAGGTTGAGGCTTCAAGCCTTTTTTTTCCCCTCTTGTTTTTAAGGTCCAACAATTCTTCCTCCATCTCCTTTTGCAAGAATTTTGAATTTCTTATTTATTTTATTCAAATCTTCATACCAAATATTAGATAATAAAAGGGCATAAAATGACATAATTTCAGATTGAACAATTAGTCTGACATGTAGCACATTTTGCACCTATTATCTGTTATTTGAGCAATTATCTTCATTACCTACAAAACCAAGAAAACACTAATAAACAACCTAATTTAACAATTGTTATGAGCTAAATCTAGATAGAGTGAGGTACCAAATTTACACGTATCATGCCTGAATATGAAGAAAATGAAATAACTAGTGAGGTGCATGAAACATATCATTATGGGATTAAAATATCTTTCTTCCATCAACATCAAACCATTGAACAAAGAAAATCTTCTATAATGTTAACAGTTAAAACTATTTTTCACCACGACGGTAGCGAGAAATAGATTAAAATGTTGAGAACTAGTATGAGAGTAGCTAAGAATCATATAGCCAGGGGATCTCAATGAACATAGATCAAGCCGAGCAATTGTACATCACTAATATTGACCAACATTATTTCTTCCTTTATTTTTTGCCTTTTGGTGTTATCTACATGTGATTTGTCACATACTTTTTTCCTAAACAGAACTTCAAAACCAACAAAATAATAGTAAAATAAGCTAGGAGTCCAGTACGTTATCCTTGTATAATTTAATCAAGTTAAAAGAGAAAGTAAGCATGCTTATACATTTATATCAATTTTATCAATCATAAGTAAGCAACTTACATTCAGTTAAATATACCATATTTATTGGCCAAGCTTAGGACCAAAAAGGTAAATCAATATGTCATAACAATTCATGAATTTGGAGATCTTTGCCCAACTCTTTGGTTCTACTGAACCTCTTGACAGTCAGCTTATGAACAGTAATTGGTATTCAATAACTAGTGCACTGCTAGCAGGCCATGCTATCCAGGTTTCCCTGGATCAACAACATATGAACAGATAAGCTTATCTACATAATAATACAAGATCACAGTGATGACGAATGGGTCTTTCACATGGCCAGAACATATACAATTGATACTATCAATTAATAAGCGCAATAAAACTTTATTTGCATTATAAAGGTGTAAGCAATAACATACCTTCCTATGTTGATCGTTTCCTTGTAAGTTTTAAGCTTCTGCTCTTTTGTTTATAAGTTTTTGGTTTAGCCTTTGTGTTCAATAGAATTTCATGAGTTTTGATGTATTACTAATGAAATGATTGTTATCTTATAGATTGTAGTTGAGTCTTTGATTTCAGTAGTTCATCGTCTCATAGGTGCCCATTTCTACCCCAAATCCTGTTCTTAATCCATTGCTTTTGTTGAAACTCTACAATTCTTTCTTGTAAACTCCCAACCTTTTGGCCAATTCTTGTTAACTCTTTTGACCCAAATAGTATATTCGTTTGCATCTAATATATTCTTGGTCTCACAATCCCAAAATTAATACAATTCCCCCTGTCCTTGTAAACTTTGTAAACTTTCCCCTTTCTTACAAGTAAACTAGCTTAAATTAATTCATTTTAACCGGGCAAAATACCCACTAATCTTAAAAATTCTTTACTAATTAACTTGGTTTAACTGATTAGGAAATTCAACATCTTTGGCATTAACAATAGTATCTGATTAAGAACCCTTTAATCACTCAATTTCCCTGATAACAATTAGTCACTGATCCACTAATTTGAGCACTCAAAACTTCCTTTGTAGTAATAACTCATTATATAGTTACCTTACATTTCTCTAGTCAAATGCTAGTCCTAAATCTGGTAGCTAAGCATAAGTGGGATCATTCCATAATTTCCTATCTGTGCACCAAATGCATTAATCTAACTAAACATGGCCTTTTTTTTAATACAAATTGGCTTCATAATGTTTGGAAGTGGCAGACGGTACTAGAAAGGGGTAGATGGTGGGATCATTCCGTAATAGAATTTAATATCTTTATAACACTTCAGGTAATCTCCAAATCAATCCAATCCTCCATTATAAGCCTCAACCTCAACCCAATTTTTAAAAACGTTTCTAAGATAAACTTGATACGCAACGTGAATACTTCATTCTCATCCTTACCTTGATTATTTAACATACTTTTGCTCAACATAATCCAATGGACATACAAAATCATAAGTGTCTATCTAATTGAGAAATGGAATTAAATGTACTACCTCTAGGGGAGGCAGGTGGTTAAGGGTTGGACGGTGAATGGAGTGACATGTCCTATAGCTTAGGCTAGCGGTGACAGGTGGTGGTGACTGTAATGGTAAGCCGGGCAGTGGCAGGAGGCCTAGCCCTTGTTCTTCGATTGGGCAAGTGAGGGAGAGGGGGGAAGCTTGAGCCTTCTTCGTCTTAATGTGTTTTAAAAAGACAGCCCCAACTGCCTCCTAAATGGGCTGAACGAATCATCCTTAACATCCCTTTTTTCTCTTTTTAAACATCTCGCAAGTAATTTTTAGGCTTATCCCTTTATCTCTTGGTAATTTGGCATATGCTAAAAAAACATAGCCACACATTTGTCAATTTTTTATTTCATGATCTTTATTCTTCCCCCCTTTATACTTAGCCCCTTAGTAAATTGATGAAAACTTAGGTTGAAAATCTGTATTATTCGTAGACATACGTATGTATTTGTTTTAATGTTTATTTTCCCACAATTATCTGTGCCAAAATGCATTATATGCATTCATGCGTGTACAAATTACTTAACTCAAATATACATTTTTCAATAACCATAATACATAACTCTGATTGAACCCATATCATGTGACCAATTGGTAGGTTGTTATAATGAATGTTAGGGCCGCAAGCGCACAATGGTGTTCTAGTAAATCAAGGTCATTTCCCACAAGCACTAAGTCAATCTATCAAGATATATTCCATCAAGATAAGCTAAGCAAGCCAAAATTTGAATTTAAAATTAAACTAATCTACAAACTAATATGATGCATAAATAATCATGGAATTAAACAAAATAAGCAATCACCCCATCCGTGTGTCAATCAGGCACTTCTTCCTCAATTAGTTGTTTTAAAATCGATCATCGAAGTATCACAATCCTCTTTCAAGATGAAATGAAGTACTTAATTCTAGTCAATTATTAGTTCTCGTGGACATTTGACTACTTTAGGTTCATTAAGCAAGCAATTATCAAATTACTAGTCTCTAAATTGGTGTGACTTTCTAAAGACTACACACAATCAAGTCAATCCTAGTGCTATGATGTTAGATTTTTACCTTTTATTACTTCACCTAAGGCCCAAAACATACAAGAAAGTGATTAAACTCCTTACAATACAATAGACATCCAAGATTTGATAAAATAATTCAACAAATTTCAAAACACCATAAGAGATTAACATAAGATTAGAAAATTAATTGCTACGTGCATAAATCCAAGATCAAAACAATAAATTCTAGGACAAATTAACAAAACTAAGCTATTTAATCCAAAAAACACGAAATCCTAATTGAGAGAAGAAAGAGAGAAAGAGAAAGAGATGCTTAATTCTAGGGTGGTCTTAAATCTCTCGATGCTTGCCCGATTTGCCATCATTTGGCAAATCTTCTACTTCTTCTCTCTCAACTCACCCTAAAGGTAGCTATGGTGGTGGATAGATGATGGTATAATTGCCTCCAATGTGCCTTAAGAGCAAAAGGAACTAGTAGAAATGCCAAATCTTATGAAAAACCAAAATGACACCCCAAAACCATCCTGCTCGGACCGTGGTAACCACCGGGTAGCTTGGCATGATTTTCTAAAGCTAGTCAAATCTAGGTTTACTATATATGCTAACCTGGGTTATCCATGGTATATATATACTCAAGCAACTAATGTTCGTTATGGATTTTTAGCCAGGTCTTGTAGGCTCTTAGCTGCTTGCATTATTCTTTATTAGTCTTTGTAGGTGTACTTGGGTTCTCTTAGCTAGTTTCTACAATATATTATCAACAATACTAAACCTAAATGTAAAGAAGAAAAAGGGTATAAAATCACAATTATGCACTGAAAATCCCTAAAATGGCAAGCACCACCTTCTAAAAATTCTATGCAAATTGCACACTTATCACTCTCGCATGCCTAAATCATCACTTATTCTCAAAGAACACTAATTCAAACAAAATGACAAAGGGATAATACATCTAGGATCAAACCTTCATCAGGATAGGTGATGGATAGCACGTCACAAGCAAGAGTAACAATTAATGACAACCCCAAGTAGTGTTCAATTTAATTCAAACCATGAGAAGATCACAAGCTTGACATCAAACACGATTTATGTTGCAAGCAGAAAAGAATAGAGTCAAATAGGGTGGTATAACCTCACTTTTAAGAAATGTAGACTAATCCCACTTATGTATTTGAAATTTAGCTAGGGTTCACTCAAGACTCAACCCAATGGTGTAATTTGCCACAAGTTTGCCATGACTCTTAAATTCTCTATAACAAAAATCTAAAATGTATGTAATAATGAAGAGTTCCTTCAATGGGTTGTAATGTTGGCTTAAAGGTAAAGGGAAGAAGTTGGAAAAATGAATTTAGGTAATGTACAGCTAGTAGCCAAGTAGCTAAGAGCAAACCATTAATGAGCCAATAAACCATAAAACACACCAATAAACCATGAAACACACTAATACTTCCAGACTTGCTAGCATCAATCCCCCATAAACTTCCTCATAAGTTTCCTCATCAATAGTATCAACTAACCCATCGTAAGCATCATCATCATGCCTAGCATCAAACTTATAAGACTCCCTCACCTCAAACCCTGTCAGCTGAGTAAAAGGTAGAGGAAGATCATGTAGGTGGAGACATCATCACTTGTACCTCTAGATAAGCTAAGGAAAGATAGAGTAATAAATAGCAGTGGTGCCACAGAAAGGTCCAATTTTTTCTCTAAGTTGGCCTCTAAATGAAAGGTGGACTCACCATAATCACACAATCTAATGCCTAGTCTGGAAGAACTTGGACTAGGATTAATCTCATGCAATAGGTCATACCCCTACATCTCATCTTCAAATTTAGCATTGTGCTCAAGAAAAGTTCTTATCATAGTCTCAAGTCTAGAACTTCCACTACAAGTAGCATAACAAGGCTATGAATGCATATCATGGTCAGATAAATGCCAACTTTAATAAAAAAGAAGATCATAAGGAGGCACATAGATTAGGATAGGACATCCTGGATGCACAACAAGCTTTTTCAAACTCACAAGTGTCCTAAATAACCATTAGAATAAAGTCCAAGCATCATCAACATAATAGGAAAACCCCAATGTTGCAGAAGAGCACATGTTTCCTGATTCACACACTTATGCACAATGTCAAGAGTTTCCCATTTCCCGATATCATTACCACACGGAGCAAGACCAAAATGTGATATATCAAAATAAACCAAAACAATTCATGCTTAAATTGGGTAAAGTGGAAAATTGCCATCTTGTTTTTTGTTTTTTGTATTTTCAATTTTTTATTTAGGTTTTGTCAGACAAAAACAAAATCTTAGTAAAGCCTTTTGAGAAGAACCCAACATTAAACACTAATCTCTGGCCATGGTGCCAAAAACTTGATGGGGCCGCAAGCAGATAGTGGTATTGTAGCAAATTAGTGTTGTCTCCCATAAGGACTAAGCTAATCTACTAGGTTATATTCCCTCAAGATAAGCTAAGTGAATCGAAATTTGAAATTAATCTAAGCTATCAAGTAATATAGTAGATAAATACTCATGGAATTAAACAAAACAAGCAATCACATGATCCACTTGTCAATCGAGCATGTCTTCCTGAATTAGTTATTTTAAAACCGATAATTAAAGTATCACAACCGTCTTTCAAGGTGAAATAAAATAGCTAATCCTAGTTAATTATCAATTTTCATGGACACTTGATTAGTTTAGATTCATTAAGAATGCGATTATCAAATTAATGATCTCTTGATTGATGTGATTTTCTCAAGACTCCACCAATCAAGTCAAAACTTAGTGTTTTGATATTAGATTTTACCTTTTCGTACTTCGCCCAATACCTAAAACATGCAAGAAAATGATCAATCCCTTGCAATACAGTAAACATTTAGGATTTGATAAAACAATTTAACAAATTGCAAAGTACCAAAAGAGATCAACACAAGATTAGAAAATTAGCTAATGCTTACATGAATCCACGATCAAAACAATCAATTCTATGATAAATTAACCACAAAAAAACTAGTCAATCTAGAAAACATGAATGCCAATTGAGACAAGAGGGAGAGAAAGAGAAGCTTAGTTATGGGGTGGTGCTTAAACCTCTCGATGCTTACCCGATCTGCCATCTCTTAGCACATCTTCTACTTCTTCTCCCTGGAGCTCACTCTAATAGCAGCTATGGTGGTGGATAGATGATGGATTAAGCACCTTGAACGTCCCTTAAGAAGCAAAAGGAAGCAACAAAATGTCAAATCGCACGAAAAATCAAAGAGACACCATGAAACCACCCTATCATGGACAATGGCAACCATGCAGGCAGCACGTGGTAGGCTTTGCCTTGCTAGTTTTTGGAAGATGGTCAACCCAGGTTGACTATGTATGCTAACTCGAGTTAACTATGTTGTATAGTCGGGTAACCCGTGTTCCTTACGGGTTTTTAGCTAGTTCTTGTGGGATCTTGACTCTTTGCATCATTCTACATTGGTCTTTGTAAGTGCACTTAAGCTCTCTTAGGTGGTCTTTGCAAGATATCATCCACAACACTAAACCTGAGCATACAGAAAGAAGGGGGCATAAAATCAGACAACTATGCAATGAAAATCCCTAAAATGGTAAGCACTAGCTCCTAAAAGTCCTATACAAATTGACATTTACCAACAAATAAGGTTCTTTACTTTTAGGCTCAGTCAAAGTGGGGGCTAAATGTGGACACTTAACAAGTGTCTCCTTTTTATAAAATATCTTATGATAATAAGCTGATCGAATAAGACTTTGTAACCCTCGAATGTTGAAAATTAAGAGTCATGCCCAAAACCATAGATGCCCCCAAAGGCTAAAAGAACCCAAAAAGCCCAAATAGGCCAAATTGATAGTGTTCAACATCAAATTTTAATGGTTAATATATTAATATTATTCATTGAATTTACTTTCTAATGATATATTACTCATTAAAATTTATAAGTCGATTACTGAGACGTATATTGCAAATGATGCATGCCTACTATTTTACTTATATCTTCTTCCACCTTATCTCAGACTTGGTAAATTGGTTTCATTAGAAAATACACTCAATAGACTTTTAGGAAAATAACAATCTAAAACATAGGTGGACAAGATGGTTATGACCAAAATAAGTCAGAGTTGGAAATGTGCCTATAGCTCAGCCTAAAGCATGGATGTGGTTTAGGCCAATAGAGGCTTGGCTAGGTTCCTTATTTTTCGATCTAATATTTACCACTGACTCAACCTCGAAAAAAACCCCAACTGCAAGGCATCGAACCTTGAGAAACTTTAGGATACCGTCATTTCCTACCACTATAAATGCAAACCCTCACCTAGCCTTTAAACACACAAGAAGAAATCTCAGAGAACCCTCAAAGAATACTGTGAGGTTAAGAGAACCTAACCAAACCCTTCTCAAATCCATCCCCAAAATCCTCTAAAGTACAAGTCAAGGCTGATAGTTCTCAATCTTAGGGTTTTCTAAGTCACTCAGACAGTTAACATAAGAGTGCCAATATTTCAAATCTACCTTCCTCTTTCCTTTTTTTCTCCTTTTCTTTGCTTATTTTTATTTAGATTTTATATTTCTTAAAAGATGTAATTTTTTGGTAATCAGTTTAGTTCCAACCCACTGTAAATATTTAATTTCACCTTTTCTCTTTGTTGTAATGACATTTTAATTTTCTAATATTGTACTTAACATGTTGCATGTCTATTTTCTTTGAATGTGATAGTTTTATTTTTTTGATTTGATTAGTAGAGATCGTCAGTGACGATGGGCGACATTAGGATGCAATCAATCTTGATGTCATACCTTCGCTCCTAAATCTGGATCTTTAGGCTTAGGCCAACCAGAATTAGATGATCACTATCTCAAGGACCCCTTTTTAAAAACTTTCTTTTGCTAGATCTAAGTCCCTTCGGTTTAGAGCTCAATAAAAGAGTAAAATTATTTTTCATTACTTTTTGAAAAAACTGACTAGCCACTCAATTTCTAGCAATTTTTACCAATGTTAACAGGAAAAAAAAATGATTTTGGATTAGGTAAGAACAGGAGCACAGGATAGGAATACAAGCATGTTCCTGATTTAGGAGCACATTCGTGTTCCTTGGTCAGGACCCGTGTTCCTGGGCGACCTAACCTCATTCTTTCTTCCTATGTTATTCCAAATCAAGTTTCTAATTAAAAAAGCAAACCTAGTAGGTAGTGCTGCCATTCGTGGGGGACCGCACCCTGTCGATCCTCACAATTCCCTCCTCCACTCCCCGTTTTTTTAGTTTTTTTTCCCCATATATTTGAATATATATGCTAGTTTAAAGTGTCACGGGTATATTTGGAATTTGGACATACCTAAACTTTAAGCATAAAAGCAACATACAAGTCCTCTTCGCTCGGTAGCTTTCCCCTCTATGAAGCTTTTGGAGTGTATAGGGATACTATTTGGGCTCCATATATGTGAATTTTATACTTTATTTTGCCTAGACTTTAGTTGATAATAATTGTCAAATTAGACTTTTTGTTAGTGTTTTCTCAATTTTGTAGGTAATAAAGAAAGTTACAAAAATGATGGATAAAAGGCCATCAAATATGAAGAAAATTTGGAACAAGAACCCAGGTTAATCCCAGAAAATAACCCGAGATCACCATGAAGAATGACAAGGTTAACCACTTAAACGAGCTATAGGAAAAGAAGTAGAAAAAGAAGCTACGGGTGCCTGTGCCACTCCTGCTACTAGATTGCTACTATCTTTAAAATCTAGGGGCTTGACAAGGTCAGCACATACCACCCTCACGACTGTGCCTACCCTTGACTACACTTCTATATATACACCTCTTCCCATTTGCATAATTAAGTAGGTTTTTCTTAGTTCTAGGGTCTTAAGATTAGTTCTTAGTAGTAGATTAGTGTTTAATTTGGCTAATGTAGTCACATTTCCAGCTATTTGAATGTTTATCTCAATCATTTGATTATCTTTTGATGTTATTTACTCTTCAATCTCTTCAATTTAATGGTTAGTTTGCTTAATCTCTCTCATTTGCTCTTAACTTTTAGCATTTTAATGCTTTGCTTCAGGTTAATTTCATGTTTGATGTCATTGGTTATTTTTGACTCATACTTTATTTCAGTTTTCTACTTTCAGTTTTGTTGTTTACATGCTCAAATCTCTATTACCAACTCTCCCATTCTTCCCTCAAGTTAGGATTTGAAAACCACTTTTGATAAAGTTCAACCTTAGCTTCATTATGTGTTATATTAGGAGTAATATAGGTTAGATTAGTAAGGGCGATGAAGAGTAGGCCTTAATTCACACAATACAACATCAATCATGATCCCTTTGGAGATTTAAGCTTTCTAGTTAATTTTCTCTCTCCTATTTCTTCTCTATTTAGTTTAAATATGATGTTTTCTTAGTTAATTGTGTTTTATTGTTCATTTTTTGGTAATTTGAATCATGTTTAGTTTAGTTTTACTTAGTATTAATCTTGTTTGGTTAATTACGCTTATGTTTTAATTAGTATTAATTAATCATACTTAGAGTAGGGTTAGTGTTAGATTAGTTAATTTAATCCTATTTTAGTGATCTTATTGATTTCCTTAGTGTAAAAGTGACCTAGATTATCTAAATAAGTCACTTGATTTCAACATCTCCCATAGGGTCACAAATTTTCCTTATACTCCCAAAATACTATACAACAAAATGATATTATTGCTATGGACAGTGGCATGTAATTAGGTTACTTCTTGTATACATGTCCCCTTTAGTTCATTTGTGTTGGTGTGATTTCTTTTACTGTTGGCTTATTTTATCATTTGAGTTATAGAGTAGTTACTTATTTTGATGATATTAAAAAAAAATAGAAAATGTGAAAATTAAAAAAATGGAAAAATGAAAATGGATTGACTCATTTGATAGTAATTGTGGGCTTGGGAAGTTTGAGGAGACAAATGGGGTTAATGTTGAGCCCAAGTCTTCCAATTGTGATGAGTCCCGTCTAGAAAGAGTGGAATAAAAACCTTCTTTTTTGAGGGATCATTTCTATCCTCCCTGAACTTAGCAAAGTTCTTGTTTTGTCCTTCTTCCTATCCCTAAGGATGTTACATTTGAGTTTATCCCTAGCTATGTTGCCACGCTTCCCGAATTCAACGGCTTTGAAGATCCATATTTGTTTATCCATGAGTTTGAGGAGGAATGTTCTTCAATTCACATGATTTGGATACCAAATGATGTTGTTGAGGATGAAATTCAAATCCTTTGCTCTTCAAGAAGATGCTATCAGGTGGATGTATGTCTTAAGATTGGTTTCAATATTTCATCTTGGGATTCTATTGTTTATATCTTCCTTAAGAGGTATATCCCTGTTAGCAAAACCATTAGGCTTAAGAATGATATCCTCTCTTTTGTCCAACTTGAACATGGGCATTGTAGGGATACATTAATAGGTTTAAGGAGTTGCTTTCCCGATGCCCTCATAATGGTTTAGAGAGATGGAATTTTGTTTAATAGCTTGTGAGGGTTTGGATGCTATAACTAGGACAATGGTTGAATCTGTGTATGGGAGAGAGTTTCTTTATAAGAAATTTAATGAGACTTGGGATTTTCTGAAGGATTTAAGTGATAAGACTTATGAGTTGGAGACTACTAAAGAGGCTCCTAGTCTTAGTTTTTTAATGTCTATGACTAATGGGGGCCAGTTAGCTACTCAATTTGATACAGTTGAGGAGATTACAGTTAATTATGTAGTCAATTTAAAGTTCCACCTTTTCATTCCCCTCAACCTCATGATTATATCCCTTCTTCTTGTGCTTATGGGCATTCCTTGAACCATAGTGTTAGCTCTTTCCTTCCCTCTTGTGATTAGCTTTCTTTTGAGGAAGTGAATGACTTTTTTATGCCCTTCAGACTGACTTTTCCTTCTCTAGAGACTCGCATAAGTAGGGTCATCCCAAGGGTAATATGCTTTTTAATACTCATGCATCACTTCTTATAGCTCCATTTGGAGAGTTTGATGAGAACAAGAAAGTAGTGGCTAAGGTTAGCTATAGTCTCGAGCATGACATGATTTTTGATTCCAAGAATATCTTTATTGAGGAGGAGTACTCTTTGGAGAAGACTCCTTTGGAGGAGCCCTATGAGGAGGAAATTATTAAGGATACACTTTTGATGTAGAACTTATTGTTTCAATTGCTATTAAGCCCCTGCTTATTGACATCCCGACTTCTATTGTCTTACCCACTCTTATTCCTTCATTGGTTCACTCTTTCATTGATCCCTCTATGTCTACATTTCCCGAGTTCGAGACTTCTGAGATGGATGGCCCTATTGTATATTGGACTCATGGGATTAATGCAATTAAAGGGATTGAGGATCCCAATGCAATAGATGAATACAACCTACAGTATCCATTAGGCATTTAATTCCTATATTGTAATTGATTAGTCTCGCCTAGATCCTTTCCCCTCCCCTTTTAGATAAGTCAAAATTTAGTTAGGATATATGGCCATTCTAGATGGTTTTTGCATGTCAATAGTCACATCATTTATAGACCAATGACATGTGTGTCTCATTTAGGGTATACGCATCTCTATTATGATTGGGTCCCAGACTTTTCAACCTAGGGCAACCCCTTATGTTGTATTCATGTGCTATTTTTGGAATAGAACTGATGATTCTTACTATCTCAATTTATGTCAGATGTGTTCCCAAGCATACAATAACCTATTTTGTGCTTTGATAGGATTGATATGAGAAGTAGACTTGAGATGTGAACAAGTAGCTAATGTTCCTATAATATCTTGTGAGACAATCTTGAGTAGAGGTATAGTTTAGGTGCACCTAGCATCTAACCTAGTATGATCATTACAACTCTTCCCTTCTTCTCCTTTTTCTTTCTTTCCTTCTATTTTGTACATAGTTATAGACATTAAGATTGCGTGTTTGTTAGGGATCAATTTTGAGGAGAAATTCTAGAATTGTTGAGCGAAGATGACCATGATCTCTATTATTTGCCCATTGTTTATTAGGTTTTGTGACTCACTAGTGTCATTTGTTTTGTTGATATTTGATGGCCATGCTTTTATTTTGTAAATATGTGTGGGTTATGTTTTTATTTTTGTGGTTTGTGTTAGATTTGAAATTATGCTGGTTGTGTGATTACTTTTTTACACCGTAGTTCTCACAATGGGTATGTTGTGGAGTTTTGGTGTAGGGATAAGACCTCCACTTTTGCACAAAATTTTTTGAAAATTTTTTATAATTAAAAAAGATTTCACTTGGCTGTAGGGATTATCAAGCCATTTTGATGAGTTTTCAATGTCTAGTGGCTTGGTTATTACCTTATGTATAAGCGAAATGTACATGATGGAACTCTTGAGTTATGGTGTAATTTTCAATCTTTCATAATAACTTGGACTTACATGTGCAATTTTGTGGCTAAGTTATACACTTGACCATTGGTTTTTGAAGTTAGATGTTAAAATTAGGGTATAGGGATCTTTTCTTGGTTAATTGAGCTTTTGACTTTACAGATTCACTTTCAAAAGTAAAAAGAGTGAATAAAGGAAAGAACAAAAGATGAAAAAGGAAAGTGTTAAAAAGGGATTTTTACTTTGGTATCTCTATTTAGGCTTGATAAGTTCCTTGCACATCCAGATAAAACCCACCTAAATAGAGAAGAAGCCGAAATATGTGCTAAGTTGTTCCTTTGATAGCTCAAGGCACAAAAGCCCAGGGACTACCTACCAATGCAAAGGAGTATAAGAAGAAAAGCAAAGCAAATTAAAAAAAAGAGAGGAAAGAAAAGATAGGTGAGATTAATCGCATTTGTTAAAGGGAAGCCCGTTAGGTAGGTAAAGATATACTTAGGCCAGGTTTTAACCAAACATTGGTAGGTAATATACTTTGCATGGGGCACAAAGATGTAGGTATCACAACTTGGTGTTGCATGGGGCAAAAAGTAAGGGTTAGGGGGCGCATCCATACCATAAATAAATCTTAAATGTGTATTTTCCTTGTATATAACTTAGTGGCTAGGTTACTAGGATGATTGGATCAATTGATGTGCACATATTTCTCCTTTGCTTTATATATATGTTATGCTTTGAAAATCCAAAAGTATTCCAAAGATTTTGTGGGTATATCTTCTATAAACCCTCACAAGAAAGGGATTTAAAAGGTTTAATACTTTAAATGCAACTATGATTCCTATAAAAGTGAGCAAGGTTCTTAGTAGCTTTATATTGTTTTGCTCAAGGATAAACAAAGTCTTAGTATGAGGTATTTGTTCGAGCTTAATATGTCTGAAATTTATACCTCATTCTACCTAGATTTTATCACATAACAATTGATAAGTTAGGCTTTTTATTAGTGTTTTCTTGTTTTTGTGGGTAATAAAGAGAATCACACAAATGGTGGACAAAGGATGCCAAACATGAAGAAATTTGAAACAAGAACCTAGGTTAACCTTTGAGCACAACCAAAGATAAACGTGAAGAATTAGCGGGTTACCTGTCAAATACATTGCAGGAAAAAGAACCAAGAAAAAGGAACTGGGGGTGGCATAGGCCACCTAACACATCCATGCCGCCCTACTTCTGCATTGCTACTATTTTTAAAATTTAGAGGCTTGGCATGGTTAGCCCATGCCACTTGGCATGACCCTAACTCCCAACTGCACTTCTATGTTTACATCTCTTCCCTAATTAGTATAATTAAGTAGGTTTAGCTTAATTTTAGGGTTTTGAGGTTAGTCCGTAGGAATATGTTAGTCTATAATTTTGCTTTTGGCCTTTAGCATTGAAATCTTCTTACTTTGGGTTAATTTCTTGTTTAATGATGTTGTTTATTTTTAAATTATGCTTTCTTTTACTTTTCTACTTTCAATTTCTCTCTTTCCTTGCTCAAATTTCCATTTCTAACTCTCTCCTTATTCCTTCAAGTTAGGGTTTGAAAACCTACTTTTGAAAAGTTGAAACTTAGGTTTGTTGTGAGTTAGGTTAGTAGTCATCTAGGTTAAATTAGTGAGAGTAAGTGAAGAGCAAGACTCAAATCACATAATCCAACATCAATCATTCTCCTTTAGGGGATTTACGCTTCCTAGGTAATTTTCTCTCTCTATCCTCTCTCGATTTAGTTTAAATGTGATTCTTTTTATTGAGTGAGCATGGTTGACAGATACCCTATAATTGGATTGGGACGGTCAAACTGGCCCGATTCTTACTATTAAAGAACCGGTATCATCGATTCTAGTTTTGGTTCCTAAAATGAAATATGGAACCGGAGCTAAGTACCAAATATGTCAAAAAAAAGTCATATCCTAAGGCATGACCCCAATTCTTTTACTAGTTTTTAATATATTAAAATATCCCTACCTAATCTTTCTTTAACCCCAAACAAAAAACCTAAAAAACATTTTCACTCCTATTGGAATTTATATTTATCATGGTTGTTTTCAAATCAAAATTTATAACTTGTCATCTCGATTTATTATTTTTGTTTCTGTCTAATAAATAGATAAATGTAGCTTGCATTGTATATATTAATTTAATGAATGTAATTTGCTACCTTTAATTGGTAGCTGTTAGCCATAAAGTGAGGTTTTATAGGTTATGAGCCTTAAATTGAATCATGTTGTGTTGTGATTGATTTCTTTTTGGCAATAAATAAATAGTAAATACGAAGATTGAAAAAATGTACACTTGGTGCGGGTAATCGAAATTGGAACTGGTGATTGTGGTTCCAATTCTCCAAATTATGGAAGCAGGACATGCGGTTCCGTTTCAAGTTCCAGTTCCTAAGAGTAAGGAACCTGTTTTACTAGTTCTGAGTCTAATTCCTGATTTTGGAGGTAGCTACTCAAAACTCCTGATTGCTACTTTCTTAGTTGATTGTATTTCATTGTTAATTGTTTGGTAATTTGAATCATGTTTAGTTTAGTTTTTCTTGGTATTAATCTTGTTTGGTTAATTGTGCTTAGATTTTAATTAAGATTAATTAATCATGATTAGAGTATAATTAGTGTTAAATTAGTTAATTTAATCTTGTTCTAGTGATTTTATTGCTTATATTAGTGTTACTATGAGTTAGCTGATCTTATAAGTGATTTGATTTTAAACCATCCTAGAGGATCACAAATTTTCCTTGTAGTCCGAAAAGTACTATCCAACAAATATTGAAATAGTCGCTTCTTATGAGGCACCAGTGATTCTATCTCTACTTCTCTCCCCCATTTAGAAATGAAAAATATCATCCCTCTACATCTTCGTGCATCTTGACCATACCATGAGTAGCAGCCATCTCCTAGAATAGCACTCACCATCCTACCAAAACTTAACCATCACAATCCTTGCTTCACCCTGTGGCTTCCCCCTCCTCACTATACTGCTAAGCTCATCACCAACATGACCTAACGTAAGATTTATGAGTACAAAGTCTACTTATTTTTCCCAATGTGCATAGATTCCATGTGATGTTGCCTATTTTGTTATGAATCACAGGGATATATATTTTTTGTTTGAGAATAATGGGTTTTACTTAAGCTTATTGGTCTAAAATTGTTTCATTTTGAATTAGTTTCAACATTTATTCATAAGGATTGAGGACTTGTTGGGGATTGGGGACCATCGAGGTTGTAGACAGGGAGAAGCTTTTTTCCCAGCATACGAACGAAAGGGAGGATGAGTTGCAGTTGGGCATTAACGAAAAAGGGTGATAGTTCACGTCCCTTTCCATCCCTATTCTCCTCCTTATTTCTCCCTCTCTTTGTTCAATTCTTCTTGGGCTAAACATCTACACATTTCAACCCATCCAATGCCAATAAAAACCCCCAAATGATTAAAAATAGAAAATCAATTTTCCATTTCACCATTTTCCTATGCAGCCTTTGTTGTCTTCACCTTTGTGCCATCATCAAACTCCAACTTTTTATGCTCTCAAATTCCGATATGCCATCTAAACTTTATAGACTTAACAGACAGATTGGCAAGGGTTGTACATGCTAGTACCAACCACTATATCTCTGCTAGCAAGCTTGTACAAGTTTAGCACCCATTAATATGTAGTACAAAGATACCAATGGTACAAAATGATATTCAAAACTATGAACACGCTTCTTCCGTTTTTATCTATCTTTTTATTTTCATTGTTTCATTTAGTTCTTCAATGCAATCTTTTTCTTCCATTTTCTGGAGGAAATATGCATTAAGGAGGAATAGTTAGCCATACAACAACAATAAGATATATTTAATGCAAACAAATAAAAATTTTGACAATGACCATTAAAAGAAAAAGAAAAACATCTTTTACAGACACTGATTATTCATCTTCCCGAAACCTTTATTTAATGACGTGATGTGGAGAATAGATCTACATATTTGTTATCATATCTTTCTCAAAATAAGCATGCTACTTTAGTGTAGCTTTATTAGGTGAGATAATCTTTTGATCCTTAATAGACTTTGAAATCTCCAATTCTACTAGAAAGTAGCTTTGTCATAGATGTCGATGTACATTTGAAAGGAGGACATAGCCCTGTTTCTTTTTTACGATAAGTAGCAGTTGTAAGATGGGGAAAAAACATGTACAAGACTGTAGAAAATTGTAAAGAGTAGCAAGAAAATATAAGTAGCTGTAAGCAGTTGTAAGAAGTTGCAAATGTTCTTGTAAGGAGTTACAAGAAGAATTAAAAAGTTATGCAATATTTAATTATAAAGTCTGCCAATGTTGTTTGAAGAAACCCTAATTTTTTTGATGTTAAAAGATTCACAATTTTTTATTCATATATAGTTGATGCAAATAAAAAATTGATATCTTTGTTATGCCAAATGCATTGGTTAGTAAAACAAAATTATGGGTGAGAAAATATTCTTAATAGCTCTGTCTTGTACACATAATTTTTGGTCTTAGATAATGGATGATTAGCAAAATTAACTTTTTTGTGACAATAAGTTAGGTGCTCTTTCTCTATAATATTCATTGAAATAATTTTATACCTTTAATCAATGAATTATTTCATAACAATCATAAAAAAGATAAATAGTGGTCTTGATAAATAAAAATAACAAAATAACAATAAAACAACATATTGAAGGAGAATAAAATTAGTAAAATCTTTTTAAATGTGGAATCTCTTATCAACTACCAACATACAATAGGGTCGCTTTTCATTTACACATCTTGTCTTTATATCAGGAAATAACATTTAAATAAATTGTTGACCAAAAATTAAGAGAACCATTAAAAAATTCAATATCCCCTTAACTATTAAACATTGAGTTAATACTTTCACACTTTACATAAGTAAATGAAAAAACACTTAATTAAATTAAACCATTGATGATGAGACAATAAATTTTCCAAAAACCTTTCAAAATGAAAATTAATCAAATTTAATATTCTAAAGTTACTATGTTCGAGATAACAATAGCAAAATTTTAATAAATAAGTGACAGATAAAAATATTAAGATAACATTAATAACATATGAAACCCTCCAAATATTTAAGAATGATGTTTATAGTTCACACATCATATGTCAATTAGAAAGAAAATAGGAATTCCTTCAAAATGTTTAAAGAGATTTTTGAAGGTGGAAAATCAATATAGCTATTAGAAACTGTAAAGAGTTGAAAGAAGATACAAGGAGCTGTAAGGAGTTGTAAGAAGTTGCAAATAATAAGCTTATTGCTACTTATAACAACAAAAAGAAGTATGACCTTAATCCTAGCAATCGCAGTTGCTTCCCCACCATCAACACAGTTTAAAAGTGCCATGTCCCAATTGATCGAAACATATTTTGTCCAGTTCTATGCCAACTCAACAATGAGCAAGGACTTTGCACCTTCAAAGCATGAAATGGGAGAAAGTGAGGAAGTTGCAAACTTGCCTAAGTTGAAGTTCTAGTTTTCTTTTGTCAACGAGTCATATTCCCCAACATTTGGACAACACAATCATCAAAATTTAGCTCCAACTTTTTGTAACATCAAATTTTGCCACAATATACCTAAATTTTCCTACAATAGCATTTTTTTAGATATTTTAGAAAGTTGCCGCAAGGTTGCCACAGATACCTTGTTAAAAGCCTTTTGTGGCAATTTTTTTTTTACTCGCCACAAAATCTACAACTTTTGTGAGAAATTTGAAATTGCCACAAATGCTATATGAGGACAGTATCACGTAATTTGTAGCAAGTGTGATATTGTCACAAAAATGTCATCCATGAAATTGAAGAATGATACGGTTATGCTAACATATCATTTCACTAATTTTTGCTTGTACTTATATACATGTGTCTAAATACTAAAAGCAAGTAAAAATCAATTATTAACATAAAATATGAATTTAATACCATTACCTCAAAATAATGAATTTAATATTATGAAAGTACTTACTGCAATGTTCGAAAAGTAAATATAGTTAGAAAGATTCTTTAAAAATAAATTTCAAAGATCTGATACCACTTTTTATCGTATAGTATATATAACGAAATTTAGAATATAAATAAAAAGGATCCATCCGGTTCTCATTATCATATTTGAAATTATCACAAAATAAGTGTTTGATAATGTAGATAATATATGAATTATTATGATAAAGTGGATCTTTTTTTAGTTTAGATAATATATGAGTTATGATAGTGAGATATTTTATTTGGGAGGCAGTTGGGGGAAGGGCTGTACATTGGTAATTCATAAACAGACAATATCCATTATTTAAAGTATTTTATATATAACACGTAATTGTTACTTAATAAAATAAAGAATTATTTATATTTTTTTGCATTATTTTTTTGGTTGAGGAATAACATATTAGTACTATGTTATTTTTAGATGAAGTAAAAGAATAGTATTAGTCTTTATATTTGAATATTTGTTTTCTTTTGGATGGAAAAGTGGCGTTATTTAGGAGATCAGAAAACATCAAAATAATGAACTTAATTGAATACAGAACAGAAGAAATTGATATAAAAAAATAAGTCCATTAATCTGTTTCCTAAATTTATTGATATAAAGTCTTTTCTTTCATTAAGTGGGTAATGTGCCCATAGTTGTCATCAAGATACTTGTTTTCTTTTGCCACATTACGCACCCAAACAAACACCAATGTGATCTATGAACATCGAAAAATCAAAATAGCCACGATATCATCTTAGCCAAGTTAAAACTACACTAAAATTAAAAGAAATTGGAGATAAGTCATGTAGGAAATTAGGGAAAAAAGGAAGAAGATTACAAGATAAAATTGCCACTGATGCAGTAGCTCCAACCACAATGTGATTTATTATATAAAGATTTGGTTTCAAAAATATAAAATTTAACAAAGGACAATGTTTTAAATGCAAAACAGTTAGAAAAAATTTATACAGTTAAGCGTATAGTAAAAAATAAATTACTAGAATGAAAACCAAGAAAAGATGCTCAAACTTTTCATAATTTAGATAATCTAATTTGTCAATTTATTTTGCCAACTGAAAAACAAACTAAGTATTTATTCTATTGACAATATATTAAAATTTTATTTAATATACAAACTTGCATTTTAAGGGTTGTGATAGCCCAACCCTAAAATTATTTAATTATGTTCATTTATTTAATTACTTCATGTTCATAATTTTTTTTTCTTCTCTCATTTCATTTATTTCAATTATTCACCTTAGTGGAAAAATTTTATTTGGGCCTTCACTTGGCAATTCAGATTTTAATTGTATATTTAATTGATTAACAAAAACTTTGGGAGAATTGATAGTAGGCCCTAACAAGTTTAACCTAAGTAATTTAATTTGTTTTTCGTAACATTTCAAAGCTGTAATTTTTAGTTTTGTAAAAACGTTATCATTACGAAGCGTTTTATTCCCGAATTCAATTTATTTCGGCCGTTTTGAAGTTCAATAAGTTTGCCTATGATTTTACACTAATTACCGTGGTTAACTTAACCATGGTAAGTTTAAAAGGTGGCATTACTAGATAGAAACTCAGCCAAGAGAAGATTAGTCAACAAAGTTCAAAGCAAATCCAAAACTTCATCTTCTCTCTCCTCTCTCTCCCCTCCTCACGACAGGCAGCAGCTGGGTAGCCCTTTTGGGTTTTTTTCGGCCACTTTTCCAGCCAGCCCTGGTGGTATTCGGCCCCCCGATATCCTAGTACCTCAAGCTATCATCCTCCACCATCAAAACCCCAAAACCTCATCTCCATCTCCACTTATTTGCACTCAAAGTGAACAATCTTGAAATTAGTTTTTGATTGGTTTTGATTTTTATCTTAGTTTTGATTCTTGTTTTGATGTTTTTGAGTGTTGATCATGATGTTTTGATAAGAAATAAGAGTTATTTTGGTGTTGATCATGGTGGTGTTGAAGTTGGGTTATGCTAGGTTAGGGTTAATCTTTGATCATGCAACCTTAATGTTAAAATGTTGGATTTTCATTGTTCTATCTTTGATTTGATCATCTTCTAATCTATTGGTGTCTATGTTGATGTTTTTGGTGATTTCACATGAGTTGGAGAGAGTCCAAGTTGGTCTTAAACTAGGGTTTTGGCAAATAATGCATGGTTTGGATTAATTTAGCCTTAAGCTTGGTTTATGTGAGTGTTTGATTGAAAAATGATCTCTTTCAGATATAATTATGAAGTGAGTTTGAGTGTGGTGATTTTGTATGCGGTTGGGATGGATTAAAGCTTGCTTACATGCTTTTAAAGAATGGTTTAAGTTGAGAATTTGTGTGAAAAAGAGAGGGAAAAGTTAAAAGAGTGAGGGTTGGAAATTTCAAGAAAACAGGGAAGACTTTGGCAATAAACTGGTAATGCACGGCCCAACCAAAAATTATGATTTTTGGTGGCTAGATAACTCAGTGTGTTAGCTTTCAAAGGGCTCTTGAATCGCCTTAATCCGAGGTCAGTCGAAAAAGTTATGATCGTTTTACCGAAACTCCATAGAATGGACCAAAGCTGACATGCTTTAGTTCTACCCTCAGTTTGGGAATCCTATTGAGGGAATCAAGCTTGGTGTTCTAAATGAAAGATTTTTGAAACTTCTTAAGCTTTCTATATTTGGGTTTTGAGTCTTGATCCAAGGTCAGATGATTAAGTTATGATTCATTCTTCCTAAGCCTCTGTTATGCTTACTTTGCTTTTTCTAAATTATTAGCTATGAAATAAATACTTTTGCTAACCGTATGTATTATTCCTTCCACTTTTGTGCATAATATTATTCCATGAGCTTACATTTAAAAATTCCAGATATGTTCATTGCTTGTATCTTTAGAAATCAACACATATTTATCAAAATTATAATGTTTTGGTAAGTACATCAATGAATCAGTTTAATCAATGATTTATCATATAATTAGTGCCCATCAGTTATCAGTTATAGGGCATAGCCCTTCAGTTACTCGCGCGGCTTTCGGCTAGGTCCCGATCGGCTTGGCAAGTGCACGTCTATCTTCAGATCGTAACAGTTACTAGGGGTTCACTATCAGATATTAATTGACAATGCAGTTTCATATTCATCTTATTCCCTGTGTTTAATTAAAAACGAATTGCAATATAGGCCCAACCAGTTTTTGTTCCATGAATGTTTAACAATACAGGAACGCATGTATTGAGTTTTGGCTCACATTTCGAAATATTTTCATGTTTTGTTTTAAGAAAGTGTTCAAAGAATCGCCCTCAGGCAGGCAGAACGGCTAAAGAGGATAAGTGAGCCAGGAAATCTTTATGAAATGGGGGTGCAGTATCGTTGAGATGTTATATCACCGTATTGTGGAATATACTTTGGTGTTGAGATTGTATTTGTTTTTTTTTTTTTCAGAATTCTATACTTTGGTGCAATCTTTGACATGTTTGTATGGTTTTAATGTTAGAAAAACTTTCTATACTTATCGAAATAGTTTGATAGGTTGTAATGGTTTGAATGCCTTTGATGGTAAATGTTGTTTATTATGGCTCAGTTTATCATGTGCAAGTAAAGCCTTGTCTTTGTTTGGACGGCGGTAATGCCTAATCATTTAGGTTATCATTCCTATTTGGGGAAAACTAGTGAAAGAAATGCAAACAATGATTGATGTATCTTTGGGGCGTTACAGATTTGGTTTCAGAGCCTAGGTCGAGATTTTCTTTGTAGAATGTGGAGTTTAGAAATGAGAAGGTGAGAATGGTGGGTAGTGAGGGCCATTTTATACTGCTAGAGTGATATTAGAAGTGTAGTAATGATATTAGAAATGCAGGTTGCTTACATTTGCATGTTCCTTCATGATGGTTATGTATGCTTCTCATATATGTTTTTTCTTTGTTAGATGGACCCTTATGCTGTTACCTTGATACCGGGTACATCTATGGCCGCTCACATTACGCTGTTGTATGCTAGTATAGAGGTCCATGCACAGGACCCTTTCTCTGAGTTTCACAGTGTTGCAGTCTGTGGACATAGACTGCTGTGGTCCTTACCCGCAGTTCATCCGTGGGTGGAATTTAGGCTTCATTATCATCACTATATGGTAACAGGGAACCCCGGTTGGGATGAGCCTAGGTTTCAGGCCCAAGGGGCATGGACTACACTCGCTATCGAGTTGTTATTGAGGGAAGAGTTCGATCAAAGGGGGATCACCATGGTAACGCTACAGTATGTCTTTCCGCTACATCGTGCACCTCCCCCGCTTGCAACCCCAGCACCAGCAAAGGGGTCACCTTCCCTGCCCGCACTTGGTACCTCACTGATGCCCAATAGTCCTACAGAGGCTCACGTGGTGATAGACCTCCCCGACACCCCAGATGTATTAGTAATTAGTTCTAGGGACGAGGGCCACCTGGGAGAAGAGGAGGATCCCAAGGAGGATCAAAACATTGACGAGGTGGGGGTAAAGCAGCAATGGGAATAGGAGGCTGATGAGTTAATGTTAGAGTTACAGGATGAGCAGGAGCAACAGGTTCAGCAGGAGGTTGGTGATGCCGAGTCAGAGGTATCTACTAGCAGCTTCAATTCAAGCGAAGAACCTGATGATGAGTCTGACCCGGATTACAATCCATCTAGGGATCGTTAAGTGGGTCTAGGGGTTAGTGGTAGTAGTTTTCTTTTGACCCATGTTTGTTTATAATATGGTCGGTTGGGATGGATATATTTTGTATAGGATGTGACATTGTATATAGTGAGTTAGATCCTTTCCGACCGTCATGACATGGTCCGTATTTCTTTTTGGTTATGTGACGGACCTAGTATCTTGGGGCTAGTTAGCATTTAGGGTTGAGTTAGGAGTTAAAACTGACTTTGCCTAGTCAGTTAGATGTAGTATGTTTTGTTAATCATGTGTATAAATAGGCAATTATGTGTGTGAATAAGCAGTTATGAAATGATATAATGAAGCTTTGGGTTGTTTTCCATAATCTTTGAGTTATATTGAATGTGGTTGTTGGGCATGCTTATCTTATATGTTTGAGTATTCCAGTGATTGAATTATTTCATTTCATGTATAATTAGAATGTCCGAATCAGTGCACAGCAATGAACAGGTTTATATAGAGGAAATCTCGAATCACGGCCAGGGATCAGGTGATCAAGCCTCCAATCATGTGCCACCAAATTTTGGCCAAATATCACCGATCCCTTCTGAGATAGCTCACAACATTGGGGACCCGAACTACTGGCCGACCTTAGTAGCTAAATTGATGAAGCAAATTCCCCAGGTCCCTACTGAAGCCCCTCCTAAAGAGGATAAATTAGCGGATAGGGTGGCACGACGCAACCCTAAAGTTTACGATAAATCATATGATCCAGTAGAACTGGAGGAATGGATAAGAGGAATGGAGAAAATCTATACAGTGGTAGAGGTGCCAGAAGGAAAGAAAGTAAACATTGGGACGTATTATTTGACTGGTGAAACTGGCATTTGGTGGAATGCTGTTAAGGATAAGCTCGTAGGGCCTGAATTTACCTGGAATAAATTCCTGAGTGAGTTAAGGGCAAAATTCTACCCAATTGTGGTCTAAAGGCAAAAGAAGAAAGAGTTTATGGAGCTGAAGATGAGTGACACCATGACTGTGATGCAGTACGCCAGTAAGTTCACAGAATTATCTAGGTTTGTTTCTGAGCTTGTATCATTTGAAAGGTTGAAAATGAGGAGATTTGAAGAGGGTTTGGCCTTCTATATTTGGAATTAGTTAGCTAGATAACCAATTTTGACTTACCAAGAACTATATGAACGAGCGGCTGAAGTGGAACGAGTGAATACGGAGTTGAGAGCACTGAATCCAATCAACCAAAAAAGAAAGGGGTTTGAGCGAGGAACTCCGACTGAGAGTGTGAACCAGAACCAGAAGAAACCTACTCCTGTTCCCCCTAAGAGCTATCCTGTAGGCTCGACAGCACCCTGTGCTAAGTGTGGCAGAACAAATCATACTACCCCTGAATGCCGAGTAGAAACTAATAAGTGCATATGGTGTGAAAGCCCTGAACACCTGATTGCTGCATGCCCCCGACGGATGAAGGCTGTAGACAAAGGGGCAGCAAAACCCTTGGCCCCACCTCAGCAAGGGGCTCCACCACCAAAGCCTGCAGCAGTAGGACGGGCGTATGTAATGAGTAAGAAAGAAGTTGCCACCTCTGGTATGGTAGTCACTGGAACTCTCTTTTTAAATTCAAATCCATTTTGTGTATTATTTGATTTGGGTGCTACTCATTCATTTATATGCATCCGATCTGCCATACAATTGTACTTGGAAGATAGAAGGATCGAAACCAATTATAGGATCAAGCTACCCAATGATTGTGTGATTGAATGCCTTATCTCCTACAAATTTGTTCCTATTACCATTGGAGGAACCACATTCCCTGTGGATTTGATTCAATTTTATTTGTCTGATTTTGACATTATTTGTCTAATTTTGACATTATTTTAGGAATGAACTGGTTGCATACCTATGGAGCTAAGATTGACTGTGAGGATCTTAAGGTTATTTTGAAATATGAAAAAGGGGGAGAAATATTCTTCTATGGGTAAAGACAGGAAAAATCCTATCTCTTAATTTCTGCTATGAAATCAAGTAAGTTATTATGTCAAAGATGTATGGGATATTGGTGTTATGCTAGGGACACCCAAGCAAAAGAAGAGAAAGTTGAAAATATTCCTATAGTTTGTGAGTTTGAGGATGTTTTTCCTGAAGAGTTACCAGAATTACTGCCACAGAGGGAAATTGATTTTGAAATTGAATTAAACCCTGATGCCTTTCCAAGGTCCCATATTGTATGGCCCCAACTGAACTTAAGGAACTGAAGATTCAGTTAGATGAGCTATTGCAGAAGGGCTTTATTAGGCTAAGTGTGTCACCATAGGGTGCCCCAGTATTGTTCGTAAAGAAAAAGGATGGAACCTTAAGGCTGTGCATTGATTACAAGAAGTTAAACAAGATCACCATCAAAAATAAATATTCTTTGCCGCAGATAGATGACTTGTTTGACCAATTGCGAGGAACAGGAGTCTTCTCTATGAGTGATTTGAGGTCAGGGTACCACCAACTTAGGGTTAAACCTGAAGATATTCCCAAGACTACGTTTAGAACTAGGTATGATCACTATGAGTTTACAGTGATGCCATTTGGCCTCACTAATGCTCCCGCTGCTTTTATGGATCTTATGAACAGAGTCTTCAGACCCTACCTAGATAAATTTGTGATGGTATTCATAGATGACATTCTTATCTATTCTAAGGACACAGATGACCATGCTGATCATTTGAGGATGGTGTTACAAATACCGAGGGAGCATAAACTTTATAGCAAATTAAAGAAGTGCGAGTTTTAGTTAAAAGAAGTGGTGTTCTTAGGACATGTGGTTATAAAAGAAGGAATTAAAGTTGACCCCTAAAAGGTTAAGGCAATCACAGAATGGCAAGGCCTACTAATATCACTGAGATTAGAAGCTTTCTAGGTTTAGCAGGTTACTATCGAAGATTTGTCAAGGACTTTTCAAAGATAGCTTCACCCATGATCAATCTGTTAAAGAAAGTGAACAAGTTTGAGTGGGCTGAAAAATGTGATAAAGCTTTTCAAGAGCTAAGGCATCGACTAACTATCGCCCCCATCCTAACGCTACCAATGGAAGGTAAGGAATATACCATTTATAGTGATGCTTTAAAGAGCAGATTAGGGTGTGTTTTGATGCAGGAAGATAAGCTAGTAGCTTATGCCTCTCGACAGCTTAAGCCTTATGAGAAAAACTATCCTACTCATGACTTGGAGTTAGCAGCCATGGTTTTTGTGTTGAAAATTTGGAGACATTACTTATATGGAGTCCCATATAAGATTTATACTGACCACCAAAGTTTGAAGTATATCTTCACTCAAAGGGACCTCAACTTGAGGCAACGGCGTTGGCTTGAGCTGCTTAAGGACTATGATTTACAAATTCAATATCATCTAGGAAAAGCAAATGTTGTAGCAGATGCCCTAAGTAGAAAAGTGCAACATAGCCCAAATATTGTTGTAATTACTCAGTTAAGTCTCTTGAAAGAACTTGAGGACTTGGGAATTCTACTGGTGTCCCATGGGCAAGCACATGTTCAATTATCAGCACTCACCTTACAACCTTCTATAGTGGAGGAAATCCGAGTGAACCAAGAAAGTGATCCTGAACTCCAAAGGATAAAGCGAAATCTAGAGCGGAAAGTCTCCCGGGTTTGTAGTATATGAGGATGGGACCCTGCGATGCCAGAATCGCTTATGTGTGCCCCGAAATGAGGAACTATAGAAACAGATCCTGGAGGAGGCTCATAATACTCGCTACTCAGTGCATTCAGGAGGCACCAAGATGTACACAGATATAAGATAATACTTCTGGTGGAATAATATGAAAAAGGAGGTTGCAGAATATGAGACAAGTGTCTGACCTGCCAGAAAGTGAAAGCAGAGCATCAGCGTCCCGTGGGTGAACTGCGACCCCTAGAGATTCCCACTTGGAAGTGGGATTCGATTTCAATGGACTTTGCGATGGGTTTACCCCTTTCTGCCTCGAAGAAGAATGCTATCTGGGTTGTAGTCGATTGGCTTACCAAGTCAGCCCATTTTCTGCCAATCAAAGATACATGAGGAGTTGAAAAACTAGCCCAGTTGTACGTCAAAGAGATAGTCTAACTACATGGAATCCCCTTAGATATAGTATCCAATAGGAATCAAAGATTCCAGGCTCGTTTTTGGCAAGCACCTCAAAAGGCCTTTGGGACTAAATTGAACTTCAATAGCTCTTATTACCCTGAAATAGATGGGCAAATGAAAAGAGTGAATTAGATTCCAGAAGACATGTTAAGAGCTTGTATATTAGAGTTCCAAGGAAAATGGGAAGATGATTTGCCTATAGTGGAGTTTTCTTATAACAACAGCTATCAATCTACCATCAGAATAGCCCCGTTTGAGGCTCTATATGGGAGAAAATGTAGAACCCCACTGTGCTGGAGTGATTTAGATAAAGCATTGATTCTAGGCCTTGAAATGATCCAGGAAATCGTAGAAACAATAAGAAGGATTTGAGAACATATTATGGTTGCCCAGAGTCGACAAAAGAGTTATGCGGATAAAAGAAGGAGGCCTTTGGAGTTTCAAGTAGGAGATAAAGTTTTTCTAAAAGTATCACCAACTAAGGGTATCAAGAGGTTCGGGGTGCGAGGCAAATTGAGTCCACTATATATTGGACCATATGAAATCATCGAAAAGTTGAATCCTGTAGCCTATCGCCTGGATCTGCCGGTAGAGCTAGAACACGTGCATAACGTATTTCACATCTCTTCGCTTAGAAAGTATACCCCAAACCCAAACCACGCCTTTGTACCTGAACCTATAGAAATCAGTGCGGGTTTAGTATATGAAGAGCAATTGATCCAAATACTAGATCGTAGGATTAAACAGTTACACAACAAGCAAATACCTCTAGTCAAAGTGCAATGGTCAAATCATACCTCCCAAAAAGCTACTCGGGAAACCGAAGAGGAAATGAAAGCCAAATATTTACAATTATTTGAGGTAATCTTGCATTATATGGAAAAGTCATAAGTTTCAAGGGCGAAACTCTTTAAGGGGGGAAGGTTGTAATAGCCCAACCCTAAAATTATTTAATTGTGTTCATTTATTTAATTACTTCATGTTCATAATTTTTTTTTTCTTCTCTCATTTCATTTATTTCATTTATTCACCCTGGTGAAAAAAAAATTTATTTGGGCCCTCACTTGACAATTCGAATTTTAATTGTTTATTTAATTGATTAACAAAAACTTTGGGAGAATTGACAGTAGGCCCTAACAAGTTTAACCTAAGTAATTTATTTTGTTTTTCGTAACATTTCAAAGCTGTAATTTTTAGTTTCGTAAAAACATTATCGTTACGAAGTGTTTTATTCCTGAACCCAATTTATTTCGGCCGTTTTGAAGCCCAATAAGTTTGCCTATGATTTTACACTAATTACCATGGTTAACATAACCATGTTAAGTTTAAAAGGTGATATTACTAGATAAAAACTCAGCCAAGAGAAGATTAGTCAACAAAGTTCAAAGTAAATCCAAAACTTCATCTTCTCTCTCCTCTCTCTCCCCTCCTCACGACAGGCAGCAGCTGGGCAGCCCTTTTGGGTTTTTTCCGGCCACTTTTCCAGCTTGCCCTGGTGGTATTCGGCCCCCCAATATCCTAGTACCTCAAGCTATCATCCTCCACCATCAAAACCCTTAAACGTCATCTCCATCTTCACTTATTTGCACTCAAAGTGAACAATCTTGAAATTAGTTTTTGATTGGTTTTGATTTTTATCTTAGTTTTGACTCTTGTATTGATGTTTTTGAGTGTTGATCATGATGTTTTGATAAGAAATAAGAGTTATTTTGATGTTGATCATGGTGGTGTTGAAGTTGGGTCATGCTAGGCTAGGGTTAGTCTTTGATCACGCAAACTTGATATTAAAGTGTTGGATTTTGATTCTTCTATCTTTGATTTGGTCATCTTCTAATATATTGGTGTCTATGTTGATGTTTTTGGTGATTTCACATGAGTTGGAGAGAGTCCAAGTTGGTCTTAAACTAGGGTTTTGGCAAATAATGCATGGTTTGGATTAATTTAGCCTTAAGGTTGGTTTATGTGGGTGTTTGATTGAAAAATGATCTCTTTTGGATATGATTATGAAGTGAGTTTGAGTGTGATGATTTTGTATGCTATTGGGATGGACCAAAGCTTGCTTACATGCTTTTAAAAAATGGTTTAAGTTGAGAATTTGTGTGAAAAAGAGAGGGAAAAGCTAAAGCAGTGAGGGCTGAAAATTTCAAGAAAACAAGGCAGATTTTGGCACTAAACGGGTAATGCACAGCCCAACCAAAAATTATGATTTTTGTTGGGTAGATAGCTCAGTGTGTTAGCTTTCAAAGGGCTCTTGAATCGCCTTAATCCGAGGTCTATGGAAAAAGTTATGATTGTTTTACCGAAACTGCGCAGAATGGACCAAAACTAACATGCTTTCGTTCTAGCCTCAGTTTGGGAATCCTATTGAGGGAATCAAGCTTAGTGTTCTAAATGAAAAATTTTTGGGCCTTCTTAAGCTTTCTATATTGGGGTTTTGAGTCTCAATCCGAGGTCGGATGATTAAGTTATGAGTCATTCTTCCTAAACCTCTATTATGCTTACTTTGCTTTTTCTAAATTATTAGCTATGAAATAAATACTTTTGCTAACTGTATATTCCTACAACGATAATTTTGTACAGAATCCAGGCCTAATCTATCATTCCTTCCACTTTTGTGCATAATATTCTTCCGTGAGCTTACATCTAAAAATTCCAGGTACGTTCATTGCTTCTATCTTTAGAAATCAACACATATTTATCAAAATTATAATGTTTTGGTAAGTACATCAATGAATCAGTTTAATCAGTAATTTCTCACATAATTAGTAATCCCATCAGTTATCAGTTACAGGGCATAGCCCTTTAGTTACCCACGCAGCTTTAGGCTAGGTCTCGATCGGCCTGGTAGGTGTACACCTATCTTCAGATCGTAACAGTTACTAGGGATTCACTATTAGATATTAATTGACAACGTAGTTTCATATTCATTTTATTCCCTGTGTTTAATTAAAAATGAATTGCAATACGGGCCCAATCAGTTTTTGTTTCATGAATGTTTAACAATACAGGAATTCATATATTGAACTTCGGCTCACATTTCGAAATGTTTTCCTGTTTTGTTTTAGGAAAGTGTTCAGGGAATCGCCCTCAGGCAGGCAGAATGGCTGAAGGGGATAAGTGAGCCGGGAAATCTTTATGAAATGGGGGTGTAGTATCGTTGAGATGTTATATCACCGTATTATGGAATATACTTTGGTGTTGAGATTGTATTTATTAATTTTTTTTCCAGAATTCTATACTTTGGTGCAATCTTTGACATGTTTGTATGGTTTTGATGTTAGAAAAACTTTCTATATTTATCGAAATGGTTTGATAGGTTGTAATGGTTTGAATACCTTTGATGGTAAACGTTGTTTATTATGGCTCAGTTTATCATGTACAAGTAAAGCCTTGTCCTTGTTTGGACGGCGGTAACACCTAATCATTAGGGTTATCATTCCTATTTAGGGAAAACTAGTGAAAGAAACGCAAATAGTGATTGATATATCTTTGAGGCGTTACAAGGGTATTACCCTATTATGTTAAATTTTTAAAGAAAAAGTGAAACCATAAAGGATTTCTAATTTTACCTTATTTCTCTTAAGCATTGAGCTTGCAAGTCCTATTTATTGCACATATAGTGCATCATGATTGGAACTGAAAATGAGACAACAAAATATTAAAAATGCATGGAAAAAATAAAAAGCAAACGACATATAAGAGACATTGAAAAATTAGAGTAACAAAATTAATGTGAAAATGAAGAAAAACAAATTTTAATAAAACGATATACAGTAATTGAAATTGAATTTATGGCATAGATCGTAAGATTGGCAGCATTATTGGAGAAGGTGGCATTACAGGTTGAGAAACATCCTATTCTTATATTCCAGGCAAAGATCAAACTCAAATACATTCATGTCAACTTGAAAAGCCAAAGGTTAAAGCCCAAAAAATGATTTAATTTCACTAAAGAAACATATCTAAAATTTAAGAAAATTGAATGAGCTAAATCATAATACTCACCACAAAAAAATTGAGACCAATCAAAACTAAGAGATATTAAACCTTAGTTGTCACAACTACACCAAATTAAACCTTGAAGAATAGATGCCCCAACAAATGAGAAAACTAAAATATATAAAGGAGATAGACATACTAACATATTCAATGTTGGCATGTGGACTTGATGCTAGCTTAGCAACAATGTTGAGGATTTGGGCTGGAAGATTATAATAGCTGATTTCTCACAATAATGGGTGGTATGCAAGTAAGAATTGAGATATTGTTGTGGGGAAGATAACTGAGGTATTTGAGGAAGAAACCCAAGAGGTAGATTATTTAAATTAAAAAAGAAAGAAATTGAGGATTTGTTTTATCTGATAAATAAATTAGTTAAGTAACCACATCAACAATTTTAGGTAAATTTGGGATATAAGGCAGAGTATGTATTGAATTGTCCTAGGCATGAGTTGGTTGCTACGGAGAGGAAATTTCTATTGTGAATTTTAAATCAAAGAGATAGAAGGTAGCTTTATTTATTTATTTGATCAAAGGCTGAGATATGATATCATACATAAATCAACGACTCGCACACCTCATTGCATGAGATTTTTGAATTAGAGGTGGGAATGTTGATTAGAAACAATTATTGCGCTAATCATTATATAAAGATATTAGACAATTACCACAATAGATTCCTACTTTTGCAAAAAAAATTACATAATGGTACCTCCTAACTTTTGTTGCAACTATTTTAGGGTCTCTAACTTTTCAAAAACTAAATTACTAGGTACCTTGACTTTTAAGAAAACTAATTTGTCTGTTTAGAAAGGCAATTTTGGCCTTAATGGAAACAAAATTAATTAAAAAACTCAAATCTCCTTCTTATAGACAATGAAATATGAAAAATAAAAACTAAAATGAAACATATGAGTTGAATTAGATAACAAAAATTGAATTTATATAAACTAATCTTATTAAAATATAATAAATTGATAGCACCCACAATTATGTTACATAAACAAAATAATATATGAAAATATAAAGAAATATAAAAAATTATATAAATAATCATAAGAAGTTTACACAACCTGTGAAAAATTATACTAAATACAAAACAATTACCCAAGCTAGGAAAATATTGTGCAATGAAAGAAAAATATATAAAATAATTTGGGAAAACCTAAAAAAAAAGGAAAAAGAAGGCCTACAATATTATAAATATCACAAAAAAAATTTAAAATGTGTTCCAAAAATATGACACAGTAATAATATTTATTAAATTAAGTCGTACTGCAGGAAAAGTTAGAAGAATTCAAGAAGCCTTATGTATATACGAATGAAATTAGCCAAATATGAAAAAGTATATATTTATAATTTTACTTTGGCCACCCTCCACCACCACAGCCCAACCTCATAACCATCCCCAAGCCCCCCAATCTAGCTATCTACCTAGATACCCTCCCCATGACTACTAAGAGGCTCTCCTACATAGTCCCCTACTCCCCTTCACCCCCAGCATGTAATAGCACTGCAACACCCCTACTCCCTATTGACGCACAACCCAACTTCACAACCATCCTCAGGCCCCTCTTCCCATCTACCTTCCTACCTACCTAGATACCTTCGCCAAAGACCACTAAGAGGCCCTCCAACACAATCCCCTTTACCCACACTGTAATAGCACTACACAGCCCCAGTCCCTGATGACGAACAACCCAACCTCACAACCATCCCTGAGCCCCCCAATCTAGCTTCCTAACTACCCAGATACCTTCTTGTAAGACCACGAAGAGGCTCTCATAGTCCCCTTCATCCCCAACCTGTAATAGCACTATAACACCACCAGTCCCTGATTATGCATAACTCAGCCAATCAACAATAAAGCCCGCCTCCCCCACCTTGCCTTCTCTTTCTTTTCTAAACCACTAACTAGTCTACCTCTTAAACCACTAGCAATGCAATAATGCTTTCAGTAACAAAGGTAGAGGGATCCGGTATCATAGCAAAATATTATCCGGTCTCCCCCTCTTTCGATTTCTCTTATGCACTTGGGCCTTAAAACACTATCACTAGACCCACGAAGTTCAATAATTGTTAATCTTGTGCTAAGATCATAGGCAAGCTAGCACAACCAATCAGGTCAACAAACTGGCCCAACTTTATTGAAATCGAAAATGATATAGATTAATCATGAGTTGGATAAAACACACCACCAACTTCGAATTAGGGCCCTTAACAGATAAAATGGATAAGTTACACCACCATGAGGCATACCAAGACTTACTATAACACCACCCAAACTAGCCAAAGTAAGACATAAGCTAGAGAGAGTTTGATGGGAAAAACCAAGGTTCTACTTTCATTCAGCAACAACTAAGTGATAGAAGCTGACAATTTAGCTTTTAAACAAAGCCTTGCACCTCTTATGCAATAGCTAGCTAATGTAAAAGCTGGCTAGAAACAATAAAGTTTAGAAAACATAATACAATACATAATTAGCATAGTTACTAAAAGAGCTTTGACACCTCTTTTGCTTGCTAGCCAAGACTCATAAGATGAAGCTAATACATCATCCAAGATCAATTAATAATGACCAAGAAATGCAAGTTATAGGTTAATCCTTGAGATTTGCATGACCAAAGTGTAAGTGGGCAGCAGCTAGTGAACCATTGGACGAAAGGTTTTTTTCTTAAACTTGTGTTGGATAAAGGCTGACACTAGTTACTCTTGTTCTGGAATTTTAAGGTCAATTACGACAATAGTTTAGACAGCTTTTCATAACCTTAAACTTGCTAAAATTAGGCTGCAAAGTAGAGTCAAAGTTGACTCGCCATTAGCCTACTGGACTAAAATCTGGACTAGGTTGACTGAGCTGTATTGATCAATCGGATGTCCAAAAGTGTGGGGGAAACTTATCATCTAATAGCTATAGTGTAAGCTATAACATGAGCTAATTTACTCCCCAAGTGATGCATTAAGGCGTCAGCAAATCAAGTAATAGTCGAGCTCATGCATTCAGCTAGGGTTAGACCTTGACTTAGAACGTCCTAGACCTTTGCTGGTATGGACTTAGCTGGAGTAGGTTGAGTTGAGTGATATAAGATGATACGTGAGTAATTCCTACAAAGGGGAATAATTGATGTAAGGCACTCTAAGAGCAATTCCTATGGGAAAGATTCCCACACGGAGAAATATTAATCACTCAATTTAACTCAATTCTGATTCATAACCTACCTTCTCCAATTACATAAAGGGTTTATATAACCAAGAGACTAACTAGCATTAGGAAACCTAAATGATAAGATACAAACCAGAAAAGGATAAAAGTATATAATCTAATATTATCCTAATAGACTACAAAACTAAATCTTGATAAAACAAAACTAAGTATCCGTATTTTGACTATCTTAAAATATGCTTAAAATAACCTATGAAAATAATTTGAAAAATACAAATGATCTTCAATATCAAAATATTTTAATTTCCTATATATTTTTACCAATTTTTTACTCTTAATATTCTGCTTCATTCTCTCCCAATTGGAAGAAAACACTCATCCTCGAGTCTTGAAATGAGGACGAGTTATGAGTAAGCAAATAGAATTGATGCGGCTTCACTATAGATGTTATAAATTTCACGCTTTAAACACTTCTTAAGCACTAATATCCATGTGAACAATGGATGAGCTTTAGTTTTTTGAAAGAATGTTTCAGGGATTAAAAATTTAGCATCATGGTTAGGAACTCTTTGGATAATGCAAATGTCTTCTACCAAATTTTCGTGGTCAATGGTGGGAAGGTTACTTTCATAAATGTTTGAATGCCCAATCACTTTGTCTTGATCCTGCGTAACATCTTAAAAAAGGACATAATGCAACAAGCTTCTTGGTTCATCTGATCAAAATAGTTACCCTGAAGACCAATCGTCGTGCTTAGATCTGAAATATAATGATTCTCTATTCTGAGGGGGATACTCTCTTATAGCCTCATCTAGAAAACTTTCCTCTTTGATAACTCCCTATCACATGCTTCTAGGTAGGTTGGATTTGTCTTGTCCAAGTAAGAACTAGATTGTTCCCTAGAAGCCCTTCAAGAAGGAACCCTATAATCTTCAACAGAATGTTGCCAAGGTATTACAAGAGTTTTATGAGTTTCAAAGTCCAGTTTCTGGCTAGGAACATGTAGTCTATAACCTCATATGAATTTACTAGTGAAGTAAAGATCCAACTCACAACAATCTTAATAAATTTGACGCCCCTGAAGCTTGCAAAAGGTTTTATAGCATCTCTTGGGGAATAAAAATTCATTTGAGCATGAAATTCACCTATCATCTAAAACCTAGCGATGTTTTCTGCATCCCTATAAAGAGAGAAAACATTGTAATAAGCACATGTTATAACCAGCTGTGACTTGTTATGTATGATTATGAAAAAGGCACAATGGTGTTTGTCGGACCAATGCATTTCCCTATATATAATGTTCACACAGACAAAATAAAAACTTCATGCGTAGGTTTAAAAGGTAGCAAACTGATTTTAGACAGTTGGAGGTCTGGAATATGAAATTAGCGCAACACTAATTTGGAAACTTTTGTATTTTGATTTTCTTTTGTCTAGTAAGGTAGATATGAGATCAAAGTAAATAGAAGAAAGAAGGTTAACAATTAGACCAAGAGAAGGAAAAGACAGTGGCTAAATCGACAACCTCTGATATCAAATTGATGTAGGATGCTCTAAGAGTAATTCTTACAAAGAGGAATAATTGGTGCAGTTCCTTCTAAGAGTACACGGGGAAATACTACTACTTAATTTAACTCAATTCTCATTCAAAATATGCCTTCTCCAATTACATAAAGGGGTTTATATAACTAAGAGTCTAACTAACATTAGAAAACCTAAATGATAAGTATAAATTAGAAAATGATTAAAAAAATATAAAAACTAATATTATCCTAATAGATTAGAAAACTAAATCTTGATAAAATATTATTAAATATCCTTATTTTAACTATCTTAAAATACGCTTAAAAATAACATATGAAAATAATTAAAAAATATAAAGGATCTCAAACATTAAAATATTCTAATTTCCTATATATTTTGCTAATTTTTTGCTCTTAATATCATGTATCACTTAGTTATTTCTGTAGTTATCTACATCATCCTCCCTTTGTTGAAGAGAATTTGCCTCAAATTCTTAAGGGGCTTGTCATGCAAATATGGGCTCAAGTTAGCCACATTAAAAGTTGTTGAAACCCCATAATCTCGAGGAAGCTGAACCTAATAAGCACTGTCATTAATTCTCTCCAAGACCTCAAAAGGACCATCTTCCCTAGTACTCAACTTGGATTTCCTCTACTATGGAAATCTCTTCTTCCTCAAATGTATCCACACCAAATCTCTAGGTTGGAAGATAACCCTCTTCCTATGCTTTTTAGCATTTGCTTGATAACTAGTATTGCTCTTCTTAATCTTCTCCCTTACCTTGTCGTGCAACTCTTAGATTTCTTTGACTCTCCTTTTAACCTCAACACTTGGCTTTCCTTCTAAAGCTCTTGAAGTTAAGTATCTTCGAGTTAAGGGATCAACCCCATACATTATCTTGAAAGAAGAAAGGCTAGTAGCCTTATGTGGAGTTATGTTGTATGCAAACTCAAATTGAGACAGTAGTAGATCCCAAGCTTTAGCATGTGATTTGATTATCACGCTTAGGATAGTTCTAAGAGTTATGTTGGTGAACTCTATTTGGCCCTCTGTCTAGGGGTGATAGGTGGTGTAGTACTTGAGTTTGGTCCCTATCTTTTTCATATGGAGATCCAGAAATGATAGAGGAACTTGGTTTTCCCTATTGAAGACAATGGACCTAGGTATACCATGTAGCCTCATAGCTTCTTTGAAGTGTAACTCAGCAACTTGAGCGACATCATTTGTCTTGGGGCAGGCAATAAAATGAGACATTTTGGAAATGTTGTCTATAACCACAAAGACTGAATCTTTTCCCTTTGTGTCCTACGTAAACCTAGCACACAATCTATGTTCATATTTGTCCACGTAACTAAAGGTATTGACAATGGTGAGTAAAGCCCCTAAGGCAATGAATAACTCTTAGCCACTTGGTAGGTGGCACACCTCTTGATGATGTCTTGGACATCCTTCGACATTCTTAGAAAGTAATAGCACTCTTTTAACATACTAATAGTCATGTTCTCTCCCTAATGCCTAGCTAGGGCTCCTCCATATAACTTCCTAGTTAACAACTCCATTGTGCCATATCTGGGAACACACAATATGTTCCCTTTGAATAAGTGTCCTTCATGCATGAGGTATTCCCCTTTGGGCTTCTGCTCATACTGCTCATACACAGAAGTCCTCATCTTGCTCATATAATTCCTTAAAGTGCTCAAAACCCAAGATACAAGTTTTTAGTTAAAATAGGAGTAGGTGTCTCCTAGACAGTGCATCAATGCCTTGGTTTAGCTTGCCTGACTTGTGCTTGATGGTGAAATGGAAGGACTATAGGTACTCTACCACGTCGTATGACTTGTGCCTATATGACTCATACAAGGAAGTCCTCATCTTGCTAATACAAAGCCTTAAAATGCTCAAAATCAAAGACACAACGTTTTAGTTAAAATAGGAGTAGGTATCTCCTGGATAGTGCATCAACTCCCTCGTTTAGCTTACCTAACTTGTGCTTAATGGTGATATGGAAGAACTGTAAGTACTTTACCCACTTTGTATGTCTAGCATTGAGATTGTGCTTCCCTTGCATATGCTTTAGAGCCTCATGGTCAGAGTGAATAATGAACTTATTGGCAATGAGATAATGGCTCCAATGCTCCAAACACCTTACTATTGCATATAATTCTTTATCATAAGTTGAGTATTTTCTCATAGAATCACACAGTTTCTCACTAGAGAAGGATAAGGTCGTCTCTTCTTGATCAAGACTCCTTCAATGCCCACCTTAAATACATCACTTTCAACTTCAAAGGCCTTCTCAAAATAGGGAAGGACTACAACCGAAGTCTGAGTTAGTTTGGTTTTAATCTCCTTAAAGGCCTATTGAGCCTTTGGATTCCATTGAAATGAGGTTCCCTTAATCACTCATGTTGTCGGTGCCATGATGGTGCTGAAGTTTTTGATGAATCTTCTATAAAATGAAGCTAATCTATAAAAGCTTCTCACATCATGTATGCTATTTGAAATTAGACAGCATTTGATAGCCTCTGCCTTGCTTTTATCTACTTAAATACCTTTAGGATTGACAATGTACCCAAAAAAAATCACCTCATTGGTGAAGAAGGTACACTTCCTGAGTTTTCCATGTAGTTACTTTTTTCTCAAGTACTTGGATCACTTTCCTGAGATGGTTTGAGTGATTCTGTTCTACCTTATTGTAAATTAGAATATCATCAAAGTAAACAATAACAAACTTTCCAATAAAGGGTCTAAGATGTTGGGTGTGTTTGGGAGCCCAAAAGGCATGACCAACCACTCAAAAAGACCTCTCTTTATCTTGAATGGATTTCATTCATCACCATCCTTGATTCTAGTATGATAATAACGACTTCTTAAATCTACCTTAGGGAAGACTCTAGAGCTATACAACTCATCCAACATATCTTCTAACATTGGAATGGGAACTACACTTGATAGTTATCTTGTTTATATTCTGTTGTCAAAACATATCCTTACACTCCCATCCTTTTTAAGTACAAGCAAGGCTAGTACTGCACATAGTCTAGGGCTTTCTATAACCATTCTCCTAGCTATAAGTTCTTCAATAAGCTTTTGACCTCCTGGGTGGCCTTAGGGTTTATCTTATAAGCTAGTTTATTTGGCAAAATGGCTCTTGGGATAAGATTAATATGATGCTGGGTGGACTTATGTGGTAGGTCATATGGTATCTCTTCTAGAAATACATGCTCGAAATTACTAAGGATGGCTACTGCCTTAGGATGTAAGGCCAGCTAGTTTCAGGTTCAGCTTAAGAGTGAAGGATCCACTCTCTAAATGTCCTAAACTTATGTTGGGAAGCCTTACGGGTAGGTTCTATTAGAGTGAGTAACAATTCAATTTATTAAGGGTTTCTTTGTGATTTGTGTTTAGGTAGTTAATGTAGGGTTAAAATGCTACGGTAATCTTCTTACCATCCTTAGTAAAGGAATAGGTGTTAACATAGCCATCATACATAAATCTTTTGTCAGATAGCCATGGCCTCACTAATAGTGCATGACACATATTCATAGGGATTATATCACAGCAAACCTCATCAAAGTAGTTTTCACCAATTGAAAAAGAAACTAAACATACTGAGATACTTAAAGGCCCTTACCTTAGTTTAGCCACCAAATGTTGTAAGGGTCTCAATAGACTAAGATTTGCAATCCAAGTGTCTCAGCCAGCTTGGTAGAAGCCACGTTTAACTCAGCTCCCTTTGTTAATGATCAAGGAACAAATCTTTCCTTGTATAGCGCACCTACTATGAAAAATACTCCCTCTTTAGTCATCCTTGGGGTTGATCTAGGTATTTAAGGCTCTTTTGGTCACCAAAAGCTATCCTTCGTCTAGTTCAACGACACTTTGCTCTTCCCTTGCTCTTCTATCAAGCACACTTTTCTTTCCTCCTTGTGGACTGCTTCGTACTTGGCCAGAGTGATCACTCTTCTATTTGGACATTTCCTTGGCACTTATAACACCTTACATTGGAGTTGAACCCTGGTAGGGGTCTATTCTGAGGCATTGGGGTTCTTGGTGCCACTTGAGAAGAGCTACTAGGAGGTTTGGAAGTTAGTTGAGCGCTCCTTGTTAAAGGGGGCTTTTAAGGAAAGGCTTTGGTGTTTCTTTCTTGACTGGTTAGCATTTTTTTATTACTTAACTCTATGAGCCAGAACGGACACATCCCCAAATGTTGGTGCATTACTGCAGTTCAACCACATCGGAGTACCTTAGGCCCAAACCATAAAGATGACATAGAGCCTTGAGTTAAGTTTGGATCTGTGTGTAGCTGTCTTGGAGGTTGGAAGGGGGAATGAACGTATCATTGGGCTTGAACTTCATCTTGGCTAAGGTTCTGATCTTTCCCTTCCTTTTCTTGGCTCTTTTAGCACATATGTTGGTCCATCATAAGGAATCATACTTCATAGGTTGAAGGTCACTAACTTGACCTTCTTTCCTTCTAGTATGTCTTTGTAATCAAGGACTCATTCTACTTTATATAGCTAGTCAATAAACTCCAGGATCAAGTCTTCCTTAAAGTTCTGGCACTTCAACATTGATGTCAAGGCTTTGTTGGCATTGTCTCCTACCTCTCCTAGTCCATGGTTCAAATTTATCTCCATTTAAACGGCTAAAAGGGTTGCCTTGACTATTAGACTCATCTGAATATGCTTTAGGTGAGCTACCTGACTGAGAATGCAAGGCTCTTCTTCTATTATTAAGGGATTTCCCAAGTTTCTGCCTTAGATATTCATTCTAATTCTCTATATATTCATTATTATTGATTAAGGCCTCAAATTTATCTCCCAAGCTCATACTGTTACTCATTTTGTCAAGATTGACCGACTAATTCTTTATAAATTGATGTGTTTGGAGTTAAGGTTTGTACTTGAGGTTGGAAGTAAGGATAAAAAGAGTAGCATAAGCTCTGATATCAAATATAATGTATTTTCTTGACAAAAGGTAGGAATTGAGTTGTAATATTACAAGCAAGCTAGCACAGGCAATAAGTCAGCAAACTAAGCCAGCTTTATTCAAAGGAAAATAGATAGACTCATCTTGAGTTGGATAAGACACACCACCAACTTAGAACTAGGGCCCTTGGCAGCTAAATAGATAACTCACACCACCATGAAGCATGCCAAGCCCTACTAGAACACCACCGAAACTGGCCGAAGTAAGTGATAAGCTAAAGAGAGTTTGAGGGGGAAAGAGCAAACTTCTACCTTCATTCAATAACTACTAAGTGATACAAGCTAAAAATGTGGCTTTTAAACAAGGCCTTACAACCCGCATATAATGGTTAGCTTCGGTAAAAGCCCAGCTGGAAATAATGCAGTTAAGAAATAAAATACGATGCATAATTAGAAAAGTTACTAAAAGAGTTTTGACACCTATTGATGGAGGTTCATCTATGCAGCCCAGTTTGGACCTACAAGTTAGTCAAGGTAGTCCAAATTTACTAGCCAAAATCCAAGGAATGACTCAAATTCTGCTGGTGTAAAAAACAAAAGGTCCTGGGTTCGAGTCTAAACAAAGGCCCGATTTTGTGCACGCCTAGGTTGCAATAAGATTTAAGTCCAAATTTTTTGCTTACTATGATATTCAAAGAATTTAGCTACCAAAGCATGCAAATAAGTTCAAGTTAAATCAAGCACAAGTTGAAGATTCAAGCACATTTTGTTAACCATGCCGGATTAGCGCCTAATCTGACCCGATTTGGTTTTTAGGTGTTTTGAGCACCTTAACTCTGGTTTAGCCTTGATTTCATAATAGGAGGGTTTGTTAACATCCTGAGGATTCCTCCTACGCAAGGAAACCAAGTCAAAGTCAACAAAAGAAAGGGATACGTGGCTGTACAAAAATCGAGTAAAATCAGCTCCTTGAGATCGGTTACTTCACCAGGAGGTTTTCCCTCTTAGGAGTGTTTGCTAGAGTTCTCTCCTTGCCTTGTTAGATACCTAGGAAATATAGAAACATCCTCATGCTCTCCTTAATGCCTAGTAATGTGTATAACCACTAGAATGCAAAGGAGAAGACAGTAAGCAAAATCTAGTTAGCCAGCCATAAAGGGGGAGGGATAGCAACCTTTTCTCTCTCTCCTCCACGTGCAAGAAAGTCCTTTAAGCTAAGTAACATGATCAAAGTTGAGTTTAGTCATTAGCATTTTGTTTTATCAGACTCAGTGTTTGTAATTAGCTTAAAACTCAGCAAGCTTTGCGACTTCTATTAGCTTAAACTAGTTTAGAGGTTTCCTAAGTAGGAAGAAACCTCCTCCCTTCTAAAGCAGCAAAGAAGGGATGTGCATAAGGAGTTTTGTAAACTCATTTTGTGACCAGTTTTCAACCTTGAATGAAAGAAAGTTGAGCTTTGCTCATTTGAATGTTTAAACATTTTACTTGCTTATCCTTACTTAGGCTGAGCTAAGTGGTGATCAAGTGAGTCTTAATCCTTGTTTAGGTCATATTTCTATGTCCTAAATAAGATTAAGGGTAATAAGGTTGTTGTTGGTGGTGATTATGTATCTAAGAATAGAGTTAGTTACATTTAATCTCTCCCTCTCATTATTCAGATTCACCTAAACTCTAGCTAAAGTTCAAATTTGTTTAAGCTAACTTGTATTCAATCTTGAGTGTGAGCTGAGTTCTTGTGTTCGTCCATCATTTTTTGTATCATAACTAAGTTTCTTCTTATCCTTGAAACCAACCCCAACATACCCTAAACACCAACCCGTTTGAATTAAAATTCGGGCATGAGTGCAAGCATGACTTTAGAAGAGAAATTTGAAGCTTTGATGTGGAGTTATCAAGCTATTTCATCTTCTGATCAAGAGTTTAAGGACTCTAATCCAAGAGCACAAGAACCAAAAGTAGTACTTGAAGCGGAAATTGGGCGAAGCAATGAAACACAAGAAGAAAACTTTAGCTATCCCAACCGGTTCTATTCATGGTGAAGAGGGCGAAGAAGCCAGCAATCCTTTAAGTTCTTTAAGTGAGAGTGAACCTCAAAGAAGGACACGAAGGGCACGTAGACAACCAGCCAACTCTAATGATTTTAGAGGTGAGGAGTTTGAACTTTGAAGGCAAACTAGACCTGGATGAGTTTTTGGAGTGGATGCATACTGTTGAAGGGATCTTTGATTAAAAAGAGGTCCTGCAGGATAAGAAGGTGAAATTGGTAGCTCTTAGACTCAGAAAGTATGATTTACTTTGGTGGACAAATTTGTGTGCTAAACGAGTAAGAAACCGAAAGGAGAAGGTCGGAACATGGAGAAGATAAAATCCAAGCTCAAATCTCGGTTTTTACCTGTCCCTTTTATACAAGACAGTTACTCCCAACTACACAACTTAGCTCAAGGAAGTATGAGTGCTGAGGAGTACACAAGAGTGTTTGAAAAACTCCTAATCAAGTGTGATATTCAAGAGCATGAAGAGTAAACCATTGTTAGATACTTGGGGGGTCTTGATCCTAGGTATTCTAATGTAGTTGAATTACAACAATACTCAACTTTTGATGATGTTTGTATTCTAGCCCATAAAGTTGAGCAATAATGAAAGTACAGGCCTTTTAAACATGAATTCCCTAAGCCTCCACTTCGTAATCAACCCTTTAACAAGGGCAATTCAAGTAACCCTCCTAAACCTACAGCCCTAATTACCTCCACCTAACAAAGAACCCCATTTCCATTAAAAAAAAAAAAACCAACCCCTACAAAATCAACCTAATCGTAGTCCAATGAGTACCAGAAGATGTTTCAAATGTTAAGGACTTGGCCATATTACCGTGGACTACCCAAATAGAAAAGTAATCACTTTGGCTAAATAGGAGGCCATAAAGGGGGATGAAATTGAAGAAGAGAAGGAGGATAATGTGGCGGATGATCAGGAAGAAAATTAGGAGGAAGCAGATGAAGGAGAGATGCTTGTTTTGAGGAAAGTTCTAAGTGTTCAAAAGGGAGTTAAAGATGAACAAAGAGAGAACATCTTTCACTCCAAGTGTACGGTCCAAAGAAGAGTGCATTCATTGATCCTCGATGGAGGAAGTTGTGCTAATGTGGTTTCACTTAGCATGATTGAAAGATTAGGCCTCCAAGCTACGGCTCATCCACACCCTCATAATATCCAGTGGTCAAATCAAAGCAAAAGGTTACAAATTAACTCTAGGGACTTAATTTCCTTTTCCATTGGAAAGAATTACCAAGATGAGTTATGGTGTAACATAATTCCTATGGACGCATGACATATCCTGTTAGGGAGATCGTGGATGTATGATTAGAAGGTGATGCATAATGGATTCCTAAACACGAACTCCTTCTCCAAGGGAGGAAAGAAGATGACCTTAGTACCATTATCCTCTTCTGAACTTCACAAAAATAAACCACCAAAAAGCCCAGAACATTCGAATTTGCTTCCTACATATGGTGAACCTCTATCAAAAGCCTTTTATCATGAATTTAGAGCTTTTAAAAAGTGGATACTTAGACTTGGAAAAACTGACCTAAGACCTAAAGCCTGAATCAAATGATCCGGACCCATACCTGACTTGACATCTGAAATAATTTTATCTGAAAGTGGATCCAAAACAAGAATTGACCCGAACCATACCCGATCCGAAAGTTTCTACAAAGTTGTTTATTTTGCATGCCAAGCGTATTGGATCAAAAATCGGTTGACCTGAAGTCGACCCTAACCGAAGTTCACCTGATTCAAACTGAATCGACTCAAAATATCACTTAACCCGAAATATGACCCGATCCAAACTTAACCCAATCCATACCGTAACCGAATGACCCATTTTCTAGGTCTAGCTATTCAAGAAGAGTCCAAATCCCCCCGCCAAGCCATCACTTCAGCCATTTTGACACATAAACGATTTAACCATGTTTTCCTAGAAGAAATACCCTCACATTTATCCCCCAAAAAGAGATATCCAACATCATATTGATCTTATCCTAGGATCCATTCTTCCAAACAAACCAACTTAGTAAATGAACCCCAAAGACACCATGCAAATTCAATGCGAAGTGGAAAAATTGATGTCAAAAGGGTTTGAGAGTCCTTAAGCCCATGCGCCATTCTAGCTCTTTTAGTTCCAAAGAAAGACAGGAGTATGCGCATGTATGTAAACAACCATGCTATAAAGAAGGTTACAATTAAGTATAGGTATCCTATACCTAGACTTGAAGATATATTGGATGAACTACATGGTTCAAGGGTATTTTCTAAGAGTAATTTAAGAAGCGGTTATTATCAAATCAGAATCAGAGAATGTGATAGGTGGAAAACCGCTTTTAAAACCAAAGGAGGCTTATTTGAGTGACTTATTATGCCATTCGGCTCATCCAATGCTCCCACTACTTTTATAAGGCTTATGAATCAAGTATTTAGGCCTCATATTGGTAAATTTGTGGTGGTTTATTTCAATGATATGCTGATTTACAGCAAGACTAAAAGAGAGCACCAAAACCATCAAATCCAGATGATGATGGTTCTTCAAGAAGAGAAGTTGTTTGGTAACCTTAAAAAGTGCACCTTCTTCTCAAATGAGGTGACTTTTTTTAGGTTATATTATTATTGATCATGGCATCTAGGTAGAAGAGTGCAAGGCTGAAGCAATTCAGACATGGCCTACTTCAAAAAGCATACATAATGTACGAAGTTTTCATGGATTTGCTTCTTTTCATAGGTGGTTTGTAAGAAACTTTCGTACTATTATGGTTCCTATGACTGAGGTTTTTAAGGGTACATCTTTCAAATGGACCCCCAAAGGCCAATATGCCTTTAAAGAGATTAAAGACAAGCTAACTCAAGCACCAGTGTTAACTTTACCATGTTTTGACAAAGTTTTTGAGATTGAGTGTGATGCATCTGGCATGGCATAGGTGGCGTGCTCACTTAAGAAGGAAAGCCTCTAGCCTTCTTTAGTGAGAAATTATGTGATTCAAGAAGAAAATACTCCACTTATGATAAGGAATTCTATGCTATTGTCCACTATTTAGGGCACTAGAGTCATTACTTAATGGCTAATAAGGTTATTTTACATTCTGAAGATGAGGCCCTAAAGTATATTCAACGGCAGCACAAATTGAACTCATGGCATGCTAAATGGGTGGAATATCTCTAGTCATTCCATTTCACACTCAAGCATCAGTCTGGGAAGCTCAATCAAGGTGAATATGCATTATCTAGGAGGCACTTGTTACTATTCCAGTTAGATACATGTATTTAGGTTTTGAACATCTAAATGTGTTGAAGATGAAGACTTTGGGGAGCTTTATTTAGCTTGTCAAAAGCATCCCAAAGGTGATTTTTCGGTCTAGGAAGGCTATTTGTTCAAGGTTACTTGCTTATGCATTCCAATGTGCAGTACTAACTTTTGATTCGAGGAGTTCATGGTGGCTTGTTAGCTGGTCATTATGGCAAAAACAAGACTCGTATCATGTTAAGAGAACATTATTATTGGCCAAGCATGAGTAGAGACGTCCAAGACATCTTAAGGAGGTGTGCTACATGTCAAGTGGCTAAAAGTCACTTGTTACCCCAAGGATTATACACGTCTCTACCAGTTCCCGCTCTTTCTTGGGCTGATGTGAGTATGGATTTTATCCTAGCCTAACGTAAAACCCAAAGGAACAAAGATTCAATCTTTGTAGTGGTGGATTGGTTTTCCAAGATAGCCTATTTCACACCCTGTAACACGACAAATGATGCTACACATATTATAGAGTTATATTTCAAAAAGGTGATGAGATTTACATTGTATCCTATGATCTATTGTTTCATATCGAGGTACTAATTTTCTTAGTCATTTTTGGATTACTTTATGGAAGAAAATAGATACTAAACTCAAGCATAGTATCACTTGTCATCCACAAACAAGCAGCCAACTTGAGGTAACTAATTGAACCTTAGGCACACTCCTAAGAGCTTTGATTAAACCTCAGTCAAAAGGTTGGGATTTGTTACTCCACTATCCTGAATTTGCTTACAACAAAGCATCTAACAAGCCTACTGGCTTATCTCCATTCAAGGTGGTCTATGGAATTGATCCCCTAATCCCCTTGACCTTGTCCCATGGCCTATGGATAAAAAGCCAAGCATGGATGCTGCTAAGCAAGTGGAAGAAGTCCGAAAGCTCTATGAACAAGTGAAGGGCATAATTGAAAAGGCTAACATGTCATACCAAGCCTAAGCCAACAAAAGAAGAAGGCATTTCAACCTGGAGACCTAGTTTGGATCCACCTTAGAAAAGAGCATTTTCCATCAAAACATAAAAACAGACTTATGCCAAGAGCCGATGGTCTGTTTGAAGTCTTAATGAGTTAATGATAATGCATGCAAGGTTTATTTACCTACGGACTATGGCATTTCAGACACATTCAATGTGGCAGATTTGAACCCACATTTGGAGGATGATTACCTAAATGATTTGAGGTTAGATTCTCTTCAACATGGAGAGGATGATGGAGGTACATCTATGTAGCCTAGTTTGACTAAATAGTCAGTCAAGGCAATCCAAATTTACTAGCCAAAGTCCAAGGAATGACCCAAATTCTGTTAGCGTAAAAAACAAAAGGTCCCGGTTCGAGTCCAAGCAAAGGTCTGATTTTGTGCACGCTATTTCTTAGGTTGCAATAAGGTTTAAGTCCAAATTTTTTGCTTAGTATGATATTCAAGAAATTTAGCTACCAATGCATGCAAAGAAGTTCAAGTTAAATCAAGCCCAAGTTGAAGATTCAAGCACATTTTGTTAACCATGCCAAATTAGCACCTAATCTGATCTGGTTTGGCTCATTAGGTGTTTTAAGCATTAACTCTGATTTAGCCTTGATTACTTAATAAGGGGCTTGTTAGCATCATGAGGATTCCCCCCCAAGCAAGGAAACCAAGTCAAAGTCAGTAAAAGAAAGGGATAAACAACTGCACAAAAATCGAGTAAAATCACCATGAGGTTTTCCCTCTTAGGAGGGTTTGCTAGAGTTCTCTCCTTGCCCTGTTGGATATCTAGGAAAGATGGAAACATCCTTATGCTCTCCTTAATGCCTAGTAATGTGTATAACCACTAGAATGCAAAGGAGAAGACACCAAGCACAATTTGGTTAGCCAACTACAAAGGGGGAGGGGTAGCAACCTTTTCTCTCTCTCCTCCATGTTTAAGAATGTCCTTTAAGCTAATTAACATGATCAAGGTTGAGTTTAGTCATTGGCATTTTGTTTTACTAGACTTATTGTTTGTAATTAGCTTAACTTAGCATGCTTTGCTAGTTTTACTAGCTTAAACTAGTTTAGAGGTTTCCTACGTAGGAAGAAACCTCATCCGTTCCTAGGTAGCACAGAAGGGATGTGCATAAGGAGTTTTGTAAACTCAATTTGTAACCAGTTTTCAACCTTGAATGAAAGAAAGTTGAGCTTTGCTTCTTTGAACATTTAAACACTTTACTTACTTATCCTTACTTAGGCTGAGCTAGGTGGTAATCAAGTGAGTCTTAATCCTTGTTTAGGTGGTGTTTCTATGTCCTAAATAAGATTAAGGGTCCTAAGCTTGTTTTTGGTGGTGATTATGTATCTAAGAATAGAGTTAGTTACATTTAATCTCTGCCTCCCATTATTCGGATTCACCTAAACTCTAGCTAAAGTTCAAATTTGTTTAAGGTAACTTACATTCAATCTTGAGTGTGAGTTGAGTTCTTGTGTGCATCCATCACCTATTTTGCTTGTCAACCTGGACTAAAAAGTTGCCAAGATAATACATCATCCAAGACCCATTAATAATAAGCAAGCAATGTAAGTTGCAGTCTAATCCTTAAGATTCGCCTGGCCAAAGTGCCCACTAACTAGTGAACCATTGGACAAAATATTTCCTCTCGAACTTGTGTTGGATAAGGGTTGATGCTTGTTGGTGTTGTTTGGGAATTTTAAGGTCAATTAAGACAATATATTAGGCACCTTTTGATGACCTTAAACCTGCCAAACTGAGACTGCAAAGTCAAAACAAACTTGACTCTCTAAAACTAGGCCAACTGGACTGAAATTTAGACTAAGCTGATCCACTTTAAGTTGTATTGATCAATTGGGTGTCCAAAAGTTTGGGGGCAATTTTTATCATCAAATAGATGTAGTGTAACTTACAAAATGAGCTAAGTTACTCCCTAAGTGATGTACTAAGGCCTCAATAGATCAAGTGACAGAATGCATGCTTGAAAGTGAAGCTCATGCATTCAGCCAGGTTTGGACCTTAAGTTAGAACTTCTTGGACCACTGCTTGTATGGATTGAGCCGGAGTAGACTGAGTTGAGTTTTTCTGGGGTCATCTACATCATCTTGATGTGGCAAAGGTGGTAATGAAGGGCAGTGGGTAGGCAGGGTCTGTCATCATTGAATGTAGTGGGATTGGAGGGGTTAGGTGGGTGTGATAGCTAGGCATGTTATTTGTTTTGGGCTTAATTTTGATTTTAGATTATTAATTTTATCATATTTTTCATATTATGTTTATAGCATTCTATTTTGTTTTCATATTTGTTGCTGGATTTTTCTTTTTTTTTTTTGCATTTAATTAAGGGCAATTACATCATTTAATTTAAAATAGGTACCTAGAAAAAATTATTTCATCAAAACTTAAGGTACCTTATAATTATTTTTAGAATGTCAACGTCCTAAAAATAGTTATACCAGACGTTAGGGTACCATTGTGGTGTTTTTTTGCCTACTTTTGCGGCAACTTTCATATTGCTACAATACTTTTGATATTTGTAGGTTGTTGTAGCAATTTGGAATTTGTCACAAAAAAGTTGCTACAAAAAGTCAAATTTGCTGTACTGATCAAGCTCTTTTCTTTTCAAATTTCAATGAATCAAGTTCCCTAACATTTGGACAACATGTGATCATCCTAACTCAAGCTTAAATTTGGAAGGTTAAAACTACACTTCAGTCACTGTCCAAGCTCTCAACTAGTTTATTAAATTTCGTGGGCCTTTTGGAGTGCAACCAATTCTATACTAGAGCTTAGGACGTTAATTTTCATATGAACAAAGTTCCAAGCAATTGCTCTCAAAGTAAAGTGTGTCCAACAACTAAACCCATTGCCAAGAATTCAGGGTATGATTTTTGGATACGTGTTTGAGAAGTTAGATATTAAACATATGAAAATTGTATATTTTGGTAGGCTATTGTAATTGTATGTATCTAATGCTATAATTAAGGATAGATAATTAAAGAAAGATTCCATGTTTCCTTAAAATTGGGGATAAAATCACCAAATAATTAATTTTAAAAACAACCCTTATAGAATTTTTTTTTTTTTTTTGGTTGATAGCAACAACCCTTGTTGCTATTTCTAAAAGTAAATATCATATTACCAAAATTAGTTATTTCTTATTTGACCCCCAATTTTAAGGAAGCATGGGATCTTTCTTTTTATCATCTATCCATAATTTTAGCATTAAAAATATACAATTTCAATAATGTTTTTTAAATTATTACCAAATAAAAAATTAAAAGAAAAATCACCATTCTAATATTTTGTCGCATATCATTTTCTCTAAGTGTCAAGCAAAAAGAAAATTGGTTTAAACAAAAACTTATTTTTATCATCTTGATGCTTGTCGCTATCCATATGAAGGCAACATAACACAGCATAATGATAAAAACTTATTTCTTGACCAAAAATGCCATTGAAGTATGCAATTTATTCAAAAATGTCACTAAGCTTTTTTAATACTTATAAATGCAATTGAATTAATTTAGTATGCATTAAAATGTCACTTTAATGCTCCCTTGCAATGGCATTTTAATACTTACTTACATAGTTTAGTGGCATGCTTAGGTATAAAAAAACGTAATGACATTTTTGAACAAATTACATAGTTTAGTGGTATTTTTGGTCAAGAACTTGATAAAAAGTTGGTAGCAAATCAACCATTATCATTTGATGTCATATTAACATAAGTCGTTCATTTTTTTTCATAACTTAGTTGTCATAGTTATTCAACGTGAATTTTGCTCTGTCTTTGTATCCAATCAATAAGTAATGTTCTTCCGTAATTCTTATAGTAAATAGACTCATTGATTTTTGTATAAACTTGTTGTGGAATGTAATGATCTGAAATTTTGCCCTGTTTGACATAATGTCTAAAAGAACAATATACGATAAGTCAATTCAATTTGTTTTGAGTAGTTTTCTATGTCTAATCAAGTGTGAACCAATAATTATGGAGAGTATTCTTCATTTATCTGGTCCTTGTGCTTGCAAGTTTAACATAAATAATTTTAACTTGGATGAGTTACCTAATCATAAAGATAGATCAGAAGAAACATTTATGGGCCAAACCTTTTCGCCTATAGAGGAAGCATATATTTTGTATAAAAATTATGCTAAACGATCTGGATTTTTAGTTCATGAGGATCGGCCTATCACAAAAAAGGGGAATGTGGCGCTGATATATTTTTCCACTAATCATGGACACAACTAGGCAAGGAAGTTGACCCATCCAAGGCTCAAAGAAATATGGTAATCTTAAAATGCAGTTGCTTAGCTCAGTTATTGATAACTCATGTTTTTATGTGTAATTTTGGTCTCATTTTATATATTTCTAAAGTTTTTGAGTTGTATTTCAAGTAAAAATAGTACATATTTTATGCATTTGTAGGCGAGAAGCATAAAATTGGAATTCGACCATGATTTCTCGAAGTCGGCCCAGTTCAGCAGCCCACCACTGTAGCCCAGTCAACGCAAGGAGGAGCACTAACGGCCGCCAACACTAGCTCTTATCTAACTCTCTCTCCAAAATGCCCAGCTCTCATTCGCACACATGGGCCTGTCTCGAACAAAGAACAGCGGGTCAGTTCTATGTGGCAATCCCAGCTCCTAGCGTCCTTCACAGCCCAAGCCTGCCTTCGTCTTTAGTTATTTCATGATCTATGAGCTGCTACCAATACTACAGGCCCCACACGCATAGGCCTGTTCCCAGCGTAATCCAGTCCGGACCAGTAGTAGCAGCTCTGTCCCATACTCTCTGCATCTCAGCTTGGGTCGTGTTATTCTAGCTGATGCCCAAAAGCTGCCCTTGTCTGCTCCATGGTGTAGTGTCCACTTCCTGTCCAGCACCCAACACTCTCTTCTACTATTTCCCAGCCCAAGTTCCCCTACCCCCCCCCCCCCCAAAAAAAAAAGCAACACCCACAAACTGCTTCATTTTTTCCTCATCTTTTTAGGTGGCGTGATTAACAGCTGCATTTTCTCCTCATCTTATCCACAAACAAATTTCTCAGCTGATGGTTTGGGACAATAACAACTACTTACCATGAAAAGTGGAGGAAAAAGGAGATTTGAATTCAATGCCAAATGCAGCAGCTTTAATCATCCAAGTCTGCATTCCATTCTTCTTCTACTCTTATTCTTCATTAGTAGGGAGAGTTTGTAACTGCACAAAATTATTTGGATTGAGAGAATCAGAAGAAAAAAGATTTTTCGGATATTTTTCTTTCTTTTTTCTAATCTCATTTGATTGTGCTAATCTTGTGCAACAAAAACATCTAAGTATGATTATAAGGAGTTAAATAAACCATCAATTGAAATATGACTAGTCTAATTTCAATGATATATTTCTATCCATAACCGGCTAGGTTGTTCATCAAGGATTGAGGTGAATACTTGACTTATTTTATTATTTTGCTAACTTCTTTTGGGTGTGATGTTATCATCTCTTTTTATTGCGTAATTTTGAGTTATTTGATGACTTTTGCTTGTACATGTTTTACAATTGATTAATTTGCTCTGTCATTTCTTTGTGTTGGACTTTGTAGACCAATATAATTATACTGTAATTGTGCTTAAAATTTTCATTGTGAATTCATTAAACAATACTAGGAATTAGATGGGTTATGTCTAACTCGAACAATTCATGCTAGCCACTAGTTGAATTCATTTATTAATGGTAATTCATTTTTCTAACCTTTTGGCCTTTAGCTTGTAGCATAAGAGCTTTGAAGAAGCTAATTAAACCCCTATTGAATTTTGTAATTCGATATCAAAATTCTTGGTGAAGTCGAGGTACTACAGTCTCTCTAAATTGATCTTCCTTTTCTCATTGATTAATGTTTATTTCTCTCTTACTCTCATTTTTTTATTATCATTATTATTGTTGATCTCCTTATTTGAATTTATTTTATTAATTAGCTGAGAAAAATAAATTTAAAATTACTTTCGTTCTTCATGGGGACATAACCTCAGAATACCTACTTCGTTACAATTTTCTTGTGCACTTCTAAGTAAGTCTTGTTTTTTAAAACTACTAAAATCCACACCAAGTTTTGATGCCAATGCCGGATAATGATTATTGAGTTTTAATTTTCTTTTACTTTTATTCTTTTTATTTGTTTCTTTATTTTTGTTTTATTTAATTTAATTTTCCCCCTTCTTCTATCCTTGTGTTTTTGTTATTGTTGTTTGTCATTTATTTATTTATTTTTTCCTCTTCATTCCCTAATGTTATAACAATTTAGTTATTTATCTTATTTTATTTTATTTTATTTTATATATTTTATTTATGTTATTTATGCTAATTATTCCCTCGGCATCATTCAATCTCCTCTTTTTTATTTCATTTATTATTGTCCTTTATTTTGCTTTATTTTTATTTTTGTTTATTTCTTAATTTTTTGTCTCTTTGATCTTTCTTTTAATATTTTATTCAATACATTTTTTCTTTTTCCTTCTTATTTTGTTTGGTGATTATTGTGGTGGTGATTTCTTATTACTTTCTTGATTGCTTGTGGTTTCATATGCTTGGTAGATGCTCTTCGTTTTCAGATCTTGAGAAATTGAAATTGAATGTATCCTTAGTACGATATGAGCCAAGAAATGTGACTCTAAGAAAAGATGACTGAAGAACAAGTCTGACCTAAGCAGCTTAAGGCGTATTTTACTCTCACCACTTATGATTCACCTAAAAGTACCCGTATGCCCGCTGTTACGGGGCCATTTGAGATTAAACATTTCCTAATCCAAATAATTATGTCCCTTTATGAGCTAGAGTTTGAAAATCCTTTTAAGCACACTGTTACATTTTTAGAGACATGTTCCACTGTTTTCTTGAACAATGTCTCTAGTGATGCTCCTTGATTGCATCTTTTCGCTTTATCTTTGAAAGATAAAGCTAAGGCTTGGCTGCCTACTAAGATAAACATCGCAACTTGGGACCAAATGTAAAAGGAATTCTTGAAAAAGTTTTTCTTTATTGGTGAACTGACTGCCTTAAGACATGCTATAATCGTTTTCTCACAAGACAAAAATAAATAATTGCATGAAAGTTGAGAAAGATTTAAAGAGCTATTGCAATGTTGCCCTCACCATGAGGTCCCTCAGTTGCAACTCGCCCAGAGTTTCTATTCTGGTTTCAATAAGCATAATAGGCATATGGTAGATTCATTTTGTGGTGGTACTTTTTTGTACAAGACCCCATAAGATGCTTGGGAATTATTTGAATGTTTAAGCAAGAATTCTCATTTGCCAACCACCTCTTCACATTCTAACCCGCCTAGACATTTGGGGAGTAAAAGGGAGATTTATCAGGTTTCACATTCAATTGACCTTTCTAGTAAAGCTAATGCTTTATCTAAGAAGTTTGATCAACTATTGTGCATGAAAAAAAATGGCTAATCCCTCTTCAATGCAATATGTTTGTTCAATTTGTGGTAGCTCCATGCATTCTGCTTTTGACTGTCTTTCTATTGTTCCAGCTAATGTTGTGACAGAGTAAGTAAATGCTGCTCAAGGATTTCCTCCACCCAATAATTCTTATTCTAACACTTATAATAAGGGTGGGAAAAATCGTCCTCACTTTTCTTAAAAATGTGGAGAACCTACAAGCCTAGTTTAATATACCGACACCTTTTAGTTTTCAAAACCATAGGAATGCCTATCCACCACTTTCACCAACCCCATTTAGGAGCTTGGAATTAGACAAGGTAGTCGCTGCCCTTAGTACCCTTACTTCTGTTGTCCAAAACATGAACACTAAGGCCAAGTAGACTTGTCAAAATTGACCCAAGACTAGAGACCCGAAACCTGAATTGAATGACCCGGACTCATGCCCAACCCAACGTCAGAAATAGCCTCACCCAAAAGTGAATCTGAAACCCATATTAACCTGAACCGAGCCATACCCAACCTGAAGTTTTTTGCAAAATTGCTTATTTTTGCATGACAAGCGTATTTAACCAACAATCAGTTGACTCGAACTCCACTCGAACTAAAGTTCAATTGACTCAAACTGAACGGACTCAAAATATCGCTTAACCCGAAACATGGCTTGACACAAACTTAATCCGACTCGTACCTGAACTGAATGACCCATTTACCAGGTCTAGGTCCAAGGAATTGAGTCTAAAATGCATGTCATAGATTTTCAATTACAATTATAGCTAAGTTATAAACCCAACTTGGATAACTAACTATAGCTATAAGTAAAGAGAAGAAGGAAAAGTTCCAAGCTACCCCATAGAGAATCCTAAAAGCCAACAATCTAAACAATTAATAGTTGTTAAGGTTCTTAGGGGAAGTAAGGAAGTAGAAAACAAAGTGAGTGAAAAGAAACAAGAAAACAAGATACCAACGAGAGTGACCATGAACTTGAAAAAGAGAATGATTCTTTCGCTTCCTCCATTGTGTCGGACCCATTGTCACACATAAGCAACATGTTCCTTAACCTCAAGCTTTAGATGCCCCCTTTCCTTCTAGGAAAAACAATCAAAGCGAGGACATTCTAGAGACCTTTAAGCAAGTCAAGGTCAATATTTTCCTTTTGGAAGCAATAAAATAAATCCCTACTTATATGAAATTCCTTAAAGAGATGTGCTCTTTTAAAAGAGAAATCTAAAGTGACAAGCCTCAAAAGGTTTTCCTAAGTGAACAGGTGAGTTCTATTTTACAATTTAACACTCAGCCTAAGTTCACATATCTTGGCATCCCTACTATTTCATGTTTTATTGGTAATCATAAAATTCAAAGAGCACTCTTGGATTTGAGTTCTAATGTTAATTTGATACATTACTCTATTTAATAAGTGCTAGGGTTAGATGAACTGAAACCTTCTAAGTGTACCCCTTTAGCTTGCTCATAGGTCAGTAAGGACTCTCCGGGGATGGATATATGATGTCTTGGTTCAAATTAATAAAGGTCTCTTTCCTATTGATTTTATTATATTAGACATGGACATTAGTCATGCTTATAAGAAGATCCCCATTATTTTAGGGCATCCCTTCTTAGCCTTAACGCATGCACCAATAATTGTAAGTTAGGAGTGATGGATGTCTCCATCATGAACATGAGGTTTAGGCTTAACATTTTTAAGGTTTTAACATATGATTGAAGACGAATCTGAATTATTCATTGTTGATGTAATTAATGAAATGATTGACGAGGTCCTACCTGCTATTCTGAACTAAGATCTCTTAGGAACCTCTCTTTCCCATGGAGATTTGGGGTTATTTAACTTAGAAGGTACAATAGTTAAAATAGAGTCTAATCTTAGCTCCAACACTTTATCTTGAATATTCCTCTCAGGTGTCCACTTATGAACCCTTTTTACCATTGGCTGGCTCTCCTATGCCCCCTTTCTATTATCTCTCCACCTAAACTTGAGTTGAAACCTCTTACCTAACTTGCTCAAGTATGTGTTTTTAGGCCCCAAAGAGACCGTACGTGCTATCATCTCCTCTATTATCATGTGATCAAGAGAAAGAGTTTATTCATGTTTTGTCTAACATAAGGGTGCTATTGGGTGGTTCGTTGCTAATTTGAAAGGGATTAATCCCACTATGTGCATGCATAGAATTCACTTACAGGAGGATTCTAAACATGTTGAGCAAAACGCAACGTAGACTAAACCCCCATATGAATGAAGTTGTCTAGAAAGCGGTAGTGAAGCTTTTAGGTGTGGACATTATCTATTCTATTTCTGACAGTCAGTAAGTTAGTCTAGCCCAAGCGGTCCCAAAGAAATCTTGCATAACTATGGTGAAAAATAATGATGGCGAGCAAGTTCCTACTAGATAGGCCATGTGGTGCAGGGTGTGTATTGATTATAGAAAGTTGAATTCCATCACTAGAAAGGATCATTTTCCTCTCCCCTTCATTATTGAAATTTTGAAAAAATTAGTTAGATAAAGTTTTTATTATTTCTTATATAGGTATTCTGGTTATAATTAAATACTTGTCTATCCTGAGGGTCAAGAGAATACTACTTTTACGTGCCCTTCAGGTACATTCTCATACAGGAGGATTCCCTTTAGGTTGTATAATTCACCTTCCACATTTCAAAGATACATCAGGGCTGTATCTTCAGATAATATTGGCAATTTCATGGGGTATTTATGGATGATTTCTTTATTTTTGGCTCCACATTTGATGAGCGTCTTGTTAATTTATCCATTAGGATGAAAAGATATGAATCTTGTCTTGAGTCAGGAAAAAGATCCATTTTATGGTCCAAAGAGGAATCGTGTTGTGTCATAAAGGAGGGAGTTGAGGTTGATAAAGCCAAGGTTGATTTGATCTCTTATTTGTCTATTCCCACTTATGTGAAGTAGGTTAGATCTTTCCTTGGCCACATTGGATTTTAAAAGAGATTTATTAAGGATTTTAGAACGTGGCTAGGCTGCTTACTAACCTCTTTTCTAGATATGTTACTTTTGTGCTTGATGTTTTTTGGGTAGAGGCCTTTGAAAAGCTGCGATCTTTATTGGTGTTAGCTCCTATTGTGCAACCCTTAATTTAGCTCCTACTGTGCAACCCTTAAGTTTTAAGATTATGTGTGATACATCCTATTTTGCTATTAGGGTTGTTTTTGGTCAAAGGGTGGACAGAATTTCTCACGTAATTTACTACGCTAGTAGAACTATAACGATCCTCAAAATAAGTATTCTCCTATCAAAAATTGCTAGCTATGTTCACTTGATAAATTTTTTTCACGCCTTTTGTGTTTAAAAGTTATTGTATTTATTGATCATGCTGCATTAAGACATCTATTAGCTAAGAATGAGACCATACCTAGACTTATTAGGTGGATTCTGTTGCTATAGGAATTTGGCATTCAAATAAAAGATAAGAAGGGTACCGAAAATTTAGTTGCAAAGCACTTGGCTAGGATATTTACTGAGTATACTAATAGCTTCGTTGGATTTTCTGGCCATTTTTTTGATAGCTAGCTTCTTATATGTCGCATACCCATCCCATGGTTTGCTCATATGATAGGTTCTTCTCACGAGTAAGACATTGCTATTGAAAATTTTCCTTCCTTTTTAAGCACTGTCTAGACCAAGTGGTGTGTGAATGTATCCCTGAGAGTGAAATACATAATATCCTAACCTTTTGTCACTCTGAGGCATATGATGACCACTTTACAGGTTGTGGAATAGTTGCTAAAGTCATACAGAGTGGATTCTTCTGGCCCATTATGTTCAAAGATGCTAACTGTTTCTATCTTTCTTATGAGCAATATTAGCATAAGAGTGTCCTAACGTCATGATATGATGCCCTTTCCCCCTATTCTGATTGTTGAGATATTTGATGTGTGGGGGCATTGATTTCATAGGTCCTTTTTTCCCATCTTTTAGCTTTGTTTACAAACATGTCACAGTTAGTTATGTGTCAAAGTGGGTGTAGACTCTAGCTAATAAGACCAATGGCCACAAGATTGTGGTCAAGTTTGTAAAAGAGTACATTTTCTCTCGATATATGTGTAAGCACTAAAAAATTATCCGTGTCGCACCGAAATAAAATCAAATTAATTAATTGGATCAACCATTTTAATTAGTTTAATCTAGCCCAAAAGACTCTCAAAGTCATGCCCAAAAGACTCACAGGCCAAGCCAAAGATGAAGCCCAAATGACTTCCAAGTCCAGGCTCAGTTAAAATTCAAGTCAAAGCCCAAATCGAGGCTCAAGACAACTACCAAGTCAAATCACGACCTAAAACCCGAACGACATCCAAGTCAAGGCGTGGTCAAAGTCAAAGTTAAAGGTCAAGGCTTACATCGGCTCACAAGTGGAACGTCAAAATGACTCTTAAGTTAATGTCCGGTCAAAGCTCGAGGCGACTTCCAAGTTAATGATCAGCCCTAGCCCAGAAGACTTTCAGGTCAAAGTCAAAATCAAAGTCAAAACAAACGAAAGTCAAAATAGTCCAGGGTGAGACCTGATTGAAAGGCCCAAAACCCAGGTTAAGGCCTAAAACCTGAGCCAAGGCCTATCTTGACTTTCAAGGGGGAGCTTTTCCTATAAATAGGCCCCTACCCCTTGATTCAAAGGTTGGAAAAATCCATCATAGAAAGCGAAAGAATCAGAGGATCATTGTATTCATAGAGATTATACCCATTCAAATCAAATCAATCTATAAAAATTCAATCTTTGTAATTTTGTAATTACAAAATTTGGCACGCTCGGTGGGACATCTCTACCTCTCATCTCTTTGTCCTAAAAGACCAAGACTTCCAAGTCATAAGAACATCTTCTTCAACAAAGACATGGCTATAAAGAACGTTGCTGCGCAAGCTTCGAAGAAGAAGAGCACATGATCTCTTTTGGGCATATCCTGTGGAGCGAACATCACTTTTAGTAAGTACGCGTGCATAATGAAGAGAAGTACCGCGAAATCTGCTACGCCGATCGCGCCTGGGCAAACTGCGCTGCCCCCATGCAAACTCCAAGACTTGAAGACGCAGCAAAATGCGCCCTCTAGGATGGATGGAATTCAAAACCTCCAATTTCAATCTCCAGTCTGTAAGGTTGAAGACTACTACAGCAGTAACTCTTCTTCGACCTCACGAAAGGGGGCGCGCATGTCAGAGACTGAAGTTGAGTCCTCCAAAACAGTTGTTATGCCAGCCATGATGACAGGCACACTACTCTGGAAGAGGAGATGGCTAACATGAAGGGTATCCTAGAAAAACTCACCAGGGACAACAAAGAAAAGGAAGCACGCATTAAGCTTCTAGAAGAAAAGATTGCTAAGCTGACGAGGAAGTTAGAAAAATGATCAGTTCAATCTTTCACAAAGGACTCCGAAAGTGAGGACTCAAAAAAAAAAGTCCATCCATGCTGAAGTCTCTGACAGCAAGAAGTAGTAAAAGAAAGGCGTTGCACTTAAAAATGTCAAGTCCTCTGGATCAATGACTATTGAGCAAATCCAAGACTTGATAGCAAATGCCGTTAAGGCGCAACTAGGTGAAGGTTCATGCAGAACTCACGTATACACCAAGCCTTACACTAAGAGGGTGGATGCTATTCGCCTATCCCACGGTTATCAACCCCCTAAGTTCCAACAATTCGATGGGAAAGGCAATCCAAAATAGCATGTCGCACACTTTATTGAGACATGCAACAATGTTGGGACTGACGGCAACCTTATGATGAAACAGTTCGTAAGGACATTGAAAAGTATTGCCTTTGACTAGTATATCGACTTAGAACTTAAGTCCATTGACAGCTGAGAATAAATGGAGTAAGAGTTCCTCAATAGCTTCTACAACACTCAGCGCACTATCAGCATGACTGAGCTGACAAACGTAAAACAGTGGAAAGATGAGTCAGTTCTTGACTACATCAACCGTTAGCGTTCACTTAGCCTTGAGTGCAAGGATCAGCTATCTGAAGCGTCCGTTGTCGAAGTGTGCACCTAAGACATGCACTGGGACTTGCTATACGTCCTACAGATGAGCAAACCTAGGACTTTTCAAGAATTGGCGACCAAGGCGCATGACATGGAGGTGATGATAGCTTTGCAGCAACTCCTTTTATTCTACTGAATCAAGAAAGGACAAAGTTGAATTCGAGAAGAATGTTAACTTTTCTTAGAGCATGACCAAAAGAGCGATGTCCACCTTTACGTGTCAGCTAATTCATATTATGGGAAAGCCAAAACTAGACGGCAAGAAGAGCTCGTCGTTCAAGGTTGCGATAAAGAAGCGTCCTACACTAAGAGAGCTTCAGGAAAAGAAGTATCCATTTCCTGACTCAAATTTATTAGGCATGCTAGATGACTTACTCAAGAAGGGTGTCATTGAATTGCTCAACCCAAAGTGCCCAGAAGAAGTTGGGAGGACCACCAATCCAAAATATTGTCGGTACAATAGAATCATTAGCCACCCTCTTGAAAAGTGCGTTACACTCAAGGAGTGCATGCGACTAGCTAAGGAAGGAAGAATTATTTTAGATTTAGATGAAACAGCAGAAGGTTGCCACATCACAGTGCAAGAGGCTGATGAGTCAGATTCTGAAATGGATCATGTTGAAGCACTAGAGGGCTCAGGAGAATGCTTCACAAAAAGCTTCATTGATAGTGTGGCTGTCTACACAACCTCATGTTTTGAATTTGACGATGACGAAACAAATAAAGAGTTGAATGTCCCTCCTGAAGAAAGTGGTAATGGAACCATCCAGCCATAACAACAACGGAAAGAAAAGAATGAGAGGACAATTTCAGTCCCGTCCGTCAAGTAAGCAAATGTCACGGCAAATCCAGTGGCGCTTTATGTACATTCGTAATTCCCGTCGCAAGGATGAAGAATCACCATTTTGTAAATGTACAAAGTCTAAAAGTGCAACCAAGGTTGAACGCAAGTTTAATGAAGCAAGCTAGCACATTATCAAAGAAAAGGGTGTGCTTCCAGTTCATAGGGCGAACCCAAGCAAATTGACTGAGGCTTCTCTCCTTGGTTTTACTGCCTCTTCGAAAGGCTTGCTCCAAGAAGAAAGTGAGCTGTCAAAGATGCACATCAACGATGGGTTTGATCCTAATGCACATGTGTTAATGAAGAGGTCTAGTTATGACTTCAGCAAGCCAACATCTTTTGGGCATGAGATCAAAGCTAAGCCCTATGAACTTGACAGCATGCAAAGGGTCACACAAAGTCAAGGGGGCAATGCTGCAATGCCTAAAGTTGGTCTTAGCTACATATTGCCCTAGCCTGTGAGGATTTCAGGATGACGTAAGAACAAGCAAACCCTCACGTAATATATCACAGCTGAAGAGGTTGATGATAATGAAGGTGAAAATATCAAGACCAACCCCAAGACGACAGTGTCCGACAGGTTGTAGCCATCAACATCGCGCCAATGTCCATCTATGTTTAGAAGGATTGGAAAGGGTAAAATCCAGAAGCCCTCTGTCTTTCATAGGTTGAAGAAGGGTGAGCAGCCTAAACCCTCAGTCTTCGCTAGAATCAAGATAGGCGAGATGTCATCAAACTCACCGCCTTCCCAAAAGAAGGATTCCGTGTTCAGCCGCCTTAGCGAACTAAATGAAATCCAAAGTTCAATTCCTTCACGCATGAAGCGTGTTTCCACTTTGGATGTGAAGATGGATAACTCATTGAAGGTAAAGAGATGCTTCCTAGTCCTTACTGGCCATGGTGCTAGGGTCAGTCCAAAAGAAAGAACTAAGGAGCAAGCTTCTTCCTGCTGCGCCGCAAGCCAAGATGTCAGCGACTTTGCTTGAGGAAATGCTGGATTCATTCCTGAATAAGAGCTTAAACTGTTCATCCAAAAAAAAAAAAAGGCACACCTAAAGTTCACATTAAAAAAGAAGACTCCTGAATAAGAGGCTAAACTGTTTGCACATTCAAAAAGAAGACTCCCGAACAAGAGACTAAACTGTTCGCACATTCAAACAAGAAGACTCCCAAACAAGAGACCAAACTGTTCGCACATACAAAAAGATGACTCCCGAACAAGAGACTAAACTATTCACACACATTCAAAAAAAGAAGGCTCCTGAACAAGAGTCTAAACTATTCACACATCAAGAAAATGCTAGCTCCCGGGTGAGAGTATAAACTATTCGCTCAAGCCAAACCTTTGTACTACTCCTGGCCCGCAAAAGTATAAACTGTGAATAGCAAAACAAATAAAAACAACTTGATCTTATTGGGAATTGTAAGTACCCATAAGTATGTAGGCAGCTTCAGCAAATCATCAAGTACAGTTAAAAACATCACGCACAAAAAAGGGGGGCATGAAAGAGAAGAGATCAAAGATATCACCTTTCTGCCGCGCAGCTGCTCCTCGCTGCTCGTACCACTTTCATGCGTATTGGTATCCGTTCAAGGCCTAAGGCTAAGTGGCGAACCGTGTCATAAGTGGTTCTTCAAGTCTTCATACCACTTTCATGCGTATCGGTATCCGTTCAAGGCCCAACGCTAAGCGCCGAACTATGGCGCAAGTGATTCTTTAAGTCTTCATACCACTTTCATGCGTATCAATATCCGTTCAAGGCCCAAGGCCAAGCAGCGAACCGTGTCATAAGCGGTTCTTCGAGTCTTCATACCACTTTCATGCGTATCGGTTCGCTCAAGGCCCAAGGCCAAGCGACGAACCGTGTCGCAAGTGGTTCTTCAAGCTTTCATACCACTTTCATGCGTATCGGCATCCGTTCAAGGCCCAAGGCCAATTGTGTCACAAGTAGTTCTTCAACTCTCCATACCACTTTCATACATATAGGTATCCGTTCTAGGCCGAAGGCCTAGCAGCGAACCATGTCGCAAGTGGCTCTTCAAGTGGCTTCTCAACCTGCACAAACGGAAAAAAAAAAAAAAAATACAATCTTTCAGCAAGTGAGCATGACGTTGCGATACGTGAAAAGCACGACCACAAATGGACGTGACATTGCAATGCTAGAAGCAGACATGAGAAGACTTTTCAGACTAATAAAGTGGCTTCCTTCGAACTCATTTCAGTCAAAGTTAACACATTCATTACTCATGGTCGTCCAAAGAAAATGGAAAGCCCTTCAAGACACAATATTTCAAATTTCAATAAAGGAGCAAGTTACAGGCAACCCATGACTCAATGAGCATTGAAAAAAAAAGGCATCGGACATGCGGAAAAAAAGGAACCGACAACTCGGATAATGAGAATTTAAAAAAAACACACTCAGAGGCCACCGGGTGGATCCATGCCAAATTTTCCAGCAACATTTGGAGGATCACAAACACCATGTCCACCAAGCCCACAAACTTTGAATGTTCGTGCAAGCATCAAACAAAAAAACAAGTTCTGTTTAAACAAGGCCCGCAAGCTTTGATCGTAGGGGTGCGCATCAATGTTTATCACAACCCAAGTGAGAGATTCAGCATCAAATCAATCTCATAATCTATTATCAAAGCCCCAAATCAAAGTAAATCCAAATTCTCAGAAAACAAACTCGTGTTAAAAAAAAAAAAAATGAGCCCCCTTCAAAACCCATGAAGCCCATTTACAGTCTAACTCTCCTGATACTCCTACCCATTATTTCACAAATTTCAAAGATAAAACACAAGTTGCCACAAAGTCAAGCAAGCACATGTAAAAAAAAAAAAAGGTAGAAAACACCCACTTCAATACTAATCCACCATGCTTACCATTTAGTACTCATATTCAAGTTATTCAATCCACCCAAAAAACCAAAAAAAAAATGGAGTTAACTTTTGCAATCAAAAGAGGTGGATAGAGGCCCAAATGTGAAAGCCTTAAATAGTAGTAAGGACATCAACATACAAACAACAAAGGGTTAGACACCCTGGAGTAATTTGTCTAAAACTTTCTGTGCCGGAGGCTACCAAAAGCATGCCATGTTCACAATCAAGCAAATCGTTTGTGATTTAAATTATGCAACACGAAACAATTTCCTTCTCTTGTAAAAAAAAAAAAAAAAAAAAAACGATTAAGCAAAGTACCAACAAAGAGGTCAATACCTTGGAGGAATATCAGCGTGTGAGAGAGGAAGAGACTGATGCCTTGGAGGAGTTAGCTGTAAATTCCAGCCAAAGGTCAAAAAGGTTGTTGCTTCAAACGTTCGGTGGATTCACGTTCAATCAAAAAGAAGCAATCTGCCAAAAGCTAAAAGGAAAAGACATGATTAGCTTGCAATGGAAATCAACTAGAAACTGAACAAAAAGAAGAGAGAGAAAGCCAAAGCCATCACCTTTCTTGTAAGGGCTGAGAGTAATGGTGTCTTTCACAGCACACACAAAAAAGGGTGGAGATACAAAGTAGGGACGGTGCCAAAAATGGTTGCTTGACACATTCAGCTGTTTCAGGGGAGGAAGATGAGACAATCTCAACACTCCAAATGTAGTAAAGGTTGAGTCTTTCGCAGGTGGATGCAAGCTTGCAAGTTTAAGAAGTGGAGAAAAAGAGAAAAAGAGAAGGGGTTGAGAAAGTTGGAACCCTTGATGATCAAAAGGACCAAAAATGGCGATTAAAAAAAAATGACTTGTGGGGAAGCTCCTACCGTGAACAGTAGCGGCCAATTAGTAGTAGCGACGTCGAGTTTCTCTAGTTCTGGAGGCTAGCTATGAAGGAAGAAGAAGGGAGAAAGTGTTGTGCAATCACGTGCCCCCTGCGTGTGTTTTAATGAAATGAGGGGGTAGGCTAAGTCTAACAGGAGAAAGGGAAACAAATTGCAGGCCCAGCCCAAAAGAAAAGAAAAGAAGAAAAAAAGGGCGTAGGCGGTGAGCAAAAATAGGGAAAGTCTAGCTAGCGAAATGGGAAGGACAGCCAAATCAGTTTGGTGCCCCTTATTTTTCACCGATGTTGTCTTTTGCAATTTGATGCCTCCGTATTTTGCTCAATTTCTCCTTCGTAATTTGGTGCCTATCATATTTCGCTCACTGTTCTATTGCAATTTGGGAAGTCATATAATTTGGGCGTCGAATGTCAAGCTCAAAACTTGATCGAATAAGGGCTAGACAAAATACGACAATGCTAACAATTGAATCCTTGCAATTTAGATGACGGCATGACGCATCTAAAAAAATGGGACACCTATAATAGCACGTTTCAAAAAAATTCGAGACGTCGGTGATGCTCAAACAACAAGTCTCATGCGTGACCTTATCTCAAGGGGGTAATTTGTAGGCACTAAAAAATTATCCGCGCCGTACCAAAATAAAATCAAATTAATTAATTGGGTCTGCCCATTTAATTAGTTTAATCTAGCCCAAAAAACTCTCAAAGTCAGGCCCAAAAGACTCACAAGTCAAGGTAAAGATGAAGTCCAAATGACTTCCAAGTCTAGACTCAGTCAAAATTCAAGTCAAAGCCCAAACAGAGGCTCAAGACGACTACCAAGTTAAGTCACGACCTAAAGCCCGAATGATGCCCAAGTCAAGGTGTGATCAAAGTCAAAGTCAAAGGTTAAAGTCAAAGGTCAAGGCCTACATCGACTCACAAGTCAAACGTTAAAACGGCTCTCAAGTCAATGTTCAGTCAAAACTCGAGGCGACTTCCGAGCCAATACTCCGCCCAAACCCGAGAAACTCCCAAGTTAAAGTTAAAGTTAAAGTCAAAACAAACAAAAGTGAAAGTAGTCCAGGGTGAGGCCTGATTGAAAGACCCAAAACCTAGGTCAAGGCCCAAAACCTAAGCCAAGGCCCATCTTAACTTTCAAGGGGGAGGCTTTTCTATAAATAGGCCTCTACCCCCCTTTATTCAAAGGTTGGAAAAATCCATCCTAAAAAGAGAAAGAATCAGAGGATCATTGTAATCATAGATATTGTACCCATTCAAATCAAATCAATTTATAAAAATTCAATCTTTGTAATTTTGTGATTACAATATGACACTTAGAGCTTTTGTTACTGATGGGGGTAATCATTTTTGCCAACGGTCTTTTGAGAGTTTGCTTAAAAAAATATTCTGTGACTCATAAAATAGCTACTCCCTATTACCCTCAAACTAATGGTCAAGTTAAGACACTTAATTGTGAGATCAAGTCCACACTTGGGAAAATGGTTTGACCTGATAGAAAGGGCTAGGCTTTGAGATTGAATTATGCTTTGTAGGCTTATTGTACTGCTTACAAGACTCCTATAGTTATGTCTCCTTTTTGACTTCTTTTCGGTAAGCTTTGTAACTCGCTAATGGAGTTGGAACACCGTGCTTTTTGGCTATTAAAGCTTTTAATTTTGATATGGAACAAGTGAGTTTTAACCGTATATTTCAATTAAATGAGTTGGATGAACTGCGTAATGAAGCCTATGAAAATGCTAAGATTTACAAAGCCAAAACTAAAGCTTTTCATGATAAAAAGTACTTCTTGTAAAACTTTTGAACCTAATAAGAAGGTTTGGCTTTTTAGTTTAAAGTTTAAACTGTTCTTGGCTAGTTGATATTTAGATGAGATGATTCTTTTGTTGTCCAACAAATGTTTCCTTCTAGGGCGGTCCAAATTGTAGATCCCGAGGATGGTCCTGTTCTCACTGCCAATTATCAACGTCTAAAACTTGTTGTGGCTAACAAGATTACGCCTGGTTTAATTGAATCCATAAATCTAGCAAGTTGAGTTTAGAATGATTAGGGATGGGAACTACAAAAACGTTGCTCAGCTCCAACGGACAAAGCGACGCATCAGATAGCGTCGGAAAAATTGCAGACAAACCGACGGAATTTCATACGAACTCCGACAGAATTTCAAATTTCCGACGGAACGACATTCCGTCGAAAAATCCGACGGAAATTCCGACGGAATTCCGTCGGAATTCGGGTTGTCCGACGCGAATTCCGTCCGACTTCCTAGAGTCCGACGGAATTTTCGACGGACCTGGATTCCGTCGGAATTCTCGATGGAATTTCCGACGGAATCCGTTGGAATCCGTCGGATTCTGGCGCAGATCTCGAGCTTCGGAGTTTGCCCGGCTTTAAATTGGGGGGAGGGTGAAATTTCGAACGGTGTTTTCAGAAATAGAGAGAGAATGCTGTTCGAAAAGAGAGAGAAGGAGGAGGAGGAAGAGAGAGAAAGTGAGATTTCAAGGTTTTGGTCATCGAAAAATTTAACGGTAAGTGATATTTTTGCTTAATTTATTGTTTGAAATTGAAATAGTTAAGTTAATTGATATTTTTTACGGTCTTTGTTTTTCACATTTTGCCGCCGCCAGTGCCACCGCTAGTGCCGTCACCATCTGTAATCTGATTGATTTTTCGGGTGTGTGAAGGTTAGTAGAATTGTTGCGCTTTCAAGTTGTGTTAATTTGATATGTAATGTTTATTTTTCGGGTGTGTGAAAATTAGTAGAAGCATGTTTGTTTAGTTTGAATAATTTATTTTTTCCGTTGAATATAAATTTGAATAACGTTAGTTTTTTATTTAATTTATTAAATATGTATATTAGAATAAGTGGAGTAAAACATGTTAAGTATGTAGATCTGCAATAATTATTTGGTTATTTGAAAATGTTAAATATGTTAAGCATGTATATTATGTTTTATTAAAGTGAATAATTTAAGTGAAACAAGTTTATTTATTATAAAATGTTAAATATGTTAGGCATGAATGTTTTTTGAGGTATGATTTAATTTTTTATAATTTGTTCTATATATGAAGAATTTTTTTATATTTTGCAAGATTTAGGTATGTGAAGTATAGATTGATTTAAATTTGCTAAGTATGTTAATAGTAGTTCGTTATTTTCGGTTGGGTTTGTTTAATTAGATAAAGTGTGAAATAAGGTGTTTAATTTGTGGTTGATGCTAATTGAGGCATATGTAGATATTAAATAATATTGTTATGCTGAATTTATTTTTTGTATGTTTAATTCTATTAATTGTTGTATTTTGGGTTTTGTGAGAATTTATTTTGATAGGAAACAAGTATAATATAAGTCTAATTTAATATGTAATGTATGTTGATTTGAATAATTGAAATCGTTGTGAGTGCGTAAGCATGTGTAATATATGTTTTGTTTTACTAAATGTTTTAAGAATGTTAAGCATGTTCGTTTTATATTCGATTTGTTATGTATATTAATTTTTGGTAAGTATGTGAACAATATTTTTTTCTTGAGAAATGATTAATTGTTCGGATGATTTGGTTGGTTTAATATGTACTTTCTTTGTGTCGTAAAATATGGATGTGAATTACATTCAATTTTAAGTTTATTTATTAAGTGTATTTATTTGAACAAATGGAGTAAAATATTATAAGAATGTTAAGTATATATTCAGGTGTTTTACGTATATATTAATTGAAGTTTGCTCATTATATTAATTGTATTGTATCTTATTAATTTTGTTATGTTTATTTGAATAAAGTGTGAAATAAATTGTGTAATTTATGTTTGATGCTTATTTGGGTGCGTTATGATATATTTAATAGTTCTATTAAATATATTTTTATGTATATATATATATATATATATATATATATATATATATATATATATATATATATATATATATGTTGAACTGGTTAAATAGATTTCTAAAAAATTTTTATTGTAATTGGTTGTAGTTTACATAACAGTTAAGGCAATCATATTAGCAAGATATGGATGGGCCGTTGCATCGTCAATGGATGTATAGAAGAAGAAATCCTAATGGACATGGACTTAGAGATGAGTGGTTGATGGGAATTAATATGTTTGATGAATTTACACGAAATCAAGAGGAGTATAGAGTTAATGGAGTTTATAGATGTCCATGTGTGAAGTGTAAAAATATGCAATATTTTACACCTGATGTTGTAAAGTCTCATTTGTATAGAAAGGGGTTTGTGAAGAATTATAGGTATTGGATAAGTCATGGTGAAGAAGATAATTTGGAAGCGGGGGTGCAAGTAGTTCACATTCTATGAATTTTGATTACGATCACAACGATCATAATCATATGTAGAACATGCTTCATGCTACCTTCCAAGCCAATTAAATAAACATGAGTAGCCATCAGGACGCAAATCCTGAGGCATTTTATACTATGCTTGAGTCTGCCCAAAAACCGTTGTATGAAGGTGCAACATAACTGAACTTGAAACATCTATGAGACTACTTAGTATTAAATCGGGGAACAACATGTCTCAACATTGTTTCAATGAAGTTGTTGATCTGATGAAAGATATATGCTCTTCTGAAAGTGACATTCCAAAAAATTATCATCAGCAACTCAGAAAAGTGAGAGATTTAGGTATGGATGTTTAGGAAATTGATTGTTGTCCGAACGGTTGCATGCTTTATTATAAACAGGATGAGGGGATGTTCGCATTCAAATTTTGTGGACATACAAGATATTTACCAAAGAAATCCAACCAACGAGGTAATAAGGTTGTTTCATATGCAAAAATACACTACCTGCCTTTAATCCCAAGATTGCAACGACTGTATGCGTCGAAAAGGACTGCCGTCCATATGAGATGGCATCATGAGCACCGCCAAGAATCAGGTGTTCTCCGGCATCCGTCGGATGGATTAGCTTGGAAGCATTTTGATCAAAAGTATCTGAATTTCGCAGCAGAGCCTCGAAATATAAGATTAGGTCTTTGTGCTGATAGTTTCATACCATTTTTCATATATGGAAGAGCATATTCTGTGTGGCCAATTGTAGTTACACCTTACAACTTGCCTCCAAATATGTGTATGACAACTCCATACATGTTTTTAAGTTGTCTTATTTCGGGCCCAACAAATCCGAAGAATAGGATTGATGTGTACTTACAACCCTTAATTGATGAGTTGAAAATACAATGGGATGTTGGGGTTGATACATTTGATGTTTCATGCGGGGAAACTTTTAGATTACATGCCGCGTTGATGTGGACAATTAATGATTTTCCTGCATATGGTATGTTATCCGGTTGGAGTACTCATGGGTTGTTAGCATGTCCGATTTGTATGAACCAAAATTGTGCATTTCAGTTACAGCATGGCCGAAAGCCCTCTTGGTTTGATTGCCATCGTCGGTTTTTGCCTCAAAATCATTGCTTTAGAGCTAATAAAGTTGCCCTCTGTAAAGGAAAGAGCGTACATGTTGGCCCTCCCCAAAGGATTTCTGGTGAAATGTTGTCTGAAATAGTGTCGACATTGCCTAAAGTGACTGAAGATATCCATTTTCAAATTCCGGGATTTGAGGAAAATGAACATCATTGGACAAAACAAAGTATCTTTTGGGAGTTGCCGTATTAGAAGCATCAACTTCTGAGGCATAATCTTGATGTTATACATATAGAGAAAAATTTCAGTGAAAATATTATAAACACAGTGATGGATGTGCCCGGAAAAACAAAGGACGATATCAAAGTAAGAATGGATATGTCCATTCTATGTAGTAGGCAAGAGTTGAACTTGGTTACAAGAGGGTTAACTGATAGATTATGTAAGCCAAAAGCCAAGTTTGCATTGTCATTACCTCAAAAAAGGGCTGTCTGTCAATGGTTGCGAAAGGTTCATGTGCCTGATGGTTATTGTTCTAATGTGGGAAATTGGATGGATCCATCTAATACAAAGTTGCAAAATATGAAAAGTCATGATCATCATGTGTTCCTGGAGAATCTTCTTCTAGTAGCTTTTGCTGCTCTTCCGAAAGATGTGTTGGGACCCTTGGTCAAATTGAGTGAGTTTTTCAGAAACTTATGCTCTAGTGAGTTACACGTGAGCATGCTGGAAGAGATGAACAAGAACATTGCTATAATTCTTTGTAAGTTTGAGACAATTTTTCCGTCTGGTTTTTGGAATGTCATGGAACATTTGCCCATTCATTTAGTCGAAGAAGCTTTGTTGGGTGGTCCTGTTCAATATCGATGGATGTATCCTTTTGAGAGGTACTTTGGCTGGATGAAGCCTACGGCAAAGAATAAAGCTCGTGTGGAGGCATCTATGGTTAACGCATACTTAGCATTTGAGATCAAACATTTCGCTGAGTATTATTTTGAATCAAACTTGCATTGCCCGAGTATTGGGCGTAATGAGGATCTGCAACAACCCGAACGACAAATGCGAACTCTTTCAGTGTTCAACCGTAAGGGTACTCTGTTTGAAAAACGAAGAAGAAGATATCTTACTGAAACTGAGTATCGTGTCGCACGTCTTCACATTTTACTAAATTGTGATGAAGTGCAACCATATTTGGAGTAAGTATATCGGTTACTGAAAGTTTCATTTGAGTGCTTACTAATTGTTCAGTAATAATTATTTAATTTCATTCGTTAAACATTACAGTTGGTTCAGACATCAATTTCGCGGCCATAATCCAAACGCGAGTGATGTGAAAGTTGACTTGTTTATTGAGGCAAATTTTGCACAATGGTTTGAGTATAATGTAAGTAATTTTTCTTAAGTAATCTTCAACTCTTGCAAAATATTTTTCTAACTCTAAAGAGGATTACTTTTATTTTTTTTCATAGGTCAATTCTTATCGGGTGTTTAATGATGAGAGGCATGATTTTCTAGTAAACTTATCTCATGGACCGATTATGGTAGTGGAATGTTTTTCTGGGTATAAAGTTAATGGTTATCGGTTTCATACCAAGGCTAGAAATGAAGGTAAAGCAACATATAATTGTGGTGTGTGTATCAAAGGAGTTGGCGAAGGTGATGAAGTAGCACAGGATTATTATGGCGTACTTCACGAAATTATTCGTGTTGAATTTACGGGTGAACCAATTAAAAAATGTGTACTTTTTAATTGTGAGTGGTTTGACCCGGATGTTCCTCGAGGGCTACCTTATCCTAAATTTACCCCATATCCCGAGGTTAATCATACTAGACGCTACAAAAAGTTTGACCCATTCATATTTGTTGATACTGCAACCCAAGTGGTATATGTTAAGTACCCCGAGGGGATATCAGGAAAAGCGAATTGGTGGGTAGCTATACCAAACAAACCTCACGGTGCTCCTAAAGATAATAATAATCTAGAACTTGCCTATCAGTAGTTTGGAATGACAACCATGAATGTGGATAATGTAATAGCGACAACATTAGTTGACGAAACTGCACAAGCTGATGATGTTGATGGACGTGATTGGGGTGATGATCATGATGGGAATGGTGATGACGAGGATGAAGAAGGTGAATGAGAGGATAAACCTGAAGACATTGATGATAATTATGATGATGAAAATATGGCATTGCAAAGTGATGATGATGACGATGACGATGTGTCCCACAATGATTGATTTAATATTTTCGTTGTATGGATATTTATGTCTGTGTATGGAGTTTTTCTTAATTGCAAACCTAGAAAAACAATTGCACATATGTCATGTAATTATTTCACTGACAATACTATAAATATTGGTGCGATTGTATTTTTTTATTTTGTTCTTATTTGTTAGATGTCTGAACTCAATGGTGGACATGGTCATGGTCGAACGGTCAGGAATGATGCGGGTAGAGGAGCACCACAACCGACTCCACAGTATGATCCTGCTGATTAAAACTATGAAACAAATACTTTCAGTGGAATGTTTGGAGGTTTTCTTGATCTAACTCAAACATTCGGAAATTATTATGGTAGTATGAATGAGCAACCCCATATGCAACCACCTTTCTTCGATGGGGGTATGCAGACACCAATCCAACCCAATATTCCATACATGGGTGGTACTTCAGCTACTCCATTACTTTATCAACAGTTTGGCACTGTTAGTCCACATTTCAACGGTAATCAGATGATGGGGCAACCTAGAATGCCAAGCCACTCACTGCACAACGAAGGGGTCCAAAATGAAGGGGTAGGAAGAGATAGACACAGTCCTGCACCTGATAGTGAAACTGCAAGCACCATTAATAAGATATATTTACACCCCGATGGTGACACGTTAGTTCATTACAAACTTTGTAACTTCTTCACTAATCATATTTTTTTAATGCCTACAGTAATTACCTTTAACAAATTCTTTTTTTGTTCTTAGTTTTGTTCCATATCAGGGTGTAGTTCAGAAAATTGTGGAAAGCTTTGCAGGTAAGTACCCACATGCTTGGACTATGTGGGGAGAAGTTCCACAATCTCATAGAGACATATGGTTTAATGAATTCAAGGTTAATTTTCTGTACAACGAATTTTAAAGTTGTCATTGGATTGTTTGAGATGTTTAATTACTAATATACTTCAACTTTGGCACAGAAACACTACTACTGGCATCCAAACAATGAAGCCCAGATACGGCGTAACTTTGAGTACAGAGGGGCAGCTCGACTTAGGGACATTCTTGGATATGCCAGGAAGTACAACACAAAGCCGAAGTGGTTACCACCTAGTATTTGGAATGAGATGCTTAAACATTGGATTGAGGATGGCAAGTTCAAGAAATTGAGCGAACAAAATAAAAAGAATCGATTGAGTGATGCTGAAGGTTTTGGTCCTTCGTTAAATACATGTGGCTCAATTTCGATTAGTGAAAGGAAAAGACGCCTGGTAAGGAATGTGATTATTAATAAGCGTATTTGTTATATATAATGTGTGGTATGGGTTGGGGTTCTCGTCCTTATTTTATATTCAATAGCTGGTTACTTTTTTTTCCTCTTTAGGCCAAAGCATTAGGTAGGGAACCCACATATGAGGAATTACTTAAGGACACCCACTGTAAGGTAAAAGACAAAACTTTTGTAGATAAAAAATCTACAAAAAAATTTGTAAGTTCAATTTGGCACATTTTATTCACAGATGAATCATATGTTACAATTGTAGGTTTAGTATGAAACTTATTTATTTCTGAAAATTTTCAGGAGGACCATCACAACAAATGGCAGGAGTACTCTTAAGCTGCAACTCAAGGGAGCTCCCAACTGTCACCTATGACCCAAGAAGAGTTTTGGATTAAAGAAAATTTGGACAAGAAAGGCCGCGTATGCGGTTTTGGTGCGGAGGGGGTGAAGTTGAAGAAATCAGCTATCATCGCAGCTGCACGTCACTCATTAGCAGAGCATTTTGATCCAAGAGAGCAAGCGCAACTCCTCAGTGAGAGCATAGCCAAGCAAGCAGAGGCTATAACTCAAGTAACCAACGAACAAGGGAAGGCAGAGCACATGCTGAAAAAAGTTTTCAGATTTTTCAAAGGTCAAAGTGTAGGTTCTTCCAACCACATCGACTTGAACGCTGATGATGATGAAGAGGACTCCCAAAATGACAATAAAGATGATCCCACAAATTTATCTGACTCTGATTAGCTGATATGATTTTCGTGTAATTTATGTAATCTGCGTGTAGATCTAAAATAACGTATATGTTGTACTTAATATTTAATTTAGCACCTTTTATTGGTAGATTTAAAACTTTATATATATGAATATATTTGGAAACTATTGCAATATTAATTTTTTTAAATTTTTGAGAACTTTTGAAATTTAGAAAAAAACTTTTGAGAAAATAAAAAAATTTTTTAATTTAGAGGAAATTCCGACGGAATTTCCTCTAAATTAAAAAAAAATTTTTAATTATTGGAATTTCCGTCGGAAATTCCTGCCCGTTACTGCCTGACAGTATCCGACGGAATTTCCGACGAGTATTTTCCATCGGACTCCGTCGGAATCCGTCGGAAAAAAAATCTGCGACGAGCTGAATCCTGACGACCCGTGCCGCGTCGATGTTTCCGTCGGAAAAATAACCTTTTTCCGTCGAAATTTCCGTCGCAGATCAGATATATTTTTGTAGTGCTTTTTAGGAGGCAACCTAGTCATTTTAGGTGAGTTTGAGTCCTTTTATTTTATTCTATTTCATTTTATTTCCATTTTGTCTCAAGGTCCATTGGTGTCTTAGTGTAATAGCCGAGGAATTTAGGGTATAGTTAATTATAAAAAGTAGTAATCTTATTAGTTGTGCTTTATATGTATTAGTTGTATGAGACTAAATTTTATGCATTTGTTAATTTTATTATGTGGATGAGTTTTTCAAACTTCTCAATTTAGTTTGTAATTTCATGAAATTTGCGAGTTTATCAAATTTAGGCCAAGGTGATCACACGATATTAGCTAAGCGGTCCTGGTTTGTGTAGACCCAAATTCGCTTTAAGTTTAATTAGTTACACAAAAAAAACAAAAAAAATATATAGAAGGGGGGTTCAAAGCCCCCATCTCTTCACGACAAGAGCCCTGCTCCCTAGATCTTCTTCCTTCGTTCGATCCCCACCATGAGAGAGAAAGAGAGAGGGTTAACGGGAGTGGTGAGGTGGAAGCTAGAGGGGTTTGTCCCAGCACCGGCCACATAGTGGCACACCCAACAGTAGTGTGACGCAACCCAGCATAGCACAGTATGAGAGAGGAAGAGACCTGGTGGACTGAAGGTCGCGAGGGTCGTTCTGGCGGAGGTTCCTGGTGGCTGCCAACGACAATTCCGCGATGAGCAGCGCTTAGGAAACAGAAGGCGCATTTACCAGCAGCGAAGGGCAGGAAAGAGGAGATTCAAACCCAATCCAAGTCGCCCAATTAGCCTTGAGTCGAGTCCTTCAGCTTGAAATCAAGGCTGGCAGTTCCTGATTTCCTAAATTACTAGTGATTTGCAAGTATTCTGTATTGTGATTCAGTAATTAGATTGGTCTTGTGATGAATAGAGAACTTATGGGGAGTAGGTGGATTGTTTGGGTTGAAATTGAAATAATTTTGAGGATTGTTGTGGGCGGTGCTGTGAGGAGGGAGTTTAGGTTGTGTAAAAAATCTGTGAATTTACAAAGTGTATAGCTAGGTTTGATGCCATGTGACTACTTGTTAACGATTATGTTTGTAACATGCTACCCAAATGAATTGCTTCTGATAACGTGTGGCTCATGATTGCCCGGTTTAGTGATGAAGTGACGCAGGAAAATAGCGGAATAAGCTAAATGGTTCCGCCAAGAGATTCACTGGTGAATTGGGTTTGTGAACTGAGCAGCGGCACACTCGAGCCCCGACTTACGCTAATTAAACAACACTTCCCTATTTGATTGTATTTCAAGACTCAGTTTACTGTTGTACCTGAACCAAGACCAACGTGTGGACTCGCTAAACAATTCAGGTGAACCGTTCAACAGTCGACCCAAACATTACACGTTACCCTTATAGTAAATAAAGTGTTAAGCAACGATTTTGAGCTTGCTATAAATATTGCATTTCTTGTAATTTGAAATGAATTAGGCAACCAGAAGCATTCGATTGATTTACAAAAGCAAATTGTCAAGTGCTTTTAAGTGAAACTAACTATGAGTAAATTGAAAACTAGTAGCTTTTAAAACGAGTTTTAGTCTCACTTCCTTTGATAAGTGAATGCTTATTTAGACATTAACTCGTTTACAAGCATGCTTTGTCAAAATGAGTTGATATCTACTTTTCAAAAGTCAACTTGAGGTTATGAAGGCATTTTAGCCTTCTTGAGAATGGAAATACCATTCTTATAATTTAATGGGAGATTTGATGCAAAACGTGTTTCAAGTGAGATGCATCTAGAATGTTTTGGGCTAACAGGATAGTGTTAATGAGTTCTAGGGAGCAGACCTAGAAGTAGGAACCTTAGAGGACCCTGATGAGGGTAGAACACAAGTTTAGGGATCAAACCCGGTATGTGAAAACCCTAATTCATAGGTAGTAGACCCAGACGTGGAAACCCTAGGAGATCCTGATGTGGAAACCCTAATTAGTTTGAGGATTATGCTAGTGCAAATATTTGGAGATGTGAATCTGTCCTTTATAAAGGCATATGTGGAGATTCAAATGACTTCCCTATGAAGGGATCATTTCTTTTAGAAATGATTAATGTGATTCAAGTGAAGGTCCTTGCCCGCTTATGTATTAGTTCCATTTTTTACAAAAAGAATTCTAGTTGATAACTCTAACTGAACTTCTTACTGTTAAGTGCTTATGTATGAACTGAATAGACTACAACTCTCAATGCCTGGATTTTACTATGAGGTAACTTGCTATTAAGTACTGTGTATGTATTATGTGAAGTTAAGTAAGTGTAATGTGGGGTTGTCACTGCTAAGTTACAAGAGTCATAGATTGGGTGAGCTGAGAGCTCTTATGCGAGGAATAGAAGAAAGGAAGGGATGCCATTTGAATTCTAAACGTTATTGAGGTATTGATGAATATGGGGGATCTTAAATGTTTATTATGTGGTATTAAATATCAAACTATGTGTGATCACTAATTGAAAGTATTACATGTAACTGTTTTGTTTTCTTGGGATTGAGAATCAATCATTGAGTGTGTGGTAGCTCATCCCCTCTCTATTCCCCCTTTTCCGCAGGTTCTTGAAAAGATAGGTAGAAGTCGGTTTGCATATATCGAGTCAAAACCTCCTTTTGTGTTAGGAAAAGGCATTATATGCATATACACATGGATTCTCAAGTTGAATAATGTAATGTCTTGTATTCTTAAGTTCTTAAGCATATGTAAATTAATTGCTATAGTTCATATAATGTATATTGATTAGAAGTCGCTCTTAAGGCCGTGTGGCCCGACCTTCTAAGTAGTCAATCCTTTAGTCGATCAAAATTCAGTTTTGTGTTGGGATGTAAACCAGTGCTCTAGATGTGTGATCCATTGAGCTGTATCTTTATTTCTTTCTTTTATTGAGCCTTATGACTTATGTACTCTAGGCGTCTGACCCATAAAGTTGTGGTCTCTGGTGTGTAGCCATCGAGTTTATGGAATGTACTCTTTATGGTTATGGTTATAAGTACCTAATGTAAGGCTTTAAGCCAGGGTTATGGTTAGTTTTTAGGCGGAGCTCTTTCCATTTCGCTCTAAAATTTAGGAAGTTGCTAACACTTCTAACCCTAGGGGGTATGGGGTGCTACAGATAGTATTAGAGAAACGTCCTACAGCCACAGGTTGCATCCTCAGTCTTACATTCATATAGATGTTCATGAGTGACGATATGGTCTGTGATATGCTTTGGGTGTAAATGTGTTTCGATGTACTAGCTAATATGACTGATTGATTATTATGTGATTATAATAAACTGATTGAATAAAAAAGTGAGTTGCACGTTAGATAAAATCTAAACAAGTTGTGCTCTCATGAGTAAGCTAAGTGTTAGCTCAATCAGTAATTGTCTTTGTGCATGCGTCTTTGATGAATTAATTAAAAGTTTAAAGTATGCTTGATTTCAAACTCAAAAGGTTGGAAACGTTTTAACTCCAAGCCCATTCTTTGCCCTTATGTGTGATTTGCTTCTGGGGCCCTATAATAGAGTGAGCAAACATACTTAAAGCTAGTAGAGAAGAGGTTAGGAATAGTTTAACCATTCTCCATTTTTTTGAAACACAAAGATTTTAGAGTGTTGAATTTTTTTCTAATGATTGAGTTAGGTTCTGCTCTCATATTCGAAACTTGCATTGATTCTAAAGAAATGCATGGGTTTAAAGTCATGAGTGTGTACCGTTATGCATGAGTGGATGTTGCTTGTGAATTTATACATGTGGAAATGTGTATATCACTATATTTATTAATAAGGAACTATTAAGAAATAGGTTAGAGTTTGCTTCCTATGTTTGACCATCCCACTATATGATACCCGCTTATGTGAATTCTGAAACGTTTTAGTGAAATAAGTGGGGTCTTCATGTACATGCTTGCAAATATGGGTGATAAATAGAGTCTTGCCATTGTTACTTATATGTGGTCATGATCTATGCTTGTTGTTTGCATGAAATATATTTCCTGTTCCCGTCATGTAATAACCATTACTAACGAGTCAACTAAGTATTGTGCTTATCATTGTACGGGATGTTATACTTGTTATGGGATTGGAAGTGTCCCGGTTATATCAAACCCCAATACACCTAAAAAGGAAACAAAAGGGAGAACGTTATAGACCTTGGAATCATCACACCACATGTGTCACATACTAAAGTGAATGGTCAGCACATTACCAAAATTTTCTCTAGGTAGTAATGCGAGGTTCGATGGCCGTTACTTTCTAGGTGCCATATTGTGAGTCTTTAAGATTCCTACAACTATGTAGGGAACAGATGGGTTCCCTAGAGCATCGGCGCGTCCCTACAAAGCCATTAATGTTATTGCTTTAGCTTAAAGTGGTTATCTGCCTATTGGAAACCCATGTCGCAATGAGTCAAGTGGCGACGTAACTTCTAGCCAAATGAACATTAGCTTAGTGTCCTTTGCTAAGGACCAAAGCCCACCCTTTGGTTCTACAACTGTCTTGTATAGTGAATAAACTGCGAGCTAACCTATGAACATCTACAGTTGTAATGGGCGACCAACTTTTAATCCTTCTAGAAAAATCGCCAGGATTACCTTTTGGTCATGGGTTGTCTTCTAGGGTTTGCATTTACATACAAATGCCTTATTACTTTCTTCTGTAATAGTGTGATGACTTTATGTGCTCTAAAGTGTCAATTTAGCATGTCGTGTAGTGCAAGGCATGTAGAAACTTATGTCTACTTAGAGTTGCCATAAAGGGCTTATTGATGTATTTGTTGATGAATTGCTCAGTGAATGTGATTTATTGTTTCTTGGTTTGGATTATCGATGACTCTACAAGTTAGTTAACTCATGTGATCAATTCCATGGCATGGTCGTGGAGTCATTATTTGAGCTGCATGGCTATTATCTCCATATGCTATAACTTTGATGATCGATTGCACTTTTATCTAATAACATGAGCTTGTGGCCGTGCATTCATATGTTTACCTTTATAGCTTCTATGCTTAATAGGATGGCATACTAGTGTACTCACTATTGTAATTGAATTCTTAACTCCACACTCGTTGCAGAAGTTAGGGTTGCCGATGGTTGGCATGGGTCGTGTGGGTACAGTGATATAAAATGCCCAAGTTTCCTTGTGTTATATTTTATGCGATAATTTTCTGGTATTGTATTGTACTTATCATGAGAAACTATCGACTTGTGCTTTTGTCGGCTGTTATACTTGTTGTTGTCGTTGCTTGGTTATATTCTGGTCACTTTACGTGGACAGCTCCCATGCTAGTCATTCTGGCTGCTAAGTTGACATGCTACCATTCTCCTATCCTAGGAAATTATATTTGCATGTCTGTATGCTTACATATGAGCATCTCTAAAAACATGATATCACACTTGGCGTACTCACAGTTATAGTGAAGTCTATGTTGGTAATTGAGCTATGAATATGATTATTGATGTGATCTGATTGAAGTATACGATATGATGTGACTTATTTGTGTTGGGATATACACTTTTGACATTCTAATCAGGTTACAAAGAGCTTAGTGTCATGTCTATATGCATGCCGTTTTGTTTGTATTTTCTTTGATTTAGAGATAATTAGTTTCATGTGGAGACCCTAGGATAGAATTTTTAATCAGCTAAAGTATTACTTAGCCTATTTGATTGTCTTGTAACTATGCACTCTTGTTAGAGATTTTTCATTTCGATAATTGCAGATGTAAATATAATGTGAGGCATTAGCCTAGAAACCTCAGGTAGGTGTCATGCTAACTCTATGCTACTTGCCATACTGTATTTCGTAAACCATTAAAACTGGAAGCCTCCTCGGTGACAACCTTCATTTGAAATAGTATATTCTAGGAAACTGAATTAGTAGTCAAGCTAAAAATGGATTGTTGGATATAGGGACTTTATGCCAACCTAACCTTCATCTGGGAGCAACCTTACCACCCACTTTAAATAACTCGTGTGCATGTGATATGCGGAACCTTCGCTTCCCATAGTCCTGTGGTCCTATTAGACCATTTTTTCCCAAGTTGCTTATTCACTTGCTAAAATAATAATTCCATGTATTTTCCTTGGTAGTTTGCATGCCATATGTATGTGGGGATGGTTGATGCTGCCCATTCTTCTTGTCCTAAGGATGTTAAGTCATTGATTTCCTTTGATGTCATTGCGGTTCGAATCTTGTTGGAGTGTCTTTGTGCTTAATGTGATACTATGGATGCTATATGACATCTCTATTACTCTACTGTGGAATTAAAACTCCTTGGTTAATTAACCTGGTTCTGAAATACATCAATTACTTCATGCTTCCGAATGAACTTGGCTTAGTTGATTGCCTTGACATGATTTTAATTTATTCTGGTTAAGTTGCTACGCATGAAATCCTTAGATACTAAGTCATACCGATCTATTTACATAAAATTGTTGGTTGCCATGCGGGCAGTGCTTAGATATAAGATCGCAGGCCTATGTTCGTCCGAACATAAGTTTAATATGGTTGTATATCCATGTCAACTCATTTGCTCCTCTTCTATGCGATTTGCATTTGGCACCTTAATAGAGTGACTAGACGCTTGAAGAGGATTGACGAAGAGGACATTGGATACCACAACCTTCTTTTTATGATTTAAAAGGTACAATTAATTGTAAAGCAAGATTTTGGATTATATCGTGAGTTTTGTAGATTGTGCCATGTGTATGTGCATCTTGTGTATGACTGAACTGTGGACTTTAGAATTTTGAGGACGAAATCCTTTTTGGGGGGTGAAACAGCCGAGGAATTTAGGTGATAGCTAATTGTCAAAAGTACTAATCTTATTAGTTGCGCTTCATATGTATTAGTTGCATGAGACTAAATTTTATGTGTTAGTTGAGTTTATTAGTTTATTTGGATGAGTTTTTGGAACTTCTCAATTTAGTTCGTAATTTTTGAAATTCACGAGTTTATAAAAATTAGGCCGAGGTGATCACCCGATATTAAATAAGTGGTCGTGGTTTGTGTAGACCCAAATTTACTTTAATTTTAATTAGTTACAAATATATATATATATATATATATATATATATATATATATATATATATTTACAGAGGGGAGGGTCGAAACCACCAGCTCTTCACAGCGGAAGCCCTACTTCCTAGGTCTTCTTTTTTTCTTCGATCCCGACCATGAGAGAGAAAGGGAGAGAGTGGCTTAGCGGGAGTGGTGACGCGACGACCAGAGGGGTCGCCGCCGGCGCCGGCCACTCAGTGGCCCACCCAACAGTAGCGTGACACAACTCAGTGTAGCGCAGTATGAGAGAGGAAGGGACCTAGTGGACTAGAGGTCACGAGGGTTGTTCCGACGACGATTCCTGGCGGCTGCTGGTGATAATTCCGCAGTAGAGCACCTGGGAAATAGAAGGCTCAGGGGCCAGCAGTGAAGGGGAGGAAATATTTTCAATAGTTAGTGAGATTTGATTTGATAATTGGATTGGTCTTATGAAGAATAGAAAACTTATGGGGCATAGATGGATTGTTTGGGTTAAATTGAAGTAATTTTTAGGATTGTCGTTGGCAGTGCTGTGAGGAGGGAGTTCAGGTTGTGTGAACAATTCGTGAATTTACGAAGCTTATAGCCAGGTTTGATGCTGTGTGATCACTTGTTAATGATCATGTTTACAACATGCTGCCCAAATGAATTGTTTCTGATAATGTGTGGCTCATGATTGCTCGGTTTAGTGATGAAGTGAAGCGGGAATATAGGGGAATCAGGTGAATGGTTCCGCGAATCGATTTAGTGGTGTCGGGTTTGTGAACTGAGCAACGGCACGCTCAAGGCCCTACTTACTCTAGTTAAATCACACTTCCCTATTTGATTACGTTTCAAGACTTAGTTTATTGTTGTACCTAAACCAGGGCCAATATTTGGACTCGTTGAACGATTTAGCTAAATCATTCAGCGACCCAACATTAACACATTGCCCTTATAGTAAATAAAGGGTCAAGCAAAGGTTGCGACCTTGCTTTAAATATTGCATTTCTTGTAATTTGAAATGAATTAGGCAACTAGAAACATTTGATTGATTTGCAAAAGCAAATTACTGAGTGCTTTTAAGTGAAACTAAGTATGAGTAGATTGAAACCTAGTAGCTTTTAACATGAGTTCAGTGTCGCTTCCTTTGAACAGTGAATGCTTATTTGGACATTAACTCGTTTACAAGCATGCTTTCTCAAAATGAGTTGATATATGCTTTTCAAAAGTCAACTTGATGTTATGAAGGAATTTTAGTCTTCTTAAGAATAAAAATACCATTGTTGTCATTTAATGGGATATTTGATGCAAAACATCTTTCAAGTGAGATGCACCTAAAATGTTTTATGCTAAGAGGATAGTGCTAGTGAGTTCCTAAGGAGCAGGCCCAGAAGTGGGAACCCTAAGAGCACCTGCATTGCTAGGATTGTGATCTAAAATTTCTGCCGCGGTCCAGAAAATGACATACAATGGTGATCCTTTCAGCTCACCCCGCGGTCCAGCTCGTGGCCATGATTCGCTCACCACCATTTTTTGTTTTTATTTTTTTACCAAGTAAGCTTTAAACTTTTTTTTGAAAAAGTTTTACCAATGATATATTAGTAGTGGATTCCATAAAGCATTATTTGATTTAGTGATCCAAGTTGGTGATCCATGGGATGTAGAGAAGAAAGAAAAAATTGACTTGTGGGATGATGTGGAGGGTGTGGACCCCCACTTGTGATCCAAACTCTTGGATCACCAATGTGGATGCTCTAAGGACCCTAATGAGGGTAGAACATATGTTTAGGGATCATACCCAATATGCAGAAACCCTAATTCCTATGTAGTAGACCTAGACGTGGAAAGATCCTGACGAGGATAAATGTCACTTGAATAGAGCACTAACGTGTGAATCTGATGCCCAGAAAATGTCTTCTGACTGATTATGAGTTGATAATTCCTCATTTGAGGATTACTAGCAGAAATTTTTGGAGATGTGTATCTATCCTTTACAAAGGCATACGTGGAGATTCAAATGACTTCCCTATGAAGGGATTGTTTCTTTTACAAATGATTAAAGTGATTCAAGTGAAGGTCCTTGCCCGCCCATGTATTAGTTCCATTTTTATGAAAAGAATTCCAAACTACTACAAATTTATTTATTTACGACCAATAACTTGTGACGGTACAAAAAAGCCGTTGTAATTGGTTTATCTTCTACAACATAAATTTTTCCCGTTGTTAAAATTTATTTAGCACTGACGGATGTAATATACCGTTGTAGATTATTGAAAACATCTGTTGTAAATGATTTAATGGTTTTGGGTTGGCCTGATCGGGAATACTAGGCACCTTTTCGTGGGAAAATTTCCCCTAAAAATTAAAAAGCCCCCTAAAAAATTAATGTTTTGGATGGTATTCGATCTGCTTCTTCTCACTCACTCATCTGATAATCGTAATCCTCTTTCTCTCTCTCATACTGGATCTGCTCCTTCTCACTCACTTATCTCACAATCGCGACCTTCTATATCTCTCTCTCTCTTACTCGATCTGCTCTTCCATTCTCTACCTTAGAAATGCGACTACCATTGCATGCGAAGGCTAGATCTCTGTCTTTCTCTGTGGCTTTCTTTCACAAATCCCCTAAAATTGAAAGCCACAGGCATGATTCTTCCAGCCTCAGATTAGGGTTCAATTCGAACAAACCACTTTTTGTTTAGGGTTCAAGGCAACATCAAATTTAGGGTTTAAGAAAATGGATAAGGATTGAAGCTTTCAATGTTGTTGGCGATTTTAGGCAACGATTTTTCTAGGGTTTAAGGCATCTATCTTGTCTTTCTGAAGTAATTTGCTCTATTTCTCGCTCCCCCCTCCTATCTCTTACATTACATTGCGTCACATATCTATTTTGATTTTGTTTTTCTTCTTTGTTGAGTCAATTGTTGTGAAATCTGTTCAATTTCATGGTCTGCGATCCTTAATCTTCTTATGTTTTAAAAATATAGCTGATAGATGGAATCTGTTTGCTCTTACCTTGTCGATTGCAATCAAGTAAAGTCGATGATTCTGATTTTTATGTATTTGCATTTTTTTGGTGTGATTTTGGTGGTGTTATTGAGCTACTATTTGGGTTTCGCAATGGAAATGGAAGATATACCTGGAAACCCTTGCTTTGTTTCCTTAGTGTCTATGTTGCCTTGCATTTCAATACGATATTATTGGCTCTAATTGAATTAGTAATTTGTGAAATTTTTAAAACTTTCTAGTAGTTAACTACTATGGAATGACTGTTTTATTTTTGATTTTTTTTTTGGTGGGGGGGTTGGGATTGATTGTGATGGATTAACAGCTAGGTGTTGTTCATCTTGAAGTAGTACGTACATCTGAATAAGTCATTTATCAGACAAATTACAATAGTAACTATGGGTTGTGTAGTCTCTCGCCTTATCGATTGCAATCAAGTGAGGTTGATGATTCAGATTTTTATTTATTTGCATTTTTCTGGTGTGATTTTTGTGGTGTTACTGAGCTACTATTTTTGTTTTGCAATGGAAATCTTACCAAAGTAGCATGTTCAGTTTAAGTAACAGTTGAGTGTGATTTTTGTTTATTTACACTTTTCTGGTGTGATTAACAGTTGGGTGTTCATCCATGGGGTTACTGAGCTACTATTTGCATTTGACGTTAATCAGCTTAAGTAGCATGTTCAGAAACTATCCTTGATCTGTTGATGTTGTTATTAGATTCCTGTATAATAACTAATTTCATCCCTTATTTCTTTGCTTCTGCGTGGGTGTGGGATAAAATGTGTATGCAATTTAAGTCCATTCTTGAACGCATAAGTTGCCTATTATTTGCATTAGTACATTTTATAGTGTGTGCATTGATCTTCATGTTTGGTTAGAATTCTTCTTGTGTTGGTCCCCCTTCTTTTGGTTGAGGGGTAGGTACTAAGTGTACTGTAGTTTTGTTAATGATGATAACTAAAGCCAAGGATATAGGTAATTCATGAGCCATTAGGAACAGGGACATAGACATTAGTGGTTGAGCTAACTTTTAGGTTTCAAAAGGCCAGGCATCTTGTGATCTATGAAAATTTAGGCCATAGGTGTATCTGTATAGTTGTCCTCTCAAGTGGTTGGATAGTGACTTTCTCCCACATAGTGCTGGCGATTTTTGATTTTGGGAGTTAAACTTACTAGTCAACTACTACTATGTACTGTCTTCTTGCTATATGCATGTATCCCAGGTAATTTCTTCTTTTTTTTTTTTTGCTGTATTGTGCTTACTGCTACATAGAGTCTAGAATCCTGGTTGGCTATGGCTGATGAATGAGAGTGAAATATTTGATTAGAGCAGTTCAGTACCCTGTTGATTGAACTTTTAGCACTATTTTATAGCATACTGCTATAGAATCAAGTTTGATTACTATCGTGTGTTTCTTAGAGACAAGTTTTGTTGCTTGTTTGGTGTATGGCAACCTACATTTGGATTTCCTAATATTCCACTCGGAATTTAGTCGTTCGTAGCAAAAATGGTGACATATACAGTGTGGAGTCCACTGGGCGAGGAAATAGACTTCTTCATTGCTATATAGAATGATGTGAGATTTCGAGTATAATCAATAGGCTCCAAAGTTTTGCTTTGGGATTTGATGAGCTATTTACTTTGAATTTTGTCGCAACTTTTGCAAAGAGCTTTAGATGTTCCTACTAGTGGTGGCGTAAGTTTATGTTTTCACAAAACGACTTGTTTAGGTTTTCATAGCCTAGTTAGGCCCCCCATCCAATAGTCTCAGACTTCTTTTTTGTCAGATTATTATTAAGCCAATTGATAGAGTTAACGCACCAAAATTTAAGTACAAACACAAAATAAAAGCTACTAAGATAAACAAAATCAAAATCAAATAATCCTAGACACTTTTCTATTAATGGGCTCTGGTTCTCTTGGGTGCACACTTGTCTTAAGAATATACTGCATGTTTACACAAAATGCAAACAACATTAGATGAAAGCCATAGCTAGATTATTTTCAGATTTATGCTAAAATTAATATGAATGAATGATTTCGAAGCTCATAAGCAATTGGATCTAGGAAGAAAAATCATGAATTTAATGTACCTGATAGAGGGCATCTCTTTGGAGAAGGCTTGATATCAGAACGGTGCTAATCTTTATCATTTTTGGCTAAATAAGATGAGAGAAATCTTACCAAAATCCCTTGGTGTTTTGTATTTATAGCACTCCATCCTGCATGTGTAGTTGTGCAACCCATATCTTGGTCTATAATAACACAAATATCGGTTACATGTATTCACCAAACAGTACAAATGCAGCCTAAATTCCGATAAATGTGGACTAGTAATTACATGTTTTTGGTAATGCTAGACACATGCAAAAATACCTCATTGATGTTGTAAATGAAAGTTAGAATGTTGGCCTCAGATCCTTGCTTTGGGAAGTTGCACTTTTGGAATGAACCCTGCTCTTGAAATTCATGTCTTGGCTTGCTCCACGCATCCAGTCCCTTGCCGAGCTCATTTTCTTCCCTTTCATGCACTCAAAAAGTAACAGAAATAATTTCTTGCTTGAATACCTCATTTGCTTGCCTTTCTTGAGGATAAACCTAATTCTACCAATTGAAAATGACATTGCGGGAATCAATTTTGAAATAATTGAAATAATTTCCTTGCTTGGATATCTTCTTTCATATTATTAGTCTCTGAATCTCTTTGCTATAGTTTGGGTCGTCTCACATAAAATAAAGTACACATGTTAAATCAAATTGCTATATTTTGAAATAATTGAAATAATAAAGTTTATTACGACGTACTATTGAGCTTATCCATAGTTGAATGAACAAACCTTCCTGTTTTGATCATTAGTTCTCCATATTGTCAATCTTACTAATGGTCGATATTAAAACCTTTTGCAAATGAAATATTATCTTCTACAGGTAAAAAACCAAACAAGTCAATACACTTGCTCAAAAGAACCAGGAAACATGATTTTTAATGCCTAGTGATCAAGAATCTGGTGTTTCACACTTTATCAAAAACTCAGTATCACTATGCTAGAAGGTGCAAGGTCTGAGAATTTTATTATACAACCAATATGAATTATGTTCTAAAAAAGAAGGAAATGGATTTTCTCAACTTGGCCACCCAAAAAAAATAAAATAAAATAAAATTTTGTATCACCTTATTGACTTCATCTTTACCTTGTCAATTTGATTCAAGACTATAGAAAGTCCAATGGAATGTCCCAGAGACTTAGTTCTTTTCTTAATCTTTTCATCTCAAATTTACAGTGTTCCACACATTTGTGCCTAAATCACAAAACCCTTCACAATCTTACCCATGATTAAAGGAATATAGACCGATAAAAGTAGGAGAGAGATCATAGATTAAGGAAGCAGACCTCAGCAGATGATCCCATAGGCTCGGTTAACACAATTTTGGGAAGGCCATCAACATCATGAATCATATTGACTAGCATGATTGCCTTTGGCTTCAACCTCATCCTCAAACTTCGAACAAATGGGCTCAACTTCTCTCTTCTGATCTCTAGCTACAGTTACCCAATTTATAAAATGAAAAAACACACTTACTTTTTTATTGAATTCAACAACCCAGAAATAAGTGTCAGTCAATATAAACAAGTCATGCAAAAATACACACAAATTGTTTATTTAGGAATCATTTACTTTGGTTATATTCTATTCAACTAAGTTTGATGTTCTTGGCATGAATATACAGCCTGCTATTGAAGTGAGCTATCAGGGTTTGAAACATCATCATAAGCCTAACTTGTTAACTTGCTAATTTTGTTATCAATTAGCATTATGTTTAAATTTTTAAAATTTTCATATTGCTTGGAACATTGTATTTTTGAACATAGGACAACATTCGGGGAGAATTAGAGAAAAACCCTCCCATGTCTCAGTTTGAGCTTGTGGAGGAATGCTTCGGGCCTCAAGATCGAGATTGCGTAATATGCTTTGGACTAGGTATGAAACCGAAGGATGTTAGAGGACCTAAACCCAGCAAGGCTGACCTGAAAGCTAAGCTTGAAAAGAAAAATCAGCATATTAGCAAGTTGAAAAGCCGACGCAATGCCATTGAGCATCTCGGAGCTGATCATCAGAAAAAGATTAATGATATGCAAGCTGCTCATAAGAAAGATATATGGGAGCTTCAAGCTAAAATCAAGGTACTTAAGGACATTATTTTCTAAAAACTATCCAACATCTTGCCACCTTCTTTAGCTCACTGATGGGAAAGTCATGCTCACAGACATGTTTTGTGTTTTTTATGAACTAGGTAGGTACTTTCTAATACTTTTCACTATATTTTTAATTTATAATTATCTCATGTGGTTTTATACATCTCTTCTGCCTTTTTATTTCCTTACTTCCCTCCTCCAACCCTTATTACCGGGCAAAGTTGTGAAAACCTTATGCCCACCATCTGTTCGATGAAAGTCTCCAACATCTATTTGGTTTGATTCTGTGTTGACGTGGGCTTTTTTGCCAGAAAAGGGTGTTAATCCACTTGAAGTCTTATATTGAAAAAAATGGTTGTATTTGACTGAGGTTTTGTTATATGCAAAAGCTGTGATATGGGATGTTAATTACTGTGGATACCAAGACAATCCCAGACGCATGGTATCCTATATGGCTTGGTGTGAATTTGCATTCTTGTAGCAGTCATTTGGACTGCATCTATGGCATTTCTCCCTCTCTCATAGATGGCAATATGGCTGAGCTGACTATTCTCTTTTGTCTGGTCCATAATGATGCCAATATGACTGAGCTAACTATGAACTAATTTTTAACTTTATTGCCGCAATTTGCATGCTCTTCTCCTTTGAGGAAGGAAAAAAATGCCACAAAAATGTAGTCTGTTTGTTGTTTGGTGATGGGTTGATGATGGATATATATATGGTGATTCATTTATCTTGTTGAGTGCTGCCTTATGTGATGTGTTACTTTGTTGTGATGTCATGTAGTGACATCCTTGAATCTGGATTTAATACAACACATTTTAGCTTGCTCATTGTCTTTGTACGTGATTATAGTTCTCTATTTGCTTTAATTGGGGAAATATGCACACTTTAAAAGGTTTGAAATGTCTCTACCTTTGCAGGTTTGAAGTGTAGATGATGTGCGGATATTATCAGGCACATGAAGATTAGTTAGTTTTTGTTGTGGCCGTCGATTTGTATTGAACGGCTAGGCCTTTTTTTGGGTTAATAGGCCTATCATTTTGGTAAATAGGCCTATCTTTGGTAATTTTAATTGGTAATTAGGCCTATTATTTTTGGTAAATGGGCTAGTCATTTAGTCTCTTCTATATATATTAAGTTGAGGCTATTTTGTTGGATGTTTACATTCCTAAACATCTTGGAGATCTTCATTTTATATGAATATAAATAGTATATGTTTCATTTCTTCTCCAGGCTCTTTAATGTTATATAAATTTCATTAAGTTACTACTCTTGTAAATATATTTCAAAAATCAGGTTGTACGACTATTTGTTAAAAAAAGAATTAGAACAAAATTGATAATCAATTCAGCTGCAACGGAAAAAGTCGACGTAAATAATTAGATTTTTGTGTGTCACGTTAATAATTATTATAAGAAATTTGCAATTATGACGGCTCCCATGCTAAATACAATAGTATAAACAGTCAGGGATGATTTAGGAATTCTACAATGGAAAAAAAAAATTGTTGTAAGAAGTACTTCCTATAACAACTGTCATAAAACATTGTTTAATAGTATGCAAATGTTCTACAATGGAATGGTCGTAAAAGACCTTTTACAACTAGACTTTTTTCGATGGTTGACGACGGATTTACATATCATCGTCAAAGATATATAACGACGGTTTCCACAACTTTTTACAACAGTTTTTTCCTTCGTAATAGCGCTTTTTCTAGTAGTTCCAGTTGATAATTCTAACTAAATCTCTTGCTGTTAAGTGCTTATGTGTGAACTGAATGGACTACTACTCTATGCTAGGATTTTACTATGAGGCAGCTTGCTATTAAGTCCCATGTATGTATTATGTGATGTTAAGTAAATGTAATATGGGTTTGTCACTACTAACTTACAAGAGTCATAGGTTGTGCGAGTTGAGAGCTCTTGTGTGGGGAATAGAAGAAAGGAAGGGATGTCATTTGAATTCTAAAGGTTATTGAGGTATTGATGAATATGGGAGACCTTAAATGTTTATTATGTGATATTAAATATCAAATTATGCGTGATTGCTACTTAAAAGTTTTATGCGCAACTGTTTTGTTTTCTTGGGATTAAAAATCACTCACTGAGCATGTAGTAACTCATTCCCTCTCTATTCCTTTTTTCCCTAGGTTCTTGAAAAGACAGGTAGAAGTCAGTTTGCATACATCGAGTCAAAACCTCTCTTTTATGTTGGAAAAGGTGTTATATGTATATACACGTAGATTCTCGAGTTCAATAATGTAATGTCATGTATTCTTAAGTTCTTGGGTATATGTAAGTTAATTGCTATAGTTCATATAATGTATATTGACCAGAAGTCGCTCTGAAGATCGTGCACAGCAACCATCTAAATAGTTAGTCCTTTAGTCAATTAAAGTTCAGTTTGTGTTGGGATGTAAGCCCCAGTGCTCCAGATATGTAATTTGCTGAAGCTTGTCTTTATTTCTTCTTTTACTGAGCCTTATGGCTTATGTACTCAAGGTGTGTGACATGTAGAATTGCGGTCTCCGCCGTATAGCCGTCGAGTTTATGGAATATATTCTTTATGTTTATGGTTATAGGTACCTAATGTATGGCTTTGAGAGAGGGTTATGGTTAGCTTTTAGGCAAAACTATGTCTGTTTTGCTACAAAATTTAGGAAATCGCTAATACTCCTAATCCTAGGGGGTTAGGGGTGTTACACATAGATATGGTACTTCACTTGGTTTTGGCTTTTGTTGTTAGCAATGGTTTAAGGTTCATTTGGAGATGGCTGTTTGGCAATGTTACAAATACCATACCGTACCGTCCGGTATCGGACGAAACATACTATACCAGTCAAGAAACAGTACAAACTATTGTCCGATATTGCACCGGTCAATACCTCTATGTACCGTCAGATACTGACCGGCACTGATATTCTTGGTCAAATACCACCTGATACGCTAAAATTTCATATTTTTTGTACTTTAATTTTTTAAAATTTTTGAAATTCAAAACAGTACAAGCTCGGTATAACGGTACATAAATCCGGTATATCTCGTTCCAGTGAAAAAACGGTACGATGACCGGTATGATATTTATAACTTTGCTCCTTGGGCGTGATTGCAAGTGCTTTCCTCATGCTTATAAGCCATATTGTTCTTTTCTCCATCTTTATCTTTGTTATTGTTTTGTAAATTGAGGACAATGTATGGTTTCGGGAGGGGGGAGGTATATAAAAAAATTGAGGAAAAATTGAAAATTTTTAGTGAACTTGATTTTGGGGAGAGATTGAAGTGTTGAGTATGTGTGTTCCACTCTTGTTATATTGATGTGATTCTCATAAGCCAATGCCAATTTGAGAATGTTTTTAGTTTTAACTAGTTAATGCCCAAAATTTCTGCTATACTCTTGTTAACTTGTGGCTAATTTTGAGTTTGAAATGAACCCCATTTCCAATGTCGTGATGAGATAAGTGTTCAGTTCCCCACTTGCCTTTCGAAGTGTTGAATGTGACAATGAAATAAATTGAATTAAATTAAGTTTTGATTTCAGTGCCAATGTTTAGATTCTATCTTTATTCGTATCTTTAATTGCCTGAATATATACTAACTATTTCTCTGGGTATCATCTTTCCCCATATTTGTACATAGCCAGAAGAAGAAATACATGGAATAAAGTGATCTTTAGGGGAAAAAACAGAGAAAGATAAAAAGAATAATAAATTGGTTCGGCATTGGGGCTTGATTTTAAAGATACTCCTGTGATTTTTGTTATGTGGGGCGACGTCCTATGCTTACGATTTGTTGCATGCTTGACATCAGGTGCTTTCTTTGCCTTAATATTGGCCCATTAACTTGGTTAAAATGAGAAAAGTTTGATAATAGGTTTGTGGGATGTTAGTGACTTGATCTATGCGATTTAGAGTGGATATGCATAGTTGGATTCTTTGATTTTCTTCTCTAATCTTATTCTGCTTGGTGGCTTGAACAAATATATGCATTCTTTGCTCGAGAACGAGCAAAATTTTGATGTGGGGGAGTTGATAAATCATATTTTTATGTATAATTTTACTCTCATTTTACATGTGACGTCTTTGAGTTGTATTTCAACTAAAACTAATGCACATCTTATGTCTTTCTAGTTAATGATCGTAAACTTAGAATTTTGGGCATGATTTCTTGAAGTTGGCCTAGTTCGACAGCCCACCACTATATCCCGGTCAATGAAAGGAAGAGCACCAGCATCAAGCCACCACTAGCTCTCATTTCACTTCCACTCCAATCTACCCAACTCTCATTTTCACGTACAAACTTGTCGTAACTTAAAAAGAGCAGCCCAGTTCTGTGTGGCAGTAGCAACACCCTGCGTCCTTCATAGCCCAAGTGTGCCTTTGTTTTCACCAATTGCATAATCTACTACCAATACAAGCTGCCCATTCCATGGGCCTATTACCATGATGCTCTAGTTCGACCTAGCAATATAAGCTCTTTCTCATACTCTCTTTATCTCAGCCTAGGTTGTGTTATTCCAGCCAGCCCAATGTGCCCAAAAGCTTCCTCAACCTACGCCTTTTCATAAATGAATAGGCCTATTCTTATTCAAAAAGTAGTGGCCTATCTCTTGTCCAACACCCGACAATCTCTTCCACTCTTTACCAACCCGAATGGATTGTTCTTCCTTGTCCAATGGTGTTCTTCCTTGTCGAATGGTTCCATGTGCCGAATCAGATAATCCTAGAAAGAAAATCATCAGTATCGTCCACTAACTACTTCCTTTTCTCATCATTTTTTAGGTGGTGTGACTAATAGTCTGTTTGACCTAGTCGCCTTATCCAAATAGATTTCTCAGCTGATATTTTACTATAGTAAGCGCCACTTACCATGAAAAGTGGTGGTAAAAGGAGACTTGAATTCACTATAAATAGAGGCCAAGCGCAGCAACTTTGATCATCCAAGTCTTCATTCCATTCTTTTTCTCCTCCCATTCTTCATTAGTAGATAGAGTTTTTAACTAAACAAAATTATTCGGACTGAGAGAATCAGAAGAAAAAAGCTTTTTTGGAAATTTTCTCCTCTCTTTTTTTAATGTCATTGTGACCCTAATTGGAGTGTTTGGTTTTTGATTGTGCTAATCTTGTGCAACCAAATTATCAAAGTTTGGTTAAAGGGATTGAAATAAACCAACAATTAAAATATGACTAGTGTAATTTTCAATAGTCTTTCTCTACCTATGATTCGGCTAGGTTGTTTATCAAGGATTGAGATGGATATTTAGCTTATTTTATTATTTTAGTAATTTTTTTGGGCTTAATGTTATCGTCTCTTTTCATAGCATAATTTTGAATTATTTAATCGCCTTTAATTTATTGTGTAAATTATTTCTAGTGTTTATACAAGTTTTACGATTGATTAATTTGCTCAGCCATTTCTTTGTATTGGACCTCTTAGCCTAATATAATAATTATGTAATTTTGCTTAAATGTTTGGTTGTTAATTCCTTAAATAATACCCAGAATTAGATGAGTTATGTCTCTCAAATAATTTATACTAACCACTAGTTAAGTTTATTTATTAATGGCTATAATTCATTTTTCTATCCTTTAGGCCGTAAGCTTATAGCTTAAGAGCTTTAAGAGACTAATTAAAGCACAACTGAATTCAGAATTCGTTATTAAAATTATTGGTGAAGTCAAAGTCCTAGAGTCTCTCTAAATTGATCTCCTTTTGCTTATCTATTAAGGTTTGTTTCTCTGTTATTCTCATTTTTTAATTATCATTATTATTATTAATCTCCTTATCTAAATTTATTTTGCTAATTAGTTAAGAAAAGTAAATTTAAGATTGCTTTCATTCTCCATAGGACATGGCCCCTGAATACTTGTGCTGCTACGATCATCTTGTGCCCTTGAAAGTAAGTCGGGTTATTAATTACACTACGTATGAATCGCTTTTCGAAAACCACATGATATATTTACAAAAGAGTGGCATGTTATTAAGTCTGAGCCAAATCACAACCATCCTTTTCTATCACTTAAAGAAACGTGTTTTCTTCCAACACGTTGGGGTATTTCCCCAAATGATAAATGCAGATTTTATTGTACAAAGAAGCTGGAGTCTGTATTAGGCAAATTATTTGAATTCTGGAGTTTGAAGAAAAAAAAAGGAACTTGGAGGTGTTGGATTTATGGAAAAAGATATTTACAATCCATTTGCAAACGTCGACAGCAACCTGAAGTAGCTGTTGTCAGGACCTCTTATAATATATGAAGCATTCAAAGCATGAAAGCCCTGAATTTCAATATGTCCCCTGCTCAATGTTTTTTTTAGTATTATAAACATGACAATGTAGTTACTTTTCGCATCACTTGAAAGAGAACTTGTCTGACATGACACGTGGGATTGCTGTTGGCATTGACACATATGGAAAGACGATCCTATTTGGAGCGGCACTTCTTCGTAATGAAATGACGTTTTATTTTAGATGGCTAATGAAGGTACCATGTACTATTATAGTACATTTCTTTTTTCGTGAAAGTTTTTTTTTGGGGGGGGGGGGGCGATGTGTAGAACTGTATCACTATAATGGAAAAGCCGTCTGAAACTATCATAACTAATCAAGATCAATGCATGACAGAAGCCATAGCTAGCGAGACACCTCACGCCTACCATAGTTTCTGCACATAACATATTACTTCGAAATTCAGTGGTTGGTTTACCACTATTTTCCGTAAGTGACTATCAACTATAGTGTAGTGAATATTATAAGTTATACAAGTTAAGTTGTCCCGAAGAATTTGAATATGAATGGTCTCTAATTGTTCAAAAGTATAATTTACATGACAACAAACATGTCTGAAGCTCATATCAGGCTGAAATATATTGAGCTCCAGCATCTTTTGGTGACCACTTTTTGAAGGCATCTCAATGAGTGGGAGATTCAAAAGCATACTCACAATCATCTAGAGATTTGTTTCTTCACATACTAGCTTGAGAGACTTTGTTAAACAGATAAGTAATACTAAAATATTTGTATTATATAGTTTAAACCTTTTTACATATATTTTTGGTGAAATTATGTACTTTCTATATTCCAAACACGACTACTTATTTAAACTATATTCATCTCACAATATAGGTGGACACTACTATTCAGAGTATTGGACAGGTGCAATTACATAACGATACGTAGTCCAAAGCTAAAGGTATTAACTCATTTGCAACCTTAAAGCTTGCAAAGCAATCTTACGTAGTCTTAACACCATTAGCATTAGGAAAATTTGAAGATGGATATCGAAGTACAAGCTTATACAAAGTAGTTTTCATCAACAATAATGAATTCACTAAAAGGCTCCATGAGGGGACAAATAGTAGAATTCATGATGTCTTTTTGTATGGAAATATGGTCATGTATAGTTGTAAAAAATTCAAATTTTTGGGAATATTTTGTTATCATTCATATATATATATATATATATATATATATATATATATATATATATATATATAGAGTTTTTATTCACAAAGATTGTTTCAATATTCCACCCAGTTTATATGCCTAGTCATGGGTGTCTGGATACTATGTCGACTGAGAATGCTGATAGAATACAAGAGCCACTAGAAGAAGGTATAGAGCTAGAAGGATCTATTATGGGTCAAAAGAAAGTGGGAGATGAAGATGATATTATATGTCCTCCAAAGTGAATAACGAAGGCGTCTAAAGGGTGCTAGAGAATTGGGACTGAAACAAAAACTGACTTGTTCTTTATAAAGAAACTAGTTCATACTAAACCAAGATGTGTACATACAGAAAATGACATTCCTTGTACAATTAGATATGAAACTATCCCACAAAGAACATTAGATATTATAAGTGGATTCGAAAGCACTAGGTGATGTTCTAGTATTTTAAATCTACTTCATGAAGCTTAGCTCGGTTAGAAAGGTATGGCGTTTTGAACCTAAAAAGGAAAGCTAATCATTTTTTTAGGGGGCAGGTAGATATGCCAGTTAGTGCGGGCGGGTTAAATACAGGTCAACTGTATTCGGGTTCGAGTAAAATACAGGTCGGGTGTATTTCAGGTTTGGAAAAAATACCGGCATGTGTATTTCAGTTTTACGGATTTTGGGTCAATCCAATGGATTTGGAGCGCCCTTTTAGTGAGTTCTCTTTTTGTCAAAATCAAAATCTTAATTAAAATTGCCCATATTTAATGAACAAGCATTTTAATTGTAATTTCTTAAAAGAACATAAAAAATATTCAAACTTTTCAATATGATATATGAACGCCATGTACCGGTAGACAATGAGTCACACTTGAGTGACTTGACCTATATATTAAGATATTAATAATAGGTCAGTTCATTCATTGGCTGGCCCATCTGAAGCATGATAACGGGTTGGAGTAGTTTGACCTCTTAATAACCTATTTAATGATTCCAAGTTTTGTTAATTAACTTACTATTACCTAATCATATAAGCTCTATTAATTGGACGATCCTAACACGAACATAAGTTTGTCAATTGCCCAACTGACATCAAGTTCAAGACCAATTAAAAGGAAGCCAACTGAAAGAATATTACAGACATACATGATATTACAATTATATATTAATTATAACATCAAAATTTTAGATTATTACAGAGTAATATTATTTAAAACGTGATGAGACGTATTCATTTAACTAAGAATATAATGGTACGACTGTTAGGGAAAAACAGTTTTAATATTTATAAACCCCAAGTGCAAGGTATATCATTGAGTACTTGGGGTGTCATCCGCAGGGAGTTGTGTTTTCAACTACCAAAGTTCACTCGAGCGTATCAATCTAGGTGAAATCAAAGGGACAGAAAATAAAACTAAACTGCTAAAGCGAAAACAAAAGGACTGTGATTAGACCTAAGATAAACCAAGTAGTCAAGTCAAATCCAAACCTTCCCTAGCTATGCTAGCATTCAGAGATGATCGGTTGCATCATTAAAACCACCCAAGTCCTCTCTCAAGGGTCATGAGCTAGTCTAATTGTTCTAACCTCCTATTTTCATGGGATTAGTTTAATTAAACTACAAGATTGACAACCCTTGACCTAGCTAGCGACGAGACTATTCTCATATCCCCATCCTAACTATTCTCTCTACCCACACTAGACAATCGACCTCACTTCTCAGCATAAGTTAATTATCCCAAAATACGGATGAATGCCCCTTCAAGCATTTCATCGAACACTTGACGGGCGTGAGAGAAAACTCTAAATTCTAGGCATAAACAAGGTAGGGTTGGGGCCTAAACAAGGTTAATCAGCCATCAAGAGCTAGCCACAATCCAATCCAACACAAACTAACAATTAAACATCACAAACACATGAAAACCTCAACTAGCGAACAAGAACATGAACTTGAACAAGAGAAGAAGGAGAATGAAATAAATCAAACCTAAACAACTAAATAAACATGAATTAACAATGAAAACTAAACATTTAAACTAAACAAAACAAATACAAAAATTAAACTAGCAAAACGTAAACAAGAATAACATATGAACTAAAGAGAGAAAAGGGAAGAAAACTTAGACTTAATTGATAGAAGGAACTTGAAATACAAAGGTTGAATCCAAGATTACAATCCTCCATCCTAATCTAATCCTCCTATTGAGGTTTTATTCGATAAACTAACCTAAAACCTAGCCTAAAAATCGCCAGAGAGAACCCCAAGCGGCCCCTAACAAAAACGCCCGAAGAGGGCTTAAATAGAAAATCACAAGACCGAACGACGGCCCGGGGAGCACGACCGTGCCATGTGATAAGGTCTCACCATGCCACTTCTCTAGCACGGTGGCTCGGCCCCCTGTCGCCCCTTTTTGCCTGTTTTTGCTGTTTTTCTTCGCTTTGTACCATCTTCGCTCCTTTTCGCGACATTTGCTCGATTTGAAGTTATTTCCTACAAAACATAAATAAAACAAGTAAAAATCCTAAATATTAAGTTATTATACGAGCTAAAAGTGGGTGAAAGAGGCACATAACGTAGGACAATTTATCGCCTAATAAATACTCCCATGCCTATCTTTTGCTCGTCCTCGAGCAAAATAAAAGAAAAGCTAACTTAAGAACCTAACTCACTTTTGTAGGAATCACGGTTGCATTAGCGTATGCAACAAGCCCTTTGAACCCCTTGGTTCCCCCAAATAGATGAGTGAAGTCTAGTGAGGGTTTGCAGAAGATATACCCACAAAATCTCAAAAAGAAAAACAAAGAAAAGATAAACAAAAATCGAAAAATAAAAATGACAAAACACAAAATATACATAGGGGCAAACTGTACACAATCGGATCAACCAAAACCCCCTAATAACTCAAGTATCAGTCTTTACACAAGCATCATATGCATTTCAGGACACATCATTCCAAAGAATGACATCTAGATATTAGCTTTTCACCCCACGACGCATGAAAATATTGAATCTATCCTGATACCTGGTGTGTAAGTGTATCATCACCCAAAGACTTGGCTTACTAGAATCAAACTCAATTCCACTTAACTGACACAAGCTACCTTATTGACTTGCTAGCATAGAAAACAAGCTTCCGCAGTAGTAGTATTGCCTCAAAAGATAGCACCCAGCAGCGCATGCCTCAAAGGGGTACTTGTTATTCCAAACTCTTGTCACGCCTCAAAGGGATACACCCAATAGCACGTGAGTTTGTTTTTGTTTTTGTTTTTGTTTTTGGAAAAGGGGTGCAAGCACATACAAAGGTAACTGTACAGTAGACAAGTGGGAGAGCCGATTATGGAAGACTAAGAATTTAAGATAATGATAATACATAAATCAGGACTGGATTGCAAAATTACAATGGACTGTTGGGGTTAGAACTGAGACCTAAAATAACAGACTTGGGATGAATATCTATCATGCACATTATATTTGTATACGAGCTAATAGCCAAGGTACCGGAGATCAAGGCTGATCAAAATAGTACAAAGCTCCTCTCAAGCCCAAAAAAGGAAAAATTATACAAAAAGGAGAAAAATTGAAAAATTTACACAAAAATAAGAATAAAAGGGTAGGCCCCACCCCCATATCTAAATCTCACAATTTCTTCATTGGAAGCTGAGAGTCATCACCAACCACAACACACAAAAACAAAGAAAACAAAATCACACATAAGACACATAAAACAAAACAAACACACACAAGAACACTGAACCTGCACACATATACAAGCTAGCACACTCTCCCAAAAACAGTCACCAAATCAAAAACAAGACCACACATATATATAAAACTAACCACTAAAAACAAAGATATACCAATCCAATCAACACCACCAATCACAACACACAAATATCCATAAAAACACAAAAACTGGTGATCATAGCCATCAATGGCTCAACAACATCCCAAAGTTCTCCTCAAAATGATCACCACAAAAGTATAATCCTAACACCCACAACTAAACCAAAAACAAAAAGAAAGAAAATAAAAAATAAAAAGAAGGGGGGGGAAGGGTGAGAACGAGTATACCAGGTCTGAATGTACCCGAACTATGCCACCAGGGCACAAGGAACATCAGTCACTCTTTGTCTCTCAAGATGCGAGTCGGCAATTCATATGCAGTCAACGCTCGTAAAAGCTTGTCGTGTACTACTGCATGCATCTTAGAATGGTGTGAATAAGAGAACACTAGTAAGGATGGAGCAAACAAAGTCAATGCCCTCTTAAACTTATCAAATGCCATAGAAAAATCAAAATCATGATCAAAGAAACTACTCCACATGATTTTCCTAGGCACGTCCTCGAGGTATGCACAATATGGATCAACTAAGGGCTGAAACACGCGAATATCACCTAGGGACTCATGAAATGCATGACAAAGAGAGGGGTTAGTGGGAAGTAAAGGGGATGAAATGGGGGTCAAGTAAAGTGGCTCGGTGTAAATGGGATCAATATGCTCAATGCTAGGAGCTGTACTAGCCCTCACATCATCACTATATAACTCCTCAGAAGAAGGCTCTAACAGTGCAATATCGCTCGATCAATCAAGCCAATCATCCTTAACAAAACTAGTGCTACCCCTAGGTAGCTCACCCATCTCTAACCCTGTGCACTGAGCTAAAGGGCGGGGAGAAGAAAGTAAGCGCAAGGTACCCTCAGTAGTGTCTCTAGGTGTCCTAGGTAAGGATGGAGCAACAAGTGATGAAAGAGTCAAGGGAAGGTCAAACACTTCTCTAAGGTCAATGAAAGATGAAACATCAATAAAAGTCGACTCTAGGGAAAGGGAGGACTCATAATCATCATAGAGACTGATCTCAAGTCTAGAAGAAGATGGACTAGGGTCGATCTCATACAATATGCCACTTTCCCTCATCTTACCAACAAAACTCTGAAGTCGCTCGTTCATTGTCCCTATCATGGCATCAAACTTAGCATAACATTCATCGGAGATATCATAATAGGGACAAGAAGTCGTATTATGGTCAAAAGATGAACAATAAGAGCACACAGGAGGAGAATAAGCATGAAAATCATAAGAAGCGGGGGAAGGGCATTCAAAAGACTCACTAGCAATCTCATGGTGCCACTAATACCAGGCCAAAGACTCAAATAAGTCCCACATACCATCAACATCTAAGGAACACAAACCACCATAACACATGGACTTAAGGATGGCTCGAGTCTCAGGTGTTATTCCCTCAAGCACAGCATCGCATATTTCCCATTTTTCATACTCAAAAAGTACATGTTGAGTACGATAATCATTCAACCTAGACAAGTAGTGCCAAAAAGGTTCATGCTCAAACTGAGGTAAATGGAAAATAGCCATCTTGAATTTTTTGAAATTTTTGATTTTTTAATTTTTTGGATTTTTTTTTTTTTCAAAAAGGTCTAGTCTCGAATGCTCAAGTTAACCCCAATATTGAAAGATGCTAACTCCTCGGCAACGATGCAAAAAACTTGTTAGGGAAAAATCGTTTTAATATTTATAAACCCCAAGTGCAAAGTGTATCGTTGAGTACTTGGGGTGTCGTCCACGGGGAGTTGTGTTTCCAACTATCAAAGTTCACTCGAGCGTATCAATCTAGGTGAAATCAAAGGAATAGAAAATAAAACTAAACTGCTAAAGCGAAAACAAAAGGATTGTAATTAGACCTAAGATAAACCAAGTAGTCAAGTCAACCCCAAACCTTCCCTACCTATGCTAGCATTCAGAGATGATTGGTTGCATCATTAAAACCATCCAAATCCTCTCTTAAGGGTCATGAGCTAGTCTAATTATTCTAACCTCCTATTTTCATGGGATTAGTTCAATTAAACTACAAGATTGACAACCCTTGACCAAGCTACCGACGAGACTATTTTCATGTCCTAATCCCAACTATTCTCTCTACCTACACTAGACAATCGACCTCACCTCTCAGCATAAGTCAATTGCCCTAAAACACGAATGAAAGTTTCAAGCATTTTATCGAACACTTGGCGGCGCGTGAAAGAAAACTCTAAATTCTAGGCATCAACAAGGTAAGGTTGGCGCCTAAACAAGGCTAATCAGCCATCAAGGGCTAGCCACAATCTAATCCAACACAAACTAACAACTAAACATCACAAACACATAAAAACCTAAACTAGCAAACAAGAACATGAACTTGAACAAGAGAAGAAGGAGAATGAAATAAATCAAACCTAAACAACTAAATAAACATGAATTAACAATGAAAACTAAACATTTAAACTAAACAAAACAAACACAAGAATTAAACTAGCAAAACGTAAACAAGAACAACATATGAACTAAAGAGAGAAAAGGGAAGAAAACTTAGACTTGATTGATAGAAGGAACTTGAAATCCAAAGGTTGAATCCAAGATTACAATCCTCCATCCTAATCTAATCCTCTTATTGAGGTTTTATTTGATAAATTAACCTAAAACCTAGCCTAAAAATCACCAGAGAGAACCCCGAGTGACCCCCAGTAAAAACGCTCGAAGAGGGCTTAAATAGAAAATCGCGAGACCGAGCGATGGCCCAGGGAGCACGACCGCGCCATGTGGCACGGTCCCACCGTGCCACTTTTCTGGCACGGTGGCTCAGCCCCCTGTTGCGCCTTTTTGCCTGTTTTTACTGTTTTTCTTCGCTTTGTCCCATTTTCGCTCCTTTTCGCGACGTTTGCTCGATTTGAAATTATTTCCTACAAAACATAAATAAAACAAGTAAAAGCCTAAAGATTAAGTTATTATACGAGCTAAAAGTGGATGAAAGAGATACGTAAAATAGGATAATTTATCGCCTAACAACGACTTGAACATTTTTAATACTTTCTAAATTGAGTTTCTTAAGACTAGATATTTCATGCCAATTTTCTAAATTGTTTCATTTATAAGTTGTATATAACGTTATTTTATAGGAATGCATTTGAAAAAGGGTGAGTACAATCGTCTAATTTACGAAGGGTTACGATAGTTATGCAACGCCTCTCTAAACGATTTACTATAATGAAAAACTATTATTGTTAAGGGGGCAAAATTAAAGAAAAATAAAAATTCAGGTTAAGCAGGCGGGTTCGGGTTCAAGTCGGATTTGAACCCAAGCTTTACGGATTTTTTGGGTTCGGTTTATTTCAGATTCGGGTTGAAAAAAAATCATATTCAAAACCCAAAACTTTCGGGCGGGTTTAGGTTGGGTCAGTTGTTGCCAGGTCCAAGGGAAAGGGGGTAACATTGCTCACATCGGTTTAGATTTTTAATTTTGCTTATGATACTTCTGCTTCTACTTGGAAGCTTCCTTATTGAACCTTTTTTCTATTTTACAATTGCTTTCAAGAAATATTGTCTATTTTAAATTTGTTTCTATATTTTCTTAAACATTTTTCATTAGCTACGGAATAATGTAAACCCCTTCATTTATTGAGAAAAAAAAATTAAAGTGGATATATGAATTGAAGAGTACATTTTTTATGAGAATTAAGGGATCCAAATATAACCTAATAAATAGGATTGACTCAATTAGGTTTTTTTAAAACAAAAAGGTTGATTAAATTTATAACAAATATCAAATTGTAAACAAACGTACATATATAGAACTAATTATGAGCAAGGAGTAGAGCGCATTGCTAATTGGCAGCCAGTATATTAAATTTCTATCATTAAACTTGGATAAGCAAAACAAAAAATTCTTTTCCTGACTGTCATATTGAAATGAAATTCGATAATGGGAAAAGAAAGGTGAAATCATTTTAATGTAGTATAGAAATTGCATATAATTCTATGGTTGTGAAAAAAATTGTGGATAGATTAAGAAAGATTCCATATATACTTCCTTAAAATTAGAGATAAAATCAGAATATTATTAATTTTAGTAATACAATATTTACTTTTTCAAATGATAGCCGTCAGGTGTTGGGCGGGAATATGCTGTCGCTCAAGCAAATAAAAGGCGATGAACAACCTTTTGGGTTTACCACTGTCAGGCCCTGGTGACGTGTATGACCTTCCTATGAAGAAGAAGACCTTCACCTGTGCAGCATACTTGGGATTAAAACTAGGTGATTATGTCAATACGAACGAAGGAGATACCCTAACTCTTTCTAAGCATCTGAAAATTAAAGTGGGTGTTGATATTACAATAGGGAGGGGATACAAGGGAATGTCGATGGTACGCCAAGAGCATATGTAATGGTGATTCATAATTTTGGATCATAAGTGGGGGTCCACACACTCCACATCATCTCACAAGCCAACTTTTTCTCTCTTTTCTACATCCTATGGATCACTAACTTAGATCACCAAATAAAATAATATTTTATAGATCCCACTACTACCATATTATTGGGTTTTTAGATTTTTAAAGGCTTAGCTGGCCAAAAAAAAAGAGAGAGAAAATGTGTAGGGGGCAGATCACGGCCGTTAGTTGGACCGTGGGGCGAGCGAAGCAGATCACTGATGCACAGTATTGCTTGGACCATGAGCCAAATTTTTGGCTTGCGAGCCTTGCATTGCAGATGCTCTAAAGTGGGTAGAGCATTACAATCCCATACTTTTGTTATGCTTATCACTTGCCTGGGCACATATATAAGGGTTGTGAATTATACGGTGATGAAGTGGTGGAATTTCACTTATTGTATGGCCCGAAACTAAGACGATTGTTGATTAAAAGGAAGAAGAGGGGGGATGAGGATCAGGAGGACAAAAGGAATCATATTGAATTGAGAGGGGTGGGAGTCAGGGGCAGAGCTATGCATGTGCAAGGAGTGTCAATTGACACCCCTTTTTTTTGGGAAAAAAAATTTAAGTGTTGGAATTTCTAGAAGAAAAAGAAAACATTTATATATATTATTTAGTTTGCATATATAATATGAATTGTGTGTTGGCTAATTGGTGTGAGACTTGCTTATTTGGTGGAAAGGTCCCATGTTCAAATTTTAGTAACAACAATTGTTCGGTTTTTTTTTTTTTATTGAGATATATAATGTTAGCCATATATTTTTTAGTTTGGTTAAATAATAACAAGTGTGTGGTGCTTGCGTGGCATAAGGTGCTTAGATTTTGCTCAAGTTGGGTTGGTCGTATGTTCAAGCCTTAGTAATGATAATTGTGTAACTTTTTAAAAATTATGAATTTTTTAAAATTAAGACACATAACGTTTTTGCTGTTATGTTGACATTAACTTAGAAAGAAAATAGTATAAAAACTTTATTTCCAAGAGGCAAAATCAAGGACAAAAATATTTCTTTTTTAAATTTATAATTATTTTTGACAAACTATTGTATCTACTTTAGCAATTCTAGTCAAATTTATATCTATAATTATTCTTCGCAAACTATTTAATCCAAATTAGCGATTCTAGTCAAATTTGTGTCTAGCAATTATGTTAATACCATTTTGAAAATAGTCAAATGGGAGTTAATTTTGATAAACTTGTGAATAAAATCAAACATGAGAGCTTAAGGATGGAATTTGGTAAATTTGGGATCTCTTATAGGTTTAGTATAACATTATGGCTATGTTGTGTTATAAAAAAATACAGAAGAAAATGTATTAAAAAATTAGAGTACAAATTAGGCGACTATTAGTTGTATTATATAGTACAATTTGACACCCCAGGATTTAAACTCTGGCTCTGCCACTAGTGGGAGTGAGAGTATAATAAGGGCAAAGTTGAATGTTAACCACCTAATTAGTCTTTTGGTAAAGGAAGAGGTTGAGGGGCAAAAAGGTGCTAGGTTGAGGAGATGAATGTTGATGTGTCAGAGGGTGATGTTGGGAAGAGGAAAAGGGTGAAGCTAAAAGCCCAAAAGGTGGGAAAAAGAAAGGTGCAACTAATTGAGGATGTTGCTGATACTCAGTCTAAAGGTATAAAGGGTATGGGACAGCTCGGGAATTCCTCATGAAGATCTTCTGTCTTCATTGTCATGGGCTTGGTGAGCCTAAGGCGAGTAATGACCTTCATAATTCATTATGAAGAGTGCAATCAAAATTGGCTCGAAGACTAAATTTAGCTGTCAGGAGATGTAACTATTGAACAAGAGACGAGATATGTGTATAGGAACAAAATTTTTACGCTCTGTGTTGATTCATCAGGGTGTTCTGGTGGTTTGGCATTGCCATGCACTAGATATGTAGATGCTCATCGCATTTCAATTTCATCAAACCATATTAATGTTAAGGTAAAAGATGGTTCACATTGACGTTTCATAAGATTGTGTGGATGACTAGAAACTGAACTTAAAACTTGTGACCTTATTGGCAAGGTTTTTAATGAGAATTTTTGATTTTGAAGAAAAGTGTGGTCCACCAAAGTGTTAGAGATTTTGTCTTGACCTTTTTAATGGTACTATAGCTACATGCAACTTATTTTATTCAGGTTTCTCTAGGAATAATTTCGCTTGGTGGCATGGTAGGAGGGATTGGGGTTTAGTGGAAGGACAACTTTAGGATATCCTAGCTAACACTTTGACAGTAATTTTTGGCCATCCGGCTGATGAGTGGTTCATACTATTGGTTTGACTACGCATGCGAGAACAGTGGGATAGATCTATAACAAATCTCATTCTGTGTTTCCCTTTGATTTGATAGGTGAATAAAGGACACTAGAAAAATTAGCTACTGGGATAGAATCATAAGAAATCTCATTCCACTTTTCCCTTTCATTTGTAAATTGATTAGCCTCATCTCCCTCTTATTTTAAGTTCAGTCTTCTAGCCACTTAGAAAAGAGCTGCCTGGCCATCCCTAGGTTGTAGCACTTCTGTTCATTCACTCCTCGCGCCTTAGAATCCTCTAGCTCTGAACACACACTTCCTTTCTTTATGCATCCGACTTGGAATTCCCATGAGAAAGAATGGTAGGTAGTTTGGTCAAAGTATGTATTTGAGGATTTTCTTTCCATGACGGATGTCTTCTCATTTTCCAATGACAAATTTAATAAGAATGTGATACGACGAAATAGAAAAAAGATAGGCAAGGGTCGATGGATCCTGCTTCTAGCAAACTAGTGGTCCTTCTTTTCTTAAGGAAATCCTATTGCAAATTTTATTCCTTTAACCCACTTTCTAATCCTCACATGAGGATCAACCCTAGCTCTAGCTGCGACCTTTTCTGGAAGAAAGCTACCTGGGTAGCCAAGTGCAGAGTAGATAACTGCTAAAAGCATCCAAGTAGTAAGCCCACCCCCCAGTCCGTTCTCACTTGCGGCTACTAATAGGGTCTCGGTTGATTTCCCTTCCATTAGCTACTTAGATGTTTTAGTTCTCTCCAATTAGTTGAAGACTTTAGGCTCTTGACAGCGTCTTTTTGTTTTCTTTTTCTTCTTCTAGAACTGGCTAGCACCTTTACGCCCTCCTGGAGCAGCATGGTTGGCCATAGGAAGAGGTATGAAATAAAGCTCATCATGCTGCAAGCAATAAGTTCAGGCTTGATTCACTAAGGAATATTTTGGTTACTTTTTCTTACTACTAGGTTGGATCAGATGTCAACCTATGGACTTTACTTGGTTAAAGGACTTTCTTTCATCTACTCACTCCTTATGTATGTTTAACGATTAACCAATTTCTCTAAATCATCTTCTCGAATCATATAACTGTGAAAAGTGAGTGACTTATTTCCAGATGTGGAATCTTCTGGAGATCTATGATAGCCCAGTTCCGTATCAAGGGTCAAGCTTTCCAGTAGGTGAGACAAGTGCCGATTCTGCCTCTGTCAACTGCTGAATTATCTTTGATTTTCCTCACTTATCAAAATCTTCACTTTTGTGAGCAAGAGCTCGAGTTTAGGAATTAGGTACATAGAGGTGTTGTCCATTCCATAGAAGAGAGAAAAGAGCGATTAGTCCCCCTCCAACACTAACTTCTTAGTCTAAGTAAACTGGTTTTTTTGAAAAAGAAGTTTAACAGGCATCTTCATGTTCGGGAGTTCTTCTATTCAATCATTTTCCTTCTTCTTGTTACCAAGTTTACAAAGAGAGCTTTGACCGAAGACTTCTCCTAATCAGGTCAGAGGTGGAGATAGGGTAGTAGCTCCTGCTAAAGCAATTGTAGCATCTTCTCGTAGTAGCAAGGGACAATTCGCCCATATAACTAGCAACGATGATGGCACTACTGGCTTGATGTTAGTAGTTAGTACGTCGATTGCCTTTTTCGGTATGATTCACCACATCCCCTTCTTCTAGGTTCCCGATGATAGAAAATGATGCTCAAAGCTTTGCTAACTTTACTGGTGAACTCGTTCTACTCATCATATCAAAGGGGAATGCCAAAAGGTCCCATCCCCAACTGACACTGAGAAGTTAAGTCACCGCTCGAAGCTTTCTTTATAACTCCCGGAAGTTCTTCCTGAAGTTTCCTGATAAGGGAAAAGAGTTGTTGATTGACAAGCACCCATTTGCCAAGTCTGTGCAGGTAGGGCCTCTAATCTTTGATAGAAGGAGGAGCTGATTCATAGTAGCTCATGAGTTAAACAATCTGTTAGAGAATTCTTCGAACTTGGATTTTGCATCATCTTCTAGAACTAGTCTCAGTTCTGAGTCTAGGACTTTTTCTCCTTTATAGTCAAAACTATAAGGAAAGAAGAAAGCAAGACCCTCATGGGAATCACCCCCATCCTTGAAAATCTAGTCATAGCCTTGTTGCTCTCGGGGCAAAGGTCTTCAATGATTAATTGAAATCAGGCAAATGGGTAAAAATAAAGGAAGTTTCTATCTTAGAAATGGAATGCTTGGCGGTCTTAAGAATGGTTCGGATAGAAGGTTTTCCTAGAGGAGGAATCGAGATTTGTGACTTGCTTAAGAGAAAAGAGCACTTTTTATTTGTAAATAAGGAGTAGGATCTCAAATCAAAGGGCTTGACTAGTGGGTCATCCCCATGACCTCATAAGGAAAAAAAAGAAAAGAAAAAAGAGTAGAGTACTCAAACCGTTAGCAGAGAAGATTCCTTTTGATTAAGTGCACGCAAAAGGAATAAATGTGGTTTTGGTTGAAGCTTTGGTCTAGTCATCAATTAGATGTCTAAAATTGGTTTGGAACTTTCTTGAAGCATCAAGCCTAGCATTATTGAGATGCTTGTTTTTGGCCGATTGACAAAGGAGGAACTAAAGTCTCTATGCATAGTGCCCCTCTCTCCTCATCTGCTTCTAACCACTCCAAAATGAGAAAGTCTTTATCAGTTTGCAAATTCTTTGACTATCGGGTTTTATCAGTTTGCAAATTCTTCCAAATACTAACTTAAGCAAACTTATTTACACCAAAAAGCAAGTGGATAACTAGTTGAAGCTTCCGTAGAGAAACTGTAGGTCCTACTAGGGCCATGAAAGAGGGAATCAAGTGGAATAGAATTGACTAGGTGGCACCAAATCTCTACTAGGTTCGGACCTTTCATCAATCCCCCACATCCCAGCACATACTGCCACAATCGAGAACTTTATTATTGAGGTAGTTAACGACAAGTTGTAAGACTGGAAGTCCAAAAGAAAGGAACTTACCTAACATCCACTTCATTATAGTCCTAGAATTAATAAGATCTCCCCAAAAAGGCATGACCAAAACTATATAGCACTCTTGCTGCCATGCATGATGCCTAGTTGCTATTTGAACGAAAGTTTGAAAAAGAATAGTTTGCCTCTACTATTTTGTTACCCCTTAAGGCCACTATTCCTGAGAACAAAGTAGGTGGTAGGTATAGGATGGAACCTAATCCGATATGCAACCTTTTCCACTCATCGGGGATCTTTCGTAGTGACTGAGGGGGTCGAAGACTAAGAAGTGACTTTTTTCACACACCTGTCCAGAAGCTCTTTTCACAACAAGAAAAGTGAATCTGGCTCTCTTTGACTTCCCCGAGGGGACAAATTCATGTAGGAAATGATGTAGCCCCTAGTTGTACAACCTGAACTATCTTACCTATTCTCCAGGTCTGTTAATAGGATAGGATAGAGGTCGGGTGGTTGCACTGCGCTTTATATCTTAAGCAGTGTGCTTCTTCCCTTCCCTGGCTCCATCGAGAAAGATCACTAACTAATCTGCATCAAATAGGATGACTCTTGATAACTATATTTTTTCCAAGGACCATATTGAAGAGCAAAAGATAGAAGTGTAGGCACTAACTCCTTTTGCTCGGCATTTGACTATGAGGTTAACAGAAGAAGAAGTGCAAGTATTCTAAATCAGCCAAAGAAGTCTTCGAAAGGTTCTTCCTTTCTATTATAGTAGAAGAGGCCTGAAACTTCATATTTATACCCTTTCTTCTTGGAGGGGCATGCTTCTCCGATTGCTCAAGACATATCTTTTGAACCACTATTATAGTATGTCTATCTCTTACTCTTAAAGCCTAGAAGAAAGTGTAATTTAAGCTTTAGAAGTTCTGAAATAGGAGCCGAGCCCCCAGAAGCTCCGAACATGAGACTTCTGGAACCCAATTTACATGATTATACTAAGGAAAATAAGGAGGAAAAAAAAGAGAAAGTGTAGCTTGTTGGTAAGAAAGGAGTTAGAGAAGGCACAGATTAAGCAAGGCATTCTCGAACAATAACTCTCACATTCAGTCAAATTCTTTGATGCTTCGGGTACTTATGCCGAAGGACCAAAGAGGATGAAGAAATTTTCTTCTTGAGCATGATTGTTTGGGTATGACTGGACAACTACTAATGCCCTTAGTCTTCCCCTAAAAGTGATATAGATATAAAATGAGTGTGCCTGACAAGAACAGGAACTAAGTCGATCTATTCTATGGCACTAGTCCTTGTCACTATCCATCTTCCGTCTTTGGAACCTTCCCTAATGCTTTTAAATATATAAAGGAGGATATAGGAAGGAGGATATCACCAAGAATGCAGCTAGCGACTTCCATTGGATCAAAGAAAAAAGCAAGAAAAAACTAATAAAACATGAACTTACAGCTTCACCGGAAGCTGCATCCTCCTTTCCTTTATCGAGCACAATGATGCAAATCAAGCTTTAATGAAGCAGCAGGCATAACGAGAACTCAACTTTCAATGTTTAGCATGGTTACAAGCTTCTGTCTAAGGCAGGGCGAGGGCTGCTAGTAAGCTATTGGAAATTAACTAGATGCATTCTCTATTCCTATCCCGAGGCTAAGCTCTTTAGGCGTGACTTTCTCAGTCATGACTTTAGTTCCAATCTTAATTTTTTGCAATCGGTTCCAAAAGGACATGGCAAAAAGGCCTCTTGTTAACAAGAGAGGTTTTTAACTCAACTTCAAGAACAGAACATCTTCAACATCCTATATTCAGTTTGACTCATGCACGGAGCATTAAAGGGTAGCAATCTTCTATGCCACGAGCTTAATTAATAAAGGATAATATTTAGGTAATAATTGAGGCTAATATTTAGGCAAGAATCATATAATTTTCCATTGTGTATTAGCTCTTGTATTATTCTTGTGTATAAAAATACATCTGAGGCTCTCTACTTGGTAGAGCCAGTTATTCAATCAAAGCACTCTCTCACGGTATCAGAGTCCCAGCTCTCTAACTCTATTCTTTTCCAGTCTAACCCTAATATAATTATATCATTTTTTTAAATTCTTTTCAGGCCCTAGCTGTTCATCCATCTTCAGCATCATGGCACCATTGCCCTTCATCTCCCTTATCGAAATGTGCTGCCTATCACTGGAAATAATATTACAGCCACTGTTCCTCCCACTATCATTGTGTTTCGAACATGAGGAACCCCTTTCCTCCACCGAAACTGTGGCGCCCTGCATCGGACTCCTTCTTCCCGCCAAGCGCCTAAGGCTTTGCTAAACCTAGGCTTAATTGCTGATGCCTCCAACTACACCTTCTCGGCGCCGCTGCTAGCCCTAGTGTTATTCTCCCTCGATTCTCGCCGCGAATTAACGCCAGTGTGTCTCTCTCACAGCCCACATTTCTGACTGCATTTCCTTAGGTGCCTACTATTTCTGCCACGATTCTTGGTAGTGAGCTGGGCTCACAACCAGCACCCACGCTCGAGAGTGAGTGGGTTTCACTGCCAACCCCCCACCATCGACCACCTTCTCATCGGCCTCTAACAACTCCAGCTTAGCAACAACCCCACGGTCTCCCTCACATCTAACACTTTTATTTCGACTTTTCCCACATCGATTTCCATCACTAATATTGCTCTGGTGCCTCTTGATAAGATTGACGATTATCTCAATTGGTGTACACGTTTTACGGCCATTCCTATTTCTTATAATCTTTTTAAGTCATTAATGGATCTTTGGCACAACCGTCGTATTGCATTGGATTCTACGAGTCATTAGGTCGTAAATCCCCTCTTTTCTCAATGGTTGTGTGTTGATCAAATGCTTCGGTCTTGCCTATTTGCTACTACTATGACCTTTTTGTTGAAGTGTGAGATTTAAACCACTCCTATCAAATTTAGGATCACCTTTACAAGCAGTTTCTAACTGCTAGTTTAGCAAAGGAGATCGAGTTAAGGCGTAAACTTACGAATCATAAGAAGCAAAAATCTCAGTCTATAGAATCATGTCTTCATGAAATTAAGGATGGTGCTGAATCTTTACCTGCCATTAGCTCCCTTTAGATGGACTAAGAATTGATTTAATACAAGTTTGATGGTTTGACTGATGATTATGAGACATTTATCATTATTGCTAGTTATTTCGGGGGTAACTTTACATTTGATGATCTTTATGAATACACTTCTACACTTACGGTTGATAGACACATTTAATTTTGTAAAAACCATGAGTTCTGCATCTTTGTGACGACACTTCTACACTTACCACTCATCAGGTCTTCACCACAACGATTCTTGATCTAGTGGCTTGTCTCATAATACTCCATCCTCTGGAGGGTAACAAAACAATAATTGGCACGGTTGTAATAATAATTAGAAATGTAAATGTAATAATCAAGGCTGCAGAGGAGGATGTGGTTGTGGTTAGCATGGTGGTCGAGATAGCAACCACCAAGGTCAGCAGCATTGCTCTACTAGGGAATAGAGTACACCTACATCTGGTATATCGTCTACTCATAGTTCTTGTGTTGCCTTAGCTTCGTTATTTGCTTCAGATTCGTTTCCTAGCTCTCTCCTCACTGTCTGCGTTGACGTGTCCCACCTTCCCAAGTTGCTTGCCAATTGTGTTTCAGCCTAGGTCACACAGCTTCTTAGTGTCCTTGGTACTTCCTTACTACAGCCTCCTCTACCTCTCCCTTATGACCTCTTACACTCACTACAATCTAGATTAGTGAAGCAAATGATGTCCTTTGGTATACCGACTCTTTCGTTGCCTCACATGTGACTTCATTGGAAGGTGTTTTGTCCGATAAACTCCCTTATAGTGGAACTAGTAGTGTTATTGTTGGTGATGGGAGTCCCTTCCAATTTGTCATGTATGCTAAGAGCCTTTACCCACTTATGCCAAGCCCTTAAAATTGAATAATCTTTTGCATATTTCGGCTTTGAATTATAACTTGCTTTATGTGCAAAAATTGTGTCGAGATAATAATTATGAAGTTGGTTTTGAGTTATCCTATGTTTATATAAAGGACAAACAAACGGAGACAACTCTACTACGAGGTTCCAGTGATGGCAGTGTCTATACCCTGTTATCTTCCTCTCTAGTCTCTGCTTTCACTGTATTCCAAGCTTCACGTGATGTCTGGCATCACCGCCTAGGTCATTGTGGTTCTTGAGTCCTTCCATCCCTTAGACAAAAGCAACTTATTCAGTCTGACTCTAAGTTTAGCAATAAATTGCCATGTGAGTTGGGTAAAGCCCACAGGTTATCCTTTTCTGAAGCAGAACATTGTTATATTATGCCTTTCTATTTAATAAAGTCAGATGTTTGGTAGTTTCCAGTTCCTTCTAACTTAAATTATCGTTATTGTGTTTGTTTTATTGATCACTACACTTGTTTTATGTGGATTTACCTAATGAAGCATAAATATGATGTGTATGATATTTTTCTTATTTGTTAGAAATTGGTTGCTAAACTATTTGACCCCAATGTAATTTTTTCAAAGTGATGGTAGGAAAGAATTTGATACTGATCCATTAAAAGCACACTTTTTGCAATGTGGCATCTATTTTCGAAAATCACGTCCTCAGACTCCTAAACAAAATGGGTGACGAAGCGAAAACATCATCATATTAGCCTGCACCTTTCTTCTTAATGCCAATTTTTCTAGTTAGTTCGAGGTTGATACAACTTATGTGGCCACTTATGTTATTAATTGCCTTCCTACAGGCCTTCTTGATAATCACTCCCTTTATGAAAAACTCTTTCATAAGGTGACTAATTATTCCCTTTTGCATGCGTTTAGATGTGAATGTTTTCCCACACTTCTCACTCAGCAAGATACATTGGCTCCACGGTCTAAAAGGTGCGTTTTTATTGGTTATGCTTCCAATTACAAAGGCTACTAGTGTCTATACCTAGCTACAAGTCGATTCTATGTTAGTCATCATGTTTTGTTCCATAAGGATGTTTTTCCATATCTTGACCTACAAAACCCCATGTCTAAGTCCCACAATGACTCACCTCTAGAGTTGGTTATCCTTAGTCATCCCTCTACCCTAACTTAGTGCGAGTCTTCCCGAGCTACCCTTGGATCCAGTAGGCCCATTGGGGGCAGTTTTACCTCCACTCCCGTTTTTTCCTCTCCTAGTCCAGGTCAAGCCGTCCTTCCCCCTACTTTGATCTCACTTTTCCCTAAATATAGATTTAGCTTCTTCAAACTCTTTGCCGCATCTAACCCAGGAGCTAGATCAATCACCTTCTCCTGTGCCCAGTTCATCCCCTACTCCCACTCCTCATTCAAGTCCTCCTTCTACTCTATCCTCTTCCGCGACGAGTTCCTCCCCTATTTCTTTAGCTCATGATATAGTCTCTTCTTCCTCTTCTTCTTCAAATGACATCATACTTCATCATCCTATGCAAACTCGATCTCGTTCTAGCATTGTCAAGACCTGTAACATCTTATCCTTAAATACTCAATGTGATGAGTGTACACCAAGTTCATACAGATAGGCTTCTAAGGATGAAAAATGGAGATTGACTATGACAGAAGAGTTTGATGCACTTGTTCACAATGACACTTGGCATGCTGTTCCATATCTCAATGACAAGAACTAGTTAACCTATAAATGGATTCATCCTATAAAATATAATTCTGAGCATCAAAAGGCACATTTGGTCATCAGGGGTTTCAATTAGCTTGTTGGGCTGGATTATAATGAGACTTTTAATCTTGTTGTGAAACCCACCACTATTCCCATTATTCTTACTCTTAGTATCACCTATAGTTGGGTTATTCTCTAACTTGATGTGAAGAATGTCTTCCTTCATGGCCATCTTCACAAAGACATTTATGTGACTCAGTCTCAAAGCTTTTTAACCCTAATTTTCCCACCCATGTTTGAGAGCTGAACATGTCTCTATATGGATTGAACCCTCCCCCCTCGGTGCTGGTTTCATAAATTCACCAGCTATCTCCTGTCATTGGGTTTCACATATATTCGCACTCATTCCTCTATGTTTATTCTACGTAAGTCTAATGTCCTCCTCATTCTCCTCCTTCATCTAGATGATATTATCTTTACTGACAGCTTGTCATCCCTTTCACGCCACATTATTCATCTCTTTTTCACCTAGTTTCCCATGAAGGACCTTGGTGGCCTTCACTATTATTTAAGGGTTTAAGTTGTGCGCACTACCCACACGGTATTCTTATCATCATCCAAATATGTTCAGGATCTTCTCACCAAATTCGACTTCCACAAATTTAAACCTATGCACACACCACTTCCTTCTAGGACGATGTTATCACTTACAAATAAGGAATTACTCTCTTATCCGTCATAATCGAAGTACAGTAGGAGCTTTGCAATACTTGACTATGAATAGACATGATGTATCTTATGCAGTGAATCTTGTTTCTCATTTCATGCATGCTTCTTGGACTACTCATTTGTTTGTTGTCCAGTAGATCTTCCATTATTTGCAAGGGATGGTTAGTTATGGCCTTAAACTCAAGATGGCTAAGTAGTTGTCCGTGATGTTAACTTATTCTGATGCAGATTGGGCTGGTTGACCAGATAGATCTCATTCTACTACAGATTATGCTATTTTTGTGAGCCCTAATATGGTCTTTTGGTGCTCAAAGAAGCAGCCCACCATTTCAAAGTCCTCCACTGAAGCTGAGTATCGTGCCATTGCTTACACCGTCACTGACACTATCTAGCTTCGTTATGTTCTAGCAGAGTTGGGCATTATTTTGCATGATCCTGTACAAGTTCTTTGTGATAATATCTCTACTGCTTATATTACTACTAATCATGTTCTTTATGTGTGAACAAGTTTCTCATGGTGATTTAGTGGTTTGCTATGTTTTGACATAACTTTAGCTTGTAGACATCTTCACTAAATTACTTCCTATAAATAGATTTTTGTTTTTAGACACCCATCCAAATTGAGGGGGCCTAATAGAGGATAATATTTAGGCAATAATCGAGGCTAATCTTTAGGCAAGAATCATGTAATTTTCCATTGTGTATTACTTTCTTGTATTCTTCTTGTGTATAAAAATACATCTGAGGTTCTCTAGTTCGCAGAGCGAATTATTCAATCAAAGCACTCTCTCATTAATCAATTGACAGAGTATGTGCTTGGCGAAATTCTTGTGCGGTAGAAATGTGTCAGAGAAAGAATCAACAAAAGGGAGGATTTTAGAAAATGCTGGTTAAAGTAACAGCTCAAGCAATCTTGACTTACACTATGAGTATCTTCGAATTACCCAAGGAGCTATGTGATAATATCCAATATATGATTAACAATTGGTGCGCACTTCCCTCTTCCAATCTACGAAGCGTTGCTTGGTTAGCAAGGATCATCTTTGTAAGGGTAAGTTATAAGGAGGTTTAGGTTTTTTCAAGACCTTGATGCTATTAACAAAGCTCTTCTTACTATGCAATTGGGGCAACCCGCTAATAATAGGGTTCACTTGTGTGGAGATTTCTTAAGGCTAGATACTCCAAGGACTGCAGCATCATGAACGTAAACCTCGGTCATCACGCAAGTTAGACTTGGAGGAGTCTTTGGTGTGTAAAATGGATCATCGAGTAAGGGATTGCAACAGTATGGGTAGATGCAACATTTCTTGTAGTGTTTCTTTGATAAGAGTTGGGAATTTTATTGACATGGACCTGGGGGAATGGGAGGACATGCAGAATTTGGTGCATGGATGAGGAGCTTGGTAAGGTTATTCCTTTGAGCATGAGCTAGCCCATTAATAGAATGATTCAGTAATATCCTCCAATGGCGATCTTACTGTCAAATTGGCTTACCCTTCTTTATATCAAGGAGAAGTGGTGGTGAGGCATCTTGTAGCCATAATAGATACGAGCATGTGCAATGTGATCCATATTTTTGGCTCACAAGTAGGGGCCTACACCTTCCACATCATCCTACAATCCAACTTTTTCTCTCTCTTCTATATCAAATAGATCATCAATTTAGATCACCAAAAAAAAATATTAATCATGGACTCACATTTAAACATATTTAATTAGTTTTAGCCTTTTATTTTGTAGTATTCATTAATGTGCTCGCCAAAAAAGGGGGAAAAGAAAGTTGTGAGCGGATCACCATAGAGAGTCGGATCAAGAGCGAACCATGTGGATCATTGATGCAGATGATATTTTGGATTGTGAGCCTCCCTTTTGGACCATGATCAGGAGCCGTGTGGATCACTGATGCAGATGATATCATCCTTGGCTCAAGTAGCTAGTCATCATTTTCCCAAATTTCTATGAAATATGGTACTTGTGGAGTGCACGAAGAAACATATATTCATGCTCTTATTAAGTGTCCTGATGGCAAAGGTATGGTAGTGCAACCGGCTCCAGGAGATGGTGATGAGTAGATGTTTCGTTGACCGTTGGAAATTTGTGTTCTTAACGAGAGAAGAAATGGATGATGGTGATCGGAGGATGCGATGGCTATTCTGTGGGAAGCTTGGAATTTTCATGACAAGGCGCCCGTCCAAAACGAAGTGAACAGTCTGGTTTGGTGTTGTGAGCATACAATTGGTTTTGTGAAGAAGTTTACAGTAGAAAATGATAGATTGAAACCTCTTCAGTATGAAAGTGATAAGGACTGGAAGCCTCCTAGCATCAGAATCTTCAAGATCAACTTCGATGCAGTGTGTCTAGAGGATTGGTGTCATGGGTGGGGGGCTGCCATTCGTGACCATGATGGGAACATTGTGTGCGTAGCAAGTGCAAAGCTTCATAGGTGCTGAGATTGAAGAAGCCTAAGCTTGTTGCTTTACTTTAAGAGAGGCAGACAACCAAGGGTTGACGAACGTGGTCATTAAGGGGGATTGTGAAGCACTCATTGCTAGGTTGAAGGAGCGGCTAGCTTTAGAACATATGCAATGGTGATTCATGATTGGCTTGTTTATTGATGACATTTGATTACTTTTTGTTCCACTTTGATTTTATATTGCTTTTTCTTTTGTTAGGAAAAATGGTAATTAAGTAACTCTGAGCTTGGTTCATCTTTAACGCTATGATCTTGGTCCTATGATTTGGTTTATTGATTTTGTGGATTCGGTATGAAAGACTTTTGTTCTTCTTTGGATTGTTAGTAATATGAACTTCTAGCTTTTCATACAGGAAAAAAAATAATTTATACTCTTCATAGGAGCTCAAAGGGCTATTCTTGGCAGAACCATTAATTTTATTTGGCAAACTGGCAAGACTTTCTTCACATTTTGTTTGCATTCATTTAAAATTAAATTAAATATTTAAAATTACACATACTTGTCTCAATATCTATGCAATATCAACACTTCCGGCAAAAGAAATTCAACTTTAATAAAATGGATATAAGTCGCGCAAATAGTTTCAAACTTCCATATTTATACGAGTACCATAATTTGGATTGCTCTACACATTTATTTCATTATTTAAATTATTTCAGGTCAATCTTTTAAAATAAGAAAATACACCTCGTATCAAAACCTCTATTTTTCTCACCTTTGTTGTATCCATTTAAGTGAAAAATAATGTAACAGAAAGCTTTTGCTGCGATAATAGGATTCATTGTCATTCAATAAAAAGACATTTCAAAATTCAACAAGACGAATAGTATTGCTATAATTTATATCTCATAATTAGTGTGACACTATTTTATCTTCCACCACATACAACATAATAAAAAGATAAATTCCGATTAACAGGGATATCGATCAGTAACACAACCCTCGTTCACTTATGGGCAAGAAGGCAGCAACCGCAGTGTCCATCTTTTCCAAAAACCCATGGCCTTCAAAGCTAGTAGACTCCTGAAGATCAGGTTCACGATGGCCAGAATTTGATCAATAATTGCCTTGAGCAAATCACCACAGTTGAAAGGAATTGTCAATACTGAGTTATAACCAACACACTGTGCTTATGGACTTTCACCACGTACCAATTACCATGACATATGAGAAGTCATCTCTTGCTAATGCTTTGGGTGTTGGGAATGCCGTTTCCAGTTGCTTTGCTTGCATCCAAAATCATACTGCCATGAAGTGTTTCTGAGGCTAAGCTCAAATTGCATAAATAAATCGTAGTATCTGAAGCATTTAAAGATTTTTCCGGTCTTAAAGCTCAAGTTTAGCGGTGCTGAAATGAACAGACATTAAAAATTGGCTGCCCACCAGCTCAAGACTAGTTGGAGTTAGGAACGACCTACCTCAGTTCTTCCATTGCTAAAGTGGTCATCTCTCCCTGCCTGGCCTTTCAGCTTCACATTTTCCTTTCAATCTTGTTCATTAGCTGAGCACCTCATCCATGTGTCTTGAGCTTTTATATGAACGGCAATAAGGAGTGAGAAAGCATCCCTAATGTCTGAAATCCTCATGAAGAGCCCCATTGTCAAAGTCGAAATATATACTCATATAAGGCATGACCAACTCTCTGCTAGTAGCAATGCTTGCGGTGGTAAGGTAGCCTACATCTAGAGATCTCACTTCAATGGGACCCACACTGGGTGGTAGTGTTGTTTGCTATAGTTGTACGTGGCATGACTAAATGTGGTATTAGTATTTGTAATGAAAATGGAAGGAGACAACTTCCAGATTAAATGTGGTAGAACAAAAGGCATGGTTATGTCTATTGTCTAATCATGCACTTGAGGAAAAATTCAATGTAGTCACCAGCTATTTAAAAAAAATAAAATAAAAAAAATCTACATTTAAAGACTAACATGCTAATGTTGCCCAATTTAAAACAGTTTGTTTATGGTGAATTGATGCTTACTCAGCCAAAAAAAAACAAAAAAACAAAAAAACGCGTATCCAAATTACATTAGGAAAGGAAAAGCGAAAACACAAAGGACTTGAAATTTCCCTCCCAATCCTCTGTCATTGAGCCTTTAAACCCCATACATTGCGCATGGCTGCATGCAGCATGTATGTTTGGAGCTGAACATAACAAACACAATCCAAAACATTTGTCAACAGAGAAACAAGAACAGAGTTCGTGCAGGAGAAATTGGATTTCTTTTTTTTGGGGAGGGAGGGGGGGAAGAAGGGAAATTGGATAAATTAGAAGAAAAAGAAATAAATAAAGGAAAAAAATGAGGCAAAAACTAGATTAAGGAAACCAACAATGTTAAAATTAAACCCTAATCTATGCAATAGGTGACAAGGTTGGTAGCATTTAGAAGTGAGAGTGGAGGTGGCTAGGTTGAGAAGCAAATAAGCAACTCCTGTTTCCTTGAGAATGAAGGGGGAAACCAATCAAATCGAAATATATTGGTACTGAACCAAAAAGACAGGTTAAAACAAAAGCTGATTTAATTTTATTGGAGAAACAAATATAAGACGTGAAAAATGTAGCACGCTTAATCATATGATTCACCCTCAACAAAAATACAACCAAAAATTAGGTTTAATTCGCATAATTGAACCTAATAAACTTCAAAGAAGAGGGTTAGCCTATCATGAGGCTGCGAAGTTGGTGGAAAATAGATGAGGAATGTGCGAGGGGGGCTGGAGGGAGAGACCTAATCAACAAAATTTTGACTCTGTCATCCAAAACACCCCTCCCCCCCGGGGCAAAAAGAAAGCAAAAGGGACATAACCACATATACAACTATGGATTGTAGACTTTATGCTGGCTTTGCAACAATGGTGAGGATCAGGTATGGAGTTCAGGACAATGGCACTTCTCATTGTAATGGGTATTGTGCAAGACAGAGGATGATGTTAATTTACAAATGTCAGATGTGAGAGGCAGGAGTTGTTGATTTGCAAACAGAAAACTGAAGGGCATAGAAGGATCATCAAGAGTAAAGAAAATCAGAGGGGAGGATAACTGATGGGTTTGAGGGAGAAATATAAGGGTGTAGACCTCTTTCCTCTAAATAAAATAAAATAAATCTACTGGTTCTTCCGTAATGTCCTTCTAACGTGCTCTCCTTCTAACGTGCTCTCTCTGCTGTTTGTTCATGCTTTTAAGGGTACAAGGATCATAGGGAAGTTCATAACCTCATGGTCAAGAGGAAGTGGAATTCTAATCATAATACGCTTTAACGTACACTTCGGGTTCATGGAAACAAATGCACTAGGTATACAGCATATCTGCCAAAAATCTGAATGGCTAATACACTCCTAACTATACGGATGAGTGGTTTGGCCCTTAAAGTATGGCAAAAGATGAAGTTATTATCTTTCCATCAACATATATGATGAGCAAGGAAACACTTAAAAGGAGGGAGACCGGTGGATGAGCTTATGGCTTTCTCATTAATCCTGAAGATTGCCAGATTGAGAAGTTAGAGAATTGCCGTTGAAAGTAAATTTTGAGTTAATCAAACAAATTCAGAAAAATGTAAGATCAAATAAACGATTAAACAAGGACCAAATAAACATGTCCCCAAATTTTCCAGTTTAATAATTTCAGATAAAAATAAGAGTTCAAGCTCTTCATCTATGGCATGATTTGTAGGAGTACAAAATGGGGGATGAGCAGCAGAGAGAGATAGGCAGGCACCATGATGCAATAAATCGGAGAAGTTAAATTTTTTCATGGAACTTGCTACCGAAAAATGACATCTTCGATAGAAAATATATATCTTTAGGGGGTTTTGTCTCATTAGCAGTGAAAAGGGGGTTAAGATTTTTTTAACAAAGATAAAATCCGGGGCATGAAAAGAGGCTGCTAAAAACACCAATTAGTAGATTCAGCTTTAGAACAACGCAAGTCAAGCTTCCTTGTACCTGGGGAAAGTTTTAGCAAACCGGTGTATATATCAAAAATTTTATCAGCGGCAGACATTTTATAGCAAATCTTCACATAAAGAAATATTTTGGGTATCAAGCAGAGGCTCTCTCAGTGATTTCGGTCATGTCACCTGGTATAGACTAAATTTGTATGTCTATTTTAAAGACCAAGGGATGCAAATTAATAGAACTAGCACAGAAAAGGACGTTATACGCTGGGACTTGCCTGGGAAAGTCAATTTCTCTGATACGAAACCTCCCTTACAAAGTGAATTCTCTTCCCTCGAGCTAGATCATACGTTCTTGACTGCCAAGCTGAGATCCCCTTCATGTGAAGGATCAGATATACAAGCTGTTGCAGAACATGGAAGACAGGATAGAAAATGAAAACTAATGCACAACAAGTACATGTTCCCGAAAATCTGCTTTGCAACCCAAATTTGAAGCAATAAGCTGGGACACAGGAAAGCAGAATTTACTTACTTTCTACATCTGTGGTCCACACTCATGACCAACTGTTGCTCTCACAAGAATGTTCCATGTAGCAACAGAAGGGGTGACTCTTCGGCTAATGGCATCACATAAGAACCTCAAGGAATCAGCTATTCTATTGTGATAACAAAGACCATGCAAGATGATATTGTATGAGATGATGTCTGGATTGAGTCCACTTTTTAGAATGCAGGCCCAAATTGCGGATGCCATTTCACAATCTCCAACCTTATACAATCCATCCATAAGTGTGTTGTGGGTAACAAGGTTTGGCATACAATCATTTTGCCTCATCATTGAGAATAGTTGAATTGCATCTTCTACTCTGCTGGAAGTGCAAAGTCCATGAATAATAATATTGTGCATGGTTATGTCCGGCTCAGGACCTTTCTCAAGAACCTGGCACCAGAGCTCAAGTGCCATCTCAATCTTTCCAGTTTGTACAAGACCGTTCATTAAAAGGCTGTACGTCATCACATCTGGTTGAAGACCTCTCTGCAGCATTTCCCTCAGAAGTGTACACGCGTCATCCAATCTTTGTGATTTGCACAAAGCATTTAACATGGTGTTATACGTAACAGATGTTGGCAAGCAACCTTTATTAGCCATTTCATTCAAAAGCTCAATGGCTTCCTTAACTTTAGAGGCATTAATATACCCATTAATTAGGGCATTGAAAACATAAGAATTCAGTTCATGTCCACGGCTAGACATACTATCCAGTAGACTAAGCGCTTCATCCAATCTTTTTTCGCTACATAATGCATTAATCAGTGATGTATAAGCATATACATCAACATTGCCCTCACCTTCCGCCACTTTTAAAATCGACAAAGCCTTATTCAAGAATCCATTTTTGCACAACCCATGAACCACCACCCCAATAGTTATTGAATCTGCAGTACAATCCTTCTCCGGTAGGAGTTCCCAAATGGATAGCGCTTGATCCAACTTCCCATTTTCAAGCAAGGCTTTAATGAAAATATTAAAACTAACAATATTATAGTTATACTCTTCCCTCATCAACTTCCATAATGTGAAGGACTCCTCAATCATCCCAGCCTTGCAGTACCCAGTGAGCATCGCATTATATGTAACAACATCACGTTGTACCCCACTCTTAATCATGGAAGCAAAGACCTTCGAACCCTCGTGAACATTCCCAGACTTACAAAGTCCGTCTATTAAACTACTGTAAGTAAAGACATCCAATTTACGCTCATTTATCTCCATCCTGTGCCACAGCTCTAAACTTTTCTTGATGTCCCCGCATTTGATCAGGCCATTTATCATAACATTGTAGGTGACTACATTGGGGAAAACTGACGAATTCCTCACCAGTTTATCCCAAAGCTCATTAGCTTTTCCAACATCCCCAGCTTTAAGATATCCATCAATCAAGATATTGTAACAAGTGACGTCAGGGATCACCCCTCTTTGAGGCATTTCATCAAACACCTCCAATGCATTCGATAATTCAGCGCATTTCACCAGCCCACTTATCAAAGTTCCATAACTATAAACATCGGGCGAAAGTTTTTGAATCCACATCCAATCCAAGAGCAACATTGCGCTACGAAACTTCCGCCTTCGACAGGAAATCTTAATCAAAATATTGTAAGTTTCCATGTTAGGCTTGATGCCCATTGTCTGAAAAGAGTTGAAGAAAGCCTCAGCCTTGTCCCACTGCTTGGATTCAGCGTAGCAATTCAACATCGAATTGCAGGACCTTATACCTGGTTGACAACCAAAGATTTGGGGCATGTGTTTGAAAACATCTAAAGCTTGATCAAGCATGGAACTCTTAGTATAAGCCTTAATAACTGTCAAGGCAACGTCTTCCGAGCAGTTACATTTCTGGGTTCGGATTAAGTCGACAATACGAGTGACGTGGTCGACGAGCTTTGGTTCCGTTGTGAGGCGGCGGAGGATGTAGTGGTATACAGTGGCTGTGTGGGTGTAGTTCTGGCGGCGCGTGGCGGAGTCGAAGAGAGTGAGAGAGGCCATGGCGGTCTTCTGGGACTTGAGGAGTTGGAGAAGTTTTCTTGGAGATAGATGGAGTGGAAGTCCAGGTCCAGCCATTGTGAGCCTGATGTTTGGAGGATGGGGTTCATCCTTAAACAAAATAGGCATCAGGGGAAGCCATATTCTCAGAAAGTTAAAGTCGATTTCTCATTAACAAAATCACAAAATTAGCCGAAGCAATGCGACATGAAATAACCAGAATCGGTGATTTCTTTAAGACGGGGGAGAAAAAGAACTTTTCACACTCACAGAAAGCCAGGAGCAAGACTTCGGCCGCGGAATGTCGAGGGAAGGCCCGCTGGGCCGCGGGTTAGCCTTTGGGGCTTGATTGAGAAAGCGAGCGAGGAGACCGAGAGACTGCAAGCACTGAGCATAACTAATGATGAGTCAAAAATTTGACTCATCAGGCCTATCAATATCACATTAATTCACTCTCTAACTTTTTATCTCATAATTCTCACTCTTTTCAAGACTCACCACTTCAACTCATCAAATAAAATAATATCTATAAATTTCATATCAAATCATATTTAATTAGTTTTATTTTGTTATTTAGCTTTATTATTTATGTGAAAAATAATTTGCACGTAATAATTTCAAAACACAATTATTTAAAGATGCATTTTTTTTAAAAAAAAAGGAGTCTGTAATAAAAAAAATATTAGACATGCTTGAATGTAATAATTTAAAAAATACCTTTTGTTTTGTTTTGTTATTTAGCTTTATTATTTATGTGAAAAATAATTTACACATAATAATTTAATAATATAATTATTTAAAGAAGCATAATATTTTATTTTTAAAAAAATAGTATGAATATAAAAAAAGTTACACGTGCTTGAATGCACCAAGCAAAAAAAATTTTTTGTTTTGTTTTCTTATGTAGGTGTATTATTTATGTGGAAAATAATTTGCACATAATAAGTTAATAACAAAGGATTATTAATTAAAAAAAATTAGACATGCTTGAATGTAAAAATTACAATACGTTAATGATTAAAAAAAAGATACATTGATTGACGAAGAAAACATTACAATAGGTGAACAAATAAAAAAAATTACAATATGATGATAATTTAATTATCCTCTTCGCCGTGTACCCGAATTTCGCTTCGATATTTCCTCAATCAAGTCCGCTTGGAGAGCTGCATGTGTGTCGGAATTGCAAACTTGACATGACCGTTGAAAGTACGTATCATAGCATGGATGGTGGGCGTGGTTAACAATCGGCTCCGGGATAGTTCCCTCCACAACGTCGTAGTCAAATGCAAGCTCGTAATTATCCCGTTCGTCGTCAACAATCATGTTATGGAGTATCACACATGCTCTCATAATAATACCAAAATCTCTTTGATCTATCAGGTGAGCGGGGCCTCGTACAATGGCAAATCAAGCTTGTAACGCACCGAAGGCTCGTTCAACGTCCTTCTTAACCGACTCCTGATGTTCTGCGAAGAGTTTATTCTTCGGCCCTTGGGGAAGAGGGATAGTCTTAACAAATGTTGCGCAGTTCAGATAAATTCCATAAAAGATAATATCTTATATTGTACTGATGCCCATTGACGATATACTCACATTTCGGAGCCCGATCAGCATACAACTCTTGAAAAACCGGTAAATGATTAAGGACATTTATGTCATTGAGACTTCCAGGCAACCTGAAGAATGCATGCCATATCCAAAGGTCGTATGAAACAACGGCTTCAAGAATAATAGTTGGCACCTTATAAATTTACTTTTGAAATGATGCCTTCCAAGCCGCCGGACAATTCTTTCATTCCCAGTGCATGCAATCTATACTTCCCAGCATACTGGGAAAGTCACGGGCTTCAGCAACCTATAGTAAGCGATCAATATCAGCTTGATTGGCTTTTCTCAAATGCTCTTCCCCGAAAACCTCAACGACGCCTAAGGCGAACTTCTTCATGCATTCCATTGCGGTGCTCGCACCAATCTTCAAGTACTCATCAACGCAGTAGGCCGCAATACCATAGGCAAGCATTCGCATGGCTGCGGTATACTTGGTTAATGGCGTCAACCCACGTTTTCCGGCCACATTGTATCCAACCTGGAAGTACTCTGAATGATTGCCACGTGCTTCCATAATGCGAAGAAATAAGTGCCTCCGCATTCGAACCCTGCGACAAAAATGATGATCATTGTACAGTGAATCTTTAGTGAAGTAATCTTTGTATAAGCGGTTGTGGGCAGCTTCTCTATCCCTCTTAATAAATCTCTTCTTTACCCAAGGTCTAGATGCCGAAGGCGTCAACTCTCTTGCTGGTTCAATAAGTTGGAAAAGGGCAGTCATATCCTGTTGAAGTAGTTGCTGATGTTGGAGAAAAGCGGCCATTACCATGATATCAGTATCTGATGAAGATAAGGAGGATGACGATGATGAATCTTCCTCACAAGGCAACTTCTCAACATTGAAATTATCCATTACAAATATCCTGTGCAAGATAATTATGTACAAAAGTGTTACAGTATAGAAGAGTAATAATTTGATTAAACAACAAAGACATACCAATTTCATAAATTAATATCATAAGACGATTACACCAAATCATATCTAATACAATACATGGTAAAATAAAGTTACATGCTACAATCTTCGAACTTCTTTTGAGCAACATTGTTCTTATAATCTATGTAATGATGGGGCAGGGGAGACATCTTACTGAGATGATGATGATTGTCGTGATCTATTTCTCATGATATGTGCTCTTCTTTCCTCATAATACGCTGCTTGTTCAGGACTCAGTAATGAGGTGTCCATCATCATTATTCTATCTTCTTGGACTCTCAGCTTTTCTTCTCTCATCATCATCTTCTGTGCTTTTTCTTCTCTTGCTAGTGTGATATAATCTTTGAACATTTCATTCATATCACTACTGTTATTGCTCAAGTCTTGCAACTTAGTTGTGACTAAATCAACGACAGTGGTATTTGCCTTTTGCTTTAGCCTTCTCTTCGCTGCTTTTCTCCCCTCGGGTCTTTCACTCCCACCGGTACCTTCCTCTCTTACCTCTTCGATGTCAGGATGGGACCTTTTGGAGGATCCTGACCCTGACTTTGGTGGGTCATATATAGCCCTCCATTTTGGTTGGTCTCTGAGCAGCTCGTACCAGTGCTCCAGGTCGACCTTCTTCCCCGTACGTTCTTTGTACAGCTTGCCTCCAGAATCATAATCTCGTTCCATCCACTTTGGATGATACGCTTAACTTCTAATATAATACCTGCCCATTTACTGACGAGCGGGGAGCATCGACCCCATCGGCCATTCAGCGTCTTCCAAGAACGAGGCGAGGCTCTTTATGGACGGTGGTCATTGAAATTAGAGGCCACCCTAGCTCAGAAGCCAGACTTCTTCTAATCATTCCCGACAATAGCTTCCGTGACTACGTTAATCCAAGCACGTATTAGCCTATGATCCTCTTCAACTGTTCACTTCTTTGCATCGATACTTGCACCCCCTGTACTTCCTCCACATCTCCTTCAGTACTTGGATCAATATCGGTCTCAGAATTTCCTAACCCGGCCATTGCCTCGGTTGGCGTAGATGAACGTGTAAAGTGGCTCCCTACAAAAAAGTAATTTGAGGCGGTATGTGGTGGAGGATAGTAGGGAGGATAATATGGGTACTCACTGTGATGCACATTGTGCGGATTATTATGTGATGGGGGCCATAAGTTGGAGGATAGTTACGGGGTTTTGACCTGAGCTACCACTTGGATTCCTGAAGTGGGGTTATGGTGGGTAATATGGTTGGTACATGTATTGGTTGTAGTTAGGCGGTGGGTATGAGGGGTAAGACACGTGGGGATTATTTGGGATAATAGGAGTTGTACTGTTTGCCCCAACATGAGGTGAATCGTCTCCCTCAAGTAAACTAGTAAATGATGGGGGGATGCTGGGATCCATAATAGAGATAAAATTACGACCTACAAGCATATTAATTGTATTAATTAAAATATTAATGTCTTTTGTACATCTAACATAAAAACATAATAAATTTTAACTAACATGCCAAATACATACGTTTCCTATAATTCCCAAAGAATTTATCCTACCATTCTAATTCAATTATTTTCCTTCATTTTTTTTTCCCCAATTTGCAACACATTTCAAATTAATAAATGCAATGTTGTAAAAAAATAACTTATAAGAACATGATGACTTTAAAAACTGAATTATTTTTAGTTACATACTTAAATCCGTAGCTCCACATATTAAATTGTGTACATAATTACTAACCATAATTACTTACTAATCAAGTCACATTATCATGTCACTTTATACTCTAACTTGTGAAAATATAAATAATTAAATTTAACTACCATGTGGGTTATTTAAATGTAACCACATTCATTATTTTAGATACTAACATATATACTACCGCTTAACATAATTGTCCGACACTTTTAAAATTATCCATACTAACATGTTAACATTCCAACTCTATAAATTTTATTTATATCTTTTTCAATTTATGAAACATTTGCAGTTGCTAATGCCAAGACTTGAAAACATATTCAAATATTTAATTCATTTTCATTTTACTACTTAAATTTTACCAATATGCCTAATCATATTGTAATTTAAAATTTTACCAAGCTACTAACTACTTATATAATAAAGTAATCATAATTACTAACCATAATTACTTACTAATCAAGTCACATTGTTATGTCACTTTATACTCTAACTTGTGAAAACATAAATAATTAGATTTAACTACCATGTCGGTTATTTAAATGTAACCATATTCATTATTTTAGATACTAACATATATACTACCGCTTAACATAATTGTCCGACGCTTTTAAAATTATCCATACTAACATGTTAACATTCCAACTCTATAAATTTTATTTATATCTTTTTCAATTTATGAAACATTTGCAGTTACTAATGCGAAGACTTGAAAACATATTCAAATATTTAATTCATTTTAATTTTACTACTTAAATTTTACCAATATGCCTAATCATATTGTAATTTAAAATTTTACCAAGCTACTAACTACTTATATAATAAAGTAATCATAATTACTAACCATAATTACTTACTAATCAAGTCACATTATCATGTTACTTTATACTCTAACTTGTGAAAACATAAATAATTAAATTTAACTACCATGTCGGTTATTTAAATGTAACCATATTCATTATTTTAGATGCTAACATATATACTACCGCTTAACATAATTGTCCGACACTTTTAAAATTATCCATACTAACATGTTAACATTCCAACTCTATAAATTTTATTTATATATTTTTCAATTTATGAAACATTTCCAGTTACTAATGCCAAGACTTTAAAACATATTCAAATATTTAATTCATTTTAATTTTACTACTTAAATTTTACCAATATGCCTAATCATATTGTAATTTAAAATTTTACCAAGCTACTAACTACTTATATAATAAAGTAACCATAATTACTAACCATAATTACTTACTAATCAAGTCACATTATCACGTCACTTTATACTCTAACTTGTGAAAACATAAATAATTAAATTTAACTACCATGTCGGTTATTTAAATGTAACCATATTTATTATTTTAGATAATAACATAGTAACTTGTTAACATTCCAACTCTATAAATTTTATTTATATCTTTTTCAATTTATGAAACATTTGAAATTACTAATGCCATGACTTAAAAACATATTCACATGTTTTAATTCCTTTCAATTTTACTACTTAAATTTTACAGATATGCCTAATCATATTTTAATTTATAATTTTACTAGGTTACTAAGTACTGATATAATAAAGTGATCATAATTACTAACCATAATTACTTACAGATCAAGTCACGTAAACATGTCACTAACAGTACGTACTTGTAATCCAACTTGTGAAAACATAAATAATTAAATTTAACTCATTCAAATTTGCGTCACATTTGAAATTACTAATGCGAAGACTTAAAAGCATATTCACATATTTTAACTGATTTTAATGTTACTACGACAAATTTACTGACATGCCTAATCATAATTTAATTTAAAATTTTACCAAGTTACTATAAACATAGTCACATGATAGTTATTTAATGACATTCATATTATCATATAAAATATTCACATATTCTATACATATAACATGTGAAAATATAATATATTTTAACTAAAATGCCAAATAAATTAAAATGTAATCATATTGATTATCTTCTATACTAACATAAAAGCTAACTCGTAAACAACATTTTGAATTACTAAATTCATTTACAAAGCATTTCAAATTATTAATTTCAACACTTATAAATAACAAAATCATATTCATATAACTAAATTTCTTAATATTTACTTATTTTACTAACATATAAAGTTACATATAACAAAACAAAATTTGTCAATAGTATTGAAAATATTAAAACTCACAATGTTCTTAACTTCTTTTTTGGTTGAGAGCTCCTCCAACTTTTCTACAAAATAATAACAAAATATTATAAATATAACTACAAAATTTAAAATTGTAAAAGAAAGTATTTAATGGAATAAAAATTAGAAACACTTACAATTGCTTCACTTTTGGATGAAATTACTCACAAATATAACAAAGTTGCTCATAAATTTTTTGAGATTTTTGTGTGTTAAATTTACACAAAATAATGCCTATTTATATAGCAAGCATACATTAAAAAAAAAAATATTAATACACTACCTGTTAAAAAAGAGCCGTTGGCAACGACTCCCACGCAATGGCTATTTACAGCCCCAGACTAGCTTTTTCCTTTTTTTTAAAGTCATGCGATAAAAAAAAGCGGGTCAACGCGTCTAAATGACGTCGTTTTGACCCGCATAAAGACAAAAAAAATCAGGCGCGGGCCGCCCGTGTTTGTGAGCCGCCTGACGAGACTTGGGCCACGGGCCTATCATTGCACACCCACGAGACCAATGCACGCCCACCCTTCTCTTTCTCCCTCCCATGGGCCTGCCGTTGCAACTGCTCTAAGAGTATAACTAATGGTGAGTCAATTTTTTGGCTCATCAGTAGAGGTCTATTATTGCTGCATCAATTTTCTCTCTAACCTTTTAGCTCATAATCATCTCTCTCTCCAATGCAACGCTTATCAATTTGGCTCACCAAATAAAATAATACATCAAGACCTCACATCTAATCATATTTAATTAGTTTAGTTTTTTTATTTTGATTTGTTATTTAGCTCTATTATTTATGTGAAAAATAATTTGCACATTATAATTTAATAACACAAGTAATTAAAGACGCATAATTTTTTTAAAAAAACATAGGAGTATGAATTTAAAAAAATTACACATGCTTGAATGTAAAAATTATGACAGTTCAATGATCTAAAAAAAGATACATTGATTGATCAAAAAAAAAAATTACAATAGGTCAACAACTCAAGCAAAACTGTCAAAAAAAAGCTATCAAAAAATTCAAGCAAAGCTATCCAAAAACGGCTCTTTCCCTGAACATCAGATTTTTTCTTTTTTTAAAAAACATTCAAACAAAGGGGTTAACAGAAAAATTACAATACTTCAAGAATACAAGAGGTTGAATTATAAAAAAATAAAGTCATATTAATATCAGTCATATCCAAATTAGAAGAGTTTTTTCTATTATTTTTTTCCAAGTTACAAAGTATTTCAAAAAATTTAATTGACATTCCAAAACTTAATAAACTAAATTAAAATATTAAAAATGTAAATACAAAAATGAAAATTATAAAATATTAAACATATGAATAAAAAAAATTAAAATTACAAAATAAAGTATTTAGATTTTTTATTTTATAATGAACTCACATTTTAAGTAAAAGTGCAAAAATTAAAGTGTAACCACTCCCAAGTCCCAACGTGCCTCACTCATTCCCTAGATTTCTCCTCACTCCTTGCCCAGATTTTTTATACATACATATATAGATATAGATATAGATATAGATATATATATATATATATATATATATATATATATATATATATATATATATATATATATATATATATATATATATATATATAT